>SJYV01005632.1:144006-232173 GCA_006410875.1 Neotragus pygmaeus | reverse complement strand
CGGGGAGGGGGGCGGCCCCTCCCCTGTCCCGCCCCGCCCCCCCCCCCAGGACTCCCGCACCGGGCGACTGTGGGGCCACCCAACCTGGGCAGACGCTCACGGGGGCTTGGGGGGGACAGAGTCAAATGGTGTATGTTTTATTTTATTCTCTTGTGGGATTGCAGCGAAGTGGCCGAAAGCTGGGGAGAAGCGGCGCACTTTACATGGAACCTTTTAGGGATGACTAAGGGCTCGGTTGGCTGTATGCTTGCTACTTTTCAGGGCTTTGCCAAGGTGGTTTTAAATATGGCCAAGAGTCCTCAGAGAGGTTTAAAATAACCCTGCTTCAGGCAGCAGAGGAGTTTGATCAAGTGATGGTTGGTTAACTTTACGACTAGTTAGCCTTTTTAAGGAGATTTCAGAGCGAATTTTTTCCCACGTAATTTAGATCGCACCCTCCACCCTGAATAGAGCACTTAGCAAGGAGGTGTGGTCCTTGCCGGAGGTCAAGGCTGTTAATGAAGGTTGGGGTGTTTTGGAGGCCCCGTGGAAGGGGGTCTGCCAGGGAAAGCAAAAGGCAGGTCTGATCCCGTGCATGTGGCCGGTAAGACATCTGCAGTATAAAATAGGCTTTGGAGACTTACAGGAACGTTGGTCAGTCAATTCTGTTGGTTCTGTTTAACATATTCAGAAAAAGTTGGGAAGCTTTCATGCTTGACCATGCCCTCTCACCATGTTTAGTGTCAGGGTCCTTTATCACTGCTGTTCTGATAAGGAAGCACTGTGCCTAGTCCTCTCCTGAAACTCCTTTTCCATCTGTCCTATGACACCATGTTTAAGAGAAGGTTGTCGGAGTTCCTTGGAAAGTATTGCCGGGTTTTGGTGTAATTGTTAGTGCTTTTAAGATGAGGCCCTGGGCCTATGGTTTCAAAATGATCATTGGTTGGTTTGATTTGGTTTTGCTTTTTTAAAAAGGCTACGTAACTGCATCTCATATTTTATTTCCTTTGGAAAATGCTTCTTGTGGAGGTGGCTGCTGGCACAGGAGTAAAGCTGAATTTCCTCCACCGTGAATGTAAAATCAGGTTCTGTTTGGGGTCGCCATCTAGGTTGCCAAAAAAATAGCACATTTTTACAGTTGGTATCTTGTGCCTGACTTGGGGGATGTGACCTTTAGCATGGCTCCCAGGGTGAAGTAGGGGTATACTAACCAGAGGGTGTTACTCACCAACAGCTGTTGGGCGGGCCTGGCTGTGTCAGCCATGTTCCCGGAGTTCAGCTCACAGGGACACCCACTGCCACCTTGAGCAAAGGCACTTTCTCCTTCAGGGAGCTGCCCAGTCGTGCAGTTGAGGAGGCCTGCAGAGCTTCTTGTGAGCTCCCTGAGTCTGCCCAACTCAGAAAGGCCTTCTGGACCATTCAGTTGAGTGATTTTTCTCAGGCATTTACGGAAATGGCTGCTTATGCGTGCGTGCATGCGTGCTGCTCTTTAATACTCCATGAGGCAGGTCAGCTCAGAAGAACCTTTTACGCAGCCCAGAGTGGAAAACGAAGTGAAATATTAATCCCATTTTAAATGCTACAGTCAGTCTTTTGAAACTAGTGATATGGTGGTTGCAGTTGTCTTATTTAAGTTTGGGGGCTCTGTGATAATACTAGGACATGGTCAGACACAAACCACTGCCTCTGTAAAGACTGTCAGAGGTGTATTCCTGCTGGAGAAGATACTCTTTCTCCTGTGCAAAGGCTACTCTAAATAAAAGACTTGTAGAAGGTCTCATGCATTTGGAAGTTTCTGATTCAGCTTCCAGTTATTTTTGGTGTGGGGTAGCAGCTTCTTGATTTTTAAACTACTGGCTGGTATTAAACCCAGAAGATGGCAAAGAAATAGCAACTGCAGTGTCTGTATTTTGTGGAGACTTTAAAAACTAAAATTCCAGCCACACCCCCTGCTCTGTGTGGCCCAACCAGAGTCCCTCCTGCTGCTGGCTCTCCTCCCCCTGAGCCCCGTACAACTGCCACTTGTGAAGAACCAGTGGCTTTAAAAGCTGAGCCACTTAAGCAAAATTGTGGTTTATTTCCGTGCACTTCCTTCTAGAGTAGCCCAAGAGAGAAGATCCTTTTGAGGTGGACTGAGCTGCATTCTGATTTGTCTTACTGTTTCTGAGTTGTGAGACCTTAACCTAGTTCCTTAAATTCAGAGATGGTAAACTAGAGGTCTGCTGCTGAATTTGCTTGCAAATTTTTTGGTTTGGTCAGCGCCGGGTTTATAAACATCTCGTTACTAACGTGGAAAAATAAGGACTTCCACACAAATCCAGATTTCTGGCTTCTCTGAAAAAATCGAACAATCTGGCAATACGGGGCCTGAATTCCTGCCCAGCAGCAATTGGCTTGAACTGACCATTCTGTGTAAGGGGCATGTCCTTTATTTTAATCATTTACATAGTCTCTGTTGGCATTTAAGTTTGCAATCTCTTTTCTGTTTGAGCCTCAGTTTCTTAATCCACAAGATAGGGTACTATCTCTGAACTTCGGTTTTTGTATAAAGATAATAGTTTGTGTATGATAGGCAGAGCTTAAAATCAGCAAACATAGGAGAAACTTACTTTGAAGTAGTACTGTACTTTAAATTTTCTAATACTATGTTCAGTTTGTTTTTCTTTACCCTCTAGATCAGATATTTTCTCATCTCATATACTTCTAAAGTTTAAGCAGTGAATCCATGTTAATCTGAAAAAAAGTAAAACAAACATGAGCCTTTCTATCTTCAGGCTGTTTGGAGAGTATTATTGTTTTGAATAAGCATTAGGCCCACTGGAGTACGTACTTTGCCTGAAAACATACTGAGCTTATTGAAAATGCAACCAACTTTTATCTTGGCACACCCACATCCACACCAACACGCTCTCCCCACCTCGGAGCATACACCCCACCCGAACCCACTGATTCCCCAAGACTCTCCCATGTGCCCTCAGTCTCTCTACAAGCACACACAAAAAAAGATTATCCCAAGTTCCCCGACTTTGTGGTCACCCAGCACATACACACACCCACACACATGGGAGTAGCTTTTGGAGAAGTAAACAACTGCATCCAAATTCCAGCTCAGAAGTCATTAGAACCAGCTGATACAGAGTCATCCTAGGGTTGACATCCCAAGGATAGACACTCTAAGCCTATTTCCATGCCAGTTGCAATTTCACTATCTTTTTGGAGGGACTTAAATCAGCTGTCCTCAAGTGGTGACAATGGGTTGAGCCTAAGCGCACTGGTTACTGGATTCTGAAAACCAGAAAGCCCTAAATCCCAATTATCATATCCCACTTCTGCAGAAAAATAATTTTAGTAATTTTTTCAATAGGGCAGAAGGGACGTTCATGAAAAACAAGGAGAGATAAGAGATGCGAAGGGCTCAACAGTGGCTGCTTCTGTTTCTCTTTATCCTGTTTGAGTATTTCCCTGAGCTACTTAGAATATGTGGTGGAGGGGACCTGGGGAGTTCCCATCATGGAAGTTATCATCCAAACAGGAAATAATAGCTAAGACTTCTTTTACATTTTAAATCCAATTTTTGCCCTATGGGGGCAATTTTTTGGCCTCTCTAGGAATGTCCATCACTGGCTAGCTTTTTCACTCAGGTCTATTTCCTTCCCTAAGACCAAAGTCTTAAAATTTTGGTCATATAGAATGAGCCAGGCCTGCTCTGTGCCTTATGAACTCTTCTTCCTTGATTGTTCCAAAAAGCTTTGGAGTCAACTTTTTGGTTCAGGAGACTCTAGTACCATCAGAGGTATGAGATGGACCCACTTCTGTCACCCAGATGGCAGGGGTTCTGGGACAGGGCAGGGCCTTGAAGTGGCCTCTGGGCAGTCCATAAAGTAACCCCTGCTCAGTCTTTCCCACTTACTCTTCTCTAGTAGAGGGGAGGCCTTATGCCTTGATCCTTAAGGAAACATTCTCTCTCCCCTGTTCTTCTGTTCATAAGACTCCCCAAAGTGATGTAGAATAGTATTTCATAGCCTGACATGCTTCATTAAGTGTAAATATACTTAATATGGTAGTGGTTTAGTTGCTTAGTCGTGTCTGACTCTTGTGACCCCCGTGCACTGTATCCTGCCAGGCTCCTCTGTCTATGGGATTCTCCAAGCAAGAATACTGGAGTTGGCTGCCATTTTGTTTTCCAGGGGATCTTTCTGACCCAGGAATCAAACCTAGGTCTCCTGCATTGCAGGCAGATTCGTACTTAATATATGTCAGTGTAAATATACACTTAAGTCTGAGTGGGATCTGCATAGATAAATGTTTCCCTACCCTTTATTCCCACTTTTTCTCCCCTAAGGAGATTAGCCCTTTTTCCCCCCATAACTGCTCTCCCCCATGACGTTTTGATACCACAGATATACTGTAGAGCTGTTTATGTACTGTGCCCCTTTTGAAGGCCACAAACATTGGAAGAGCTAAGACTTTTTCCACCTGCCTAAGATCCAATTTTTGCCCTATGGGGGCAGTTTTAGCCCTGTCTCCACCCCCAGTGAGACTGTCTAGGCACAAGCTCATGTATCCTGTCAGGAAAAAATGACAGCAAAGGACTGCAAATGGGCTGTAGCTGTGGAGGATGATTGGATTCTAAGGACTGCAAGGATGTCCTGTTGGGTTTGCTGAGTTTCAGGCAGACTAGAAACTCCCCTGATTCCAAGGGAAGATGGCCCACGGCTGCTTGAGTCCCAGCTCACTGCTGGAATCTCACCCTGGGGGCTGAAACCTGTGAGGGCACCTGAGAGCTCTTCATTCCTGGTCCCCGAGAGAGGAAGGACCAGTTGCTTCTTCCTCACTGCCCTCCACCCCCTCCCCATCCTTCATCACCCTCCATATAGCTGACCCAGCGAGACAGAGTGGAGTCCCTTAGAAGAGCAGCTGTTGCTGGCAGGATTACTGTATTACAACAGAAAATACAAGAGGAGTAGCATTACAGACTAAAACCATTGTCTCCCGTGATTGTCCTCTCAAATCTGGGAGTCGTGAGGAGAGGGGACGCACATGAGGCCTCGGTCAGCGAGGGAGGTACCAGAGTACATTTCACTCTGTTTTGATGGTAACACCTCATTACCTTCAGCAAAGATGTAATCTGAGGAAAATGAGTTCTTAGGACTCTGAACGTAAGGATCAGATTTACATTCCTGGCCCAAATGTTGATGTTTATCCCAAGAACTAGTCATTCTGCAACGTCTGTGGGAAATTCCCAGATTGAACTTCCCAGGGAGAAACAGCATATGACATATTGGGAAAGTGGCTGACAATGGTCTTCCTTAATAAGCTCATTGAGAAAAAAAGTGGGCGGGTGATTTCCCAGTATTCAATCATTCAGGAGCCCCTAAAACAACCTGATGTTATACCCTGGTTAAAGTCGGGTTTCTTGACCATCATTTTGATTTCTGCATGCCTTATGATCGTGAGCATTCTTGATTCTTTTTTTTTTTTTTTTAGCTAGCTTTGTCATTTTTGTTAGTCTCGACTACCAAAAATTTTTTCCTTTTTTTTTTTTTCTTTCCTCCCCTTGGCTGCTCTCAGGCTTGAAGAAAAAGCTTGCAGCATTCCAGGCCTCTGCTGCTCGAATCCTCCCCCACATCCGACCCTCCCACCTTTTCCTAATGTTTCTCCAGCAAGCCCAGCGCCCACTGAAGAACGTAAATTAGTGCCTAGTAATTGGTACAAAGGCACTTTCTGTTTCCATGCAACAGATGCAAAAAGGAGGGGCAAAGGGAAGGAAAAAACCTCACAGATGGTTAAAAAAGAAAGAAATGGGATCCTCTGCAGTGGTCTTTGAGCAGTCCTGTCTCTCACTCCGCCCTGCTTTTTGTTGGGAAGTTGGTAACAGGCCTAAGCCCAACTCAGAGCGCTTGGTGGCAGTTGTTAGTATCAAAAGAATAGAATTTGGAGGTTGGAAGTGACCTTGAGAGGTCATCGCATCCATCATTTTGTCTGTAAAAAAGTGAACACTTTTTACCCTTTCGGATAGACGGGAATCGTTCCGTAGAAGCACTGGGGGGCTATGGAGGATTTGGAAAAATAGCATTAAGGATCAAAGGCTGGCTCTCTGCCTTAGCAGGCTCCTGGAGTCTCAGCTTGCTCAGCAGCACAGTGAGGGCACCAGGCCCTCTGAAGGTGAGGTTCTCCAAACCAGAGCTTAGCCAAAAGGAGATCTTCCTTCACTGAATTCTTGGCAGTTCTTAGACTTGAATTCCTTTCCCCCAAGGTCTCCTGAAGATTTCAATCTGCTTGGAGAAGGCAATGGCACCCCACTCCAGTACTCTTGCCTGAAAAATCCCATGGACGGAGGAGCCTGGTAGGCTGCAGTCCCTGGGGTCGATAAGAGTTGGACACACTGAGTGACTTCACTTTCACTTTTCACTTTCATGCCTTGGAGAAGGAAATGGCAGCTCACCCCAGTGTTCTTGCCTGGAGAATCCCAGGGACGGGGGAGCCTGGTGGGAGGCCTTCTATGGGGTCGCACAGAATCGGACACGACTGAAGCAACTTAGAAGCAGCATCAGCAAATCTGGTAAACTTAAAAAAAAAGCACACGAAACACAAAAAACCCCTGGATTTAAAGAGCTGCTCTGCATTAACCAGATTAACAATGGAGTGAAAGGGCAGAGGTGGAGTCAGCCCTTGGGACCTCTCCCATTTTATTATGGAGCAGCGCTCTGAAACAGCCCAAGGCCAGTGCCTGTGAGATTTCCTACTCCTCCCTTCCTGGAGTCCTTCTGAAACGTTAATACCTTTTTGGTGCATTAAGGCCAAGAGTAAACATTTGTCTTATCCCAGCCTCTAGCAGTACCCTCAGCAAATAATAGAACTAACATTATCATTCTTTGAGAATGCCTTGCCCACTAAGGGAGTGAAATGCATCCATTTTTTATGCATGGGATCTTCAGCGGCATCCTTTCCATTTGTGCTTAAAACCCATGTTTATGATGGTGCACCTTCAGGCTTCCCTTGTAATATCAGCTTTTGGAGTTCGGAGGTGAGAATTGAACATCTGTATCTGAAATCTAGAGGTTCTGGAGCTGCAGAAACTAGTAAGTTCACCACCCTAAATCCAGGACCACTGGGCATTTGAATTTGTTTTTGGTTTTTTTTTAATTGAAATTGATCGAAAATTCAAACAGCAGAATGGAATTCATCCCTGATTGAGTCCGCTCCTTGTTTTTTTTAAATTGAGGACTCTATTTTAATAGATTAAAGAGATGGGCGCTTAAGCCATACAAAATTAATGACAAAGATTTGAAAAGCAGGCAGCAGTATTTTGTATTAAACGATGTATGAACATTTTTCCAAGACAAGTCTCCGTTGTTTTGGAAGTGAGTCCCTCCCAGAGGACCTGACTTGAACCAAAGTGGGGACCAGTGAAGTAGGCAATAGACAAAAGCCCAGAAATTCTGCTTGAGAATTACAGATATTTCACAACTGGAAGGAATCCTTTAGATCCTCTCTTTTCAAAGAGACGGAGATGGGGCGAGGTTTCGCTCTCTTTCCCTTCCACGGAGCCCGCTTTGATGGGACAGTGGCAGTCAGAAAAGCAGAGTAAGGCCTGTGAAGAAGAAGCCAGCCCACCTTTCNTTCACTTTCACTTTTCACTTTCATGCCTTGGAGAAGGAAATGGCAGCTCACCCCAGTGTTCTTGCCTGGAGAATCCCAGGGACGGGGGAGCCTGGTGGGAGGCCTTCTATGGGGTCGCACAGAATCGGACACGACTGAAGCAACTTAGAAGCAGCATCAGCAAATCTGGTAAACTTAAAAAAAAAGCACACGAAACACAAAAAACCCCTGGATTTAAAGAGCTGCTCTGCATTAACCAGATTAACAATGGAGTGAAAGGGCAGAGGTGGAGTCAGCCCTTGGGACCTCTCCCATTTTATTATGGGAGCAGCGCTCTGAAACAGCCCAAGGCCAGTGCCTGTGAGATTTCCTACTCCTCCCTTCCTGGAGTCCTTCTGAAACGTTAATACCTTTTTGGTGCATTAAGGCCAAGAGTAAACATTTGTCTTATCCCAGCCTCTAGCAGTACCCTCAGCAAATAATAGAACTAACATTATCATTCTTTGAGAATGCCTTGCCCACTAAGGGAGTGAAATGCATCCATTTTTTATGCATGGGATCTTCAGTGGCATCCTTTCCATTTGTGCTTAAAACCCATGTTTATGATGGTGCGCCTTCAGGCTTCCCTTGTAATATCAGCTTTTGGAGTTCGGAGGTGAGAATTGAACATCTGTATCTGAAATCTAGAGGTTCTGGAGCTGCAGAAACTAGTAAGTTCACCACCCTAAATCCAGGACCACTGGGCATTTGAATTTGTTTTTGGTTTTTTTTTAATTGAAATTGATCGAAAATTCAAACAGCAGAATGGAATTCATCCCTGATTGAGTCCGCTCCTTGTTTTTTTTAAATTGAGGACTCTATTTTAATAGATTAAAGAGATGGGCGCTTAAGCCATACAAAATTAATGACAAAGATTTGAAAAGCAGGCAGCAGTATTTTGTATTAAACGATGTATGAACATTTTTCCAAGACAAGTCTCCGTTGTTTTGGAAGTGAGTCCCTCCCAGAGGACCTGACTTGAACCAAAGTGGGGACCAGTGAAGTAGGCAATAGACAAAAGCCCAGAAATTCTGCTTGAGAATTACAGATATTTCACAACTGGAAGGAATCCTTTAGATCCTCTCTTTTCAAAGAGACGGAGATGGGGCGAGGTTTCGCTCTCTTTCCCTTCCACGGAGCCCGCTTTGATGGGACAGTGGCAGTCAGAAAAGCAGAGTAAGGCCTGTGAAGAAGAAGCCAGCCCACCTTTCGGAACTTGAACATGAGGGGTCTCCAAAGGTCTTTATCTTCAGCAAAAAGGCCGTAGGTAGAGCCAGTAGAACATGGGCTTTGGGGGTCCCTCACACGCCTGTGTTTGAATCGTGCCTCTGCCACTTTCTAATTGTGAGAACTCTCTGAGCCTCAGTTTTCCCATCTGTAAAATGGAGTTCAGTAATTACATACTGAAGGAGTTTTTACAAGACTTAATTCAGTTGAGGTATTTAAAGCACTTAGGACAGTATCTCCATATAGGAAATATTACACTTAAAAATAACTTACATGTGTTGCCCAGAAGTCTTTACAGTTCCCAGAATTTTTGTTTACAGTTCCACATTAATCCAGCAGCTTATTCATTTAAATAACACTTTCTATTGAGTACGCTTACATGGAAAGAACTGTGCTAGATGTCAACAGCAGGCACCATGAATGTTGTGAATAATAATAATGATAGTAATAATTGTAAATTATTAATAATATAGTAATGCTATTAATAGTAATAATGATAACATCCAGCATATATTACACGCCAAGTTCCAAGCCAAATGGTTCACACACACTGTCACATTTCTACTCCCAGAAGTCCTGTGAGATAGGGTGGTACCCACTCCGGTATTCTTGCCTGGAGAATTCCATGGACGGAGGAGCCTGGTAGGCTACAGTCCATGGGGTCACAAAGAGTTGGACACAACTGAGCGACTAACACTTTCGTCATCTTACAGGAGGAAACTGGAGTTAGTAAACTTGGCCCAAGGTTACTCTTAAGTTTTCCTTGGCTGTTTCCAGGTGTTTGGAGTTGTGCCATGATGGTGGTTGGCGAGGACCCCTTGGGACTTTGCCCGTGGGGAGAGACCCCGTGCTTTGCGTGGCTCCCTTGGATTTGGCCGCAGAGCACCATTGTCTCTACTCTTGGGTCCTCGCTCTGGCTTGCGGTTGGTTTTTATGAAGCTCGGTGGGGATACCTGCAGAAATCATGGAGCTGGCCAAACCTATCCTGTATTTTCCAATAGTATCCAGAACCTGCCTCCTTCCAAATGAAAAAGACCCCAGTTCTGGGCCCGCGGCTGATTTAATCAAGCCTCTTGGCTGGAAGGAAAAGAACCCACGCTTGGACTGGCTTGGTAAAAGTGAGAACTTTATTGGCTGCCGTTACCAGCTCCTTTGGGGGTAGCCCTAGTGTCAGCGTCCCTGGATACAGAGTCAGCGTCTGCCTCTCTCCCTGGCCCAGCCTTTCTGGCCTCTGCTGTGGCTTTGCTTACACGTAGGCTGTCTCTGAATGGTGGTAAGATGGCTGCCAGCAGTTCAGTCTCCTTCCTGCCAATTCAGCAAGCCCGGTGGCAAGACAGTTCCCCTTTCCTAATGATTCCAGCAAAAGTCCCTGGCTTCAAGCTGCATAACCGAGTTAGAACTTTGTGTCTGTCCCTGAACTTAGTCACTGTGGCACAGCTGGGTCACATCCAGCCTCTGGGCTGGGCTGTGGGGTTGCCTACCTGGAATTACATAAACTCAGAGTGAGGAAGGGGTGGTTTCCAAAAGGAAATGCTAGGTGTGCTGTTCATTACCCCCAAGAGGCAATAGGTGCCAGACAGGCAGCACCAACAACTCTCCACTCTGTCCACCCATTTATAACTACAGACAGGTATTCCAAAAAGCAGAGTTTCACAAAACGAGAGACTGAGTAGTATGACAACATTGTTTCCCCCATATTTTTCTCTTCTTTGAGGAGGAAGAACTCTGAACTCTTTCTGGAGTTCAACCTGTAAGATATCTACCAGAGCATATACTAAGTGGTCTTTGTAGAAGACAGATTATCTCAACATGTATTTCTCGTCTACCAGAGCATATACTAAGTGGTCTTTGCAGAAGACAGATTATCTCAACATGTACTTCTTGTGGTCAGGCTCAGCCCCATAGGCCCTCCTCAGCGGATGTTCTAGAAGCCAGAACCCAAAGACTCACGTGGAATACGGGTAGCCGCAGCAATGTGATCAGCAGCACCGTTCCCTTGGTCTCGAGTCCAGTCGTCTATTTTGATGCCCAGAGGAATGAATTAGGTTTGCCTGAATGTTTGTCACCTTGTGTGCTGTTAGGTAGAGACCTTGTCTATACAAAGATGAGCTATTTATATGGTGGTTCCCACTGGGATTCAGAAGTCTATTCAGTGTATGTAATGCCCAATAAGAACACCGTAATAAATCATAAGAGGCCAAAATTAGACCTTAAAATAACTTACAAAAACACATAAAAATGACTTAAACCCCTATGCTGCCATAATTCTACAGTACTTTTGTACCATTGCTGTTTTAATGAAAATAGGCAAAATGACAAACAGCTGTTTTCTCTCTTTGGTGTTGCAAATCACCCATGGCCAGCCACAAGATGCTTGTCTGCTGAGCATCACCCACTGAAGCAGGGGTTCCCAGTGTGAAGGAAACCACCAGCTGCTCCTCTGACCTGAGTCATTTCTTCTCAGTGCCCTGCTTGCTCTCAAACTTCAAAGCCCTGTCCAGGAATGCCTGCCCCAGGAGGGCTGGGGGAGTCAGGAGGGCGCTATTTGGTAAGAGCTGGACAGCTCAACCCTGTCGTTCTTCATGGTCTTTGGTGACAAACACCAGACTGTATGAATTAGTGGCTCACTCTGTTAAAGCTGGAAAAGCTATTTGATGGTGGCACATGTGGCATGCATGAGTAGGATCCGTGGCCATTACAGCCTTACTCTCGTGCAAGCAGGATACAGAGGTTGAGCCCAGAGAGAAACAGCTGGAAATCTGGCGCTGTAGCAGCATCACTGATAGTCACTCTGCGTCACTACGAGTGCCGAGTGCCGTACCTGGGAGGCCGGAGGAGGAAGCATTCGCGTAACCAGACAGCAGTCTCCTGTGTTTCCTGGTGTTACCCATTGTCTTTTGAGGAACGGCTCCAGCTCTCTGGGTGGCACTTGCCCCCAGAGTGGAAGCTGTAGGCGCTACATAAAATGTTACCTAAAGGCACACATGGAGAGGTTTTCCTTGCATTTCCACCAAGATTTCTGCCTCTCAGAAAGCAGCTATGTCCTCCCAGTCACGAGCCTGGGAAGCACCAAAAAGGGAACTCTTCATAACCAGAACTGAGTTTTCTTGCGCCCCGCTCCCTTCACCACTGTTTCTGCTGTTGGGTGGGCAAACTTTATTTTGGCAATTTGGAGTCTCTCACTCTACCCTTAAATTTTACTCTCTTTTGGGTACGTGCTCACAAAATCAGAGTTCTCTCTCCCTTTCCTTCTGCCTTTCTTTCTCTTGGGAGTGATTTCTTTGCTGGGCAAGAGCCTGGTCTCTTCTGGCGTCGCGGGAGGGCTGTCCACATCGCGTGGCCTGCTCTGGCCTTGTGGCCTCCCCCAGGGTGCCATGCCCCGGCGTGGGTCCTGTTCCTTACATGTGGGTGTCCTCTGCCGAGGAGGGCCTCTGCGCAGTGTCTCCCTGCTCTCCGTGCCTTGTCCTCCCCTAGCGTCCTCCCCAGTGCTTAGACTTAGACTTGGGAACAGTCTCTTCCCCCAGCCGACATTTGAAGGGGTGGGAACTCAGGCAGGCCCTTGAGACCCTTTTCTCAGTGTGGCTGCCCAACTCCTTAGGAGCCCCGATGTGTGTAGGGGGCTTCCCTTGAGGGGCTCGGACAGGCTCCGGGCATGCAGTAGGCCAGGCTGTACGGGCCACGACCCTCAGACCACCCCAGCCTGCTTCTAATAGGAGAGTCCAGAATGCCTGCCCTCCTCAGAGACCTCTGCATCTGTTCCTTAAACACAGCCCCTCTGATTTCCCTCTCTCTCTGCAGCTCAGGTCTTGCTAGGAAGCTTTGGAAAATTAAGAGAATTTAAGGGTTTCGGTGTCTGCTTTACATTTTTAAAACTCTATTTTGAAACCTCAAGCTCAGCAGCAGCTTACTTGTTTCAACTGTCTCTCCCTCCCTGAGGCAGTGCGTCTTGAAAGGAGGGCCTGGGAGTAAGGGAATTAGAAAAACACAGAAGAGGAGCGCTCTACATTTAGTTAAGGCCTGTGTTCTTCTTTCACCTCTAATCTTGTTCTGTGCTCAGAACAGAAAAAGGGATTTGGGTGTCCTTGGTCGAGTCACTGGCCCTCTGAGCTGGCTTCACCTGAAACAGGTTTGAATTACATGATCATAAAAATGACTCAAAATGCAAAGATACAAAGAATCTCCGTTCTCAGCGTAGTTTTGCCATCAAGCTTACATATCCTTTTAAGTGTTTGGTTCCTGACGGGTAATTTTTATTTATTTATTTATTAACTGTACAAAGGCAGCACACCACAGTCTGGGATGTGAGGAAGAATGCACTCGTGGGAATTGACGAATCTGGGCCTAGACCTAGCTGTGTGGACAAGGGACAATCACCGCACCTCTGTGCCATTTCCGAGTTGCTGAGCCGGGAGCAGGTAGTGGAGACATGAAGACATAATGACATATCTCTTGCTGGGTTGAGCACCTAAAGAGTCAAGACCCTAGTCTATCATCTTCATTTCTTAGGTCCTGGCACACGCGCCCTCTCATGAGTCAGTTGAGGCATTTCTTAGGTCCTGGCACACGCGCCCTCTCATGAGTCAGTTGAGGTTAGGGATATGCAAGCAGTGTTCAGACAGGCTGACTTGCTTCCGTACACCTAGACACCAGCTTCCAGTGAGGAAGCGTGTGTGACAGATGTTACAGACACCCACTTCCCAGTTCAGAACCCCAAATCTGGGGACAGGCTGCTTTCCACAGATAAACACAGGGACCAGGAAGTGAACGCTCACATCCAGACTCTATCACGACTCTTTTGTATCAACAAATGAAGTGTAAAAGGAAGCCAAATCACAAGAAGGATTCAGACAGAGAGGGGCCAGGAGCAAACCTTAATGTGATGGGATGGCATTCAGGCAGGATTATCCTCCTAATGCTATGAAGAATTTTTATTTTTCAGGACATCGACCTGTGTAGATAATAGAAATATTTTTGGTGAACACGAGTCTCTTAATTTCTTGAGTTTTGACTTAGGTACTAATTGGAATGATTTATGCAGGACACTGTAGAATTGGCTATATCCAGACCATGTACACCTCTTCTTAAGTGTATGGGCGCGTCTGCACTTGGGTAATAGAGATGAAAAGCAGTAAAGCATCGCTCACGTTGTGTACCTGCAAGTTAGCATGACTTTCCTGTGGGGAATGAGAGTTGATGATAGTGGACAGTGAGGTGTCAATGGCCTGCGGTCAGTGCAGGGACCCAGCCTGGGCTCTGGGCTTCGGGCTTCCTGTCTTTGCCCTTCTCTCTCCCCTGCTTCCTAAGGAGCCTGTTCCTTGGTGGGGCAGTCCTACCATCACTGCCTGTGTCACTCAGGGTCTGAAGGGAGAGTCCTGTCTCTTCTTGCAGGGACCATCTTCCTTTCACATATGGGAAAAGTAGGCGAGGAGGAGGTGGGGGGAGGGGTGAGAAAACAGAATACAACAGTTTATTCTGAAAGTTCCTCACTTTCTAACAATTGGAGAAGGAAGCAGAGCCAATTCTTCACCTTTCTTCAGTTTTGGACACTTGAGTCTATTTCTCAATAGAGTGTAAATTCTCCCCTGCCCCTGGAATCTTGATCAACCCGTTGGTGGAAAAATTTGAACTCATCATCATTATGTAAGACTCTTCTGACTTCTCATTATGAAAGAAATAGTACTTACTCTTAAAAAAATCTGAAAACATAGAGGGAAATTACCCCCCCAAAAATAGAGGTTATCCCCTCACCTCTAGATGACTATTTTTCATATTTTGTGTATATTCTTCCAAGATGTTTCCTCTCCGTAAATATTTACACAAACACAGCAGATCATGCACTGCTCTCTTTATTTAGCCATGAATTGCTAACACCTTCTGTGTATAACCATCAAGGACCTTTTTAACAGGCACATATTATTCCTTTGTGTGGAACACTGAAGTGTTCGACCAGGTCTTCTTTGGTTGACGTTNATCATAAAAATGACTCAAAATGCAAAGATACAAAGAATCTCCGTTCTCAGCGTAGTTTTGCCATCAAGCTTACATATCCTTTTAAGTGTTTGGTTCCTGACGGGTAATTTTTATTTATTTATTTATTAACTGTACAAAGGCAGCACACCACAGTCTGGGATGTGAGGAAGAATGCACTCGTGGGAATTGACGAATCTGGGCCTAGACCTAGCTGTGTGGACAAGGGACAATCACCGCACCTCTGTGCCATTTCCGAGTTGCTGAGCCGGGAGCAGGTAGTGGAGACATGAAGACATAATGACATATCTCTTGCTGGGTTGAGCACCTAAAGAGTCAAGACCCTAGTCTATCATCTTCATTTCTTAGGTCCTGGCACACGCGCCCTCTCATGAGTCAGTTGAGGCATTTCTTAGGTCCTGGCACACGCGCCCTCTCATGAGTCAGTTGAGGTTAGGGATATGCAAGCAGTGTTCAGACAGGCTGACTTGCTTCCGTACACCTAGACACCAGCTTCCAGTGAGGAAGCGTGTGTGACAGATGTTACAGACACCCACTTCCCAGTTCAGAACCCCAAATCTGGGGACAGGCTGCTTTCCACAGATAAACACAGGGACCAGGAAGTGAACGCTCACATCCAGACTCTATCACGACTCTTTTGTATCAACAAATGAAGTGTAAAAGGAAGCCAAATCACAAGAAGGATTCAGACAGAGAGGGGCCAGGAGCAAACCTTAATGTGATGGGATGGCATTCAGGCAGGATTATCCTCCTAATGCTATGAAGAATTTTTATTTTTCAGGACATCGACCTGTGTAGATAATAGAAATATTTTTGGTGAACACGAGTCTCTTAATTTCTTGAGTTTTGACTTAGGTACTAATTGGAATGATTTATGCAGGACACTGTAGAATTGGCTATATCCAGACCATGTACACCTCTTCTTAAGTGTATGGGCGCGTCTGCACTTGGGTAATAGAGATGAAAAGCAGTAAAGCATCGCTCACGTTGTGTACCTGCAAGTTAGCATGACTTTCCTGTGGGGAATGAGAGTTGATGATAGTGGACAGTGAGGTGTCAATGGCCTGCGGTCAGTGCAGGGACCCAGCCTGGGCTCTGGGCTTCGGGCTTCCTGTCTTTGCCCTTCTCTCTCCCCTGCTTCCTAAGGAGCCTGTTCCTTGGTGGGGCAGTCCTACCATCACTGCCTGTGTCACTCAGGGTCTGAAGGGAGAGTCCTGTCTCTTCTTGCAGGGACCATCTTCCTTTCACATATGGGAAAAGTAGGCGAGGAGGAGGTGGGGGGAGGGGTGAGAAAACAGAATACAACAGTTTATTCTGAAAGTTCCTCACTTTCTAACAATTGGAGAAGGAAGCAGAGCCAATTCTTCACCTTTCTTCAGTTTTGGACACTTGAGTCTATTTCTCAATAGAGTGTAAATTCTCCCCTGCCCCTGGAATCTTGATCAACCCGTTGGTGGAAAAATTTGAACTCATCATCATTATGTAAGACTCTTCTGACTTCTCATTATGAAAGAAATAGTACTTACTCTTAAAAAAATCAGAAAACATAGAGGGAAATTACCCCCAAAAAAATAGAGGTTATCCCCTCACCTCTAGATGACTATTTTTCATATTTTGTGTATATTCTTCCAAGATGTTTCCTCTCCGTAAATATTTACACAAACACAGCAGATCATGCACTGCTCTCTTTATTTAGCCATGAATTGCTAACACCTTCTGTGTATAACCATCAAGGACCTTTTTAACAGGCACATATTATTCCTTTGTGTGGAACACTGAAGTGTTCGACCAGGTCTTCTTTGGTTGACATTTAGGTTGTTACCAAGTTTTACCTTTTATGAGCAATGCTGGTATCCCTGTATGTTTTCATATTCCTCTCTTATTGTTACCACAAATAATTCCTGGACAAATGTATTACCAGAAGGTCCTGGAACAATTATAAGTTTCACCCATGCCTATTTTCTCATGCCACCATCAATGATTGGTATGTGAATGTATTTTGTAACATTTTTACCATTCGATGTATATTTCACTGGTGTTCTTGATTGACATGTTTTGATTACTTACGAGATTGAATATATTTTCATGTATTTATTAATTGGTTGTTAGTATTTCTTTTTTTCCTTAGATTATTTTGTTTGCATCCCTGCCCAGTTCCCTGGTGGCTCAGACGTTAAAGAATCTGCCTGCAATGCAGGAGACCTGGGTTTAATCCGTAGGTCAGAAAGATCCCCTGGAGAAAGGGAATGGCTACCCACTCCAGTATTCTTGCCTGGGAAATCCTGTGGACAGAGGAGCCTGCCAGGCTACAATCCATGGGGTTGCAAAGAGTCAGACACAACTGAGTGACTAACAAGAAGTTTTATTAAGTTGGGCTATGTCGATTTGCTAGTGCCCTTTTTGTACCAAAGATTTTAACCTTTTGACTTATGCTGCATTTTCCTTTAGTTCACCGTTCACTGTTTTGGTTCTTTTATATATATATATATATTAAATTCTTAAATTCTCTTTCCTCTATATGTATGATTTCCTCATTCCATCCTTTCTTAGGTTCAAAGCATGTGTCTTTTTTCAGATACCTTAATATGTGTCTATCATTAACTAACATGAGGAAGTGCATCCCATGGTAGGTTATAGGCAAACTCTCCACTAGGTTCAAGAGGTAGATGATTTCAAAGAGCTACAAATTGCAAACATTTTAACATTTTTACATATTTCAGAACTGTCTTTCAAATAGGATACTACCTTTGGTTTCATGTTTAGAAAATCTCCCCCTACTCCAGGATTCTAAAAATATTCACCTGTATTATCTTTCACCTTTGTGGTTTATGTTTTACATTTATGTGTATAGTCCATTTGGAACATGAATGAAATGTGTAAGGGTAGGGATTCAGGTTTAATTTTTTTTTTAACCAAATATCTATGCCATTTATTGAATTAAGTATTCTTTTCTTCAGTGATTTGAAATGACCCATCCCTATAGTCTTGGGTTTATTTTCAGACTTGACTCTGCTCCACTCACTTGTCTTTTCCTGTGCTGGTATTACAGTATCTTAATTATTACGGCTTTAATCATCCATTTTAACAACTGGTATTGCAAGTGCTCATTTGTTACTGTTCTATTAAAAAATTTTCTTGGCAAGTTGAATGTATTTATTCTTCCCAGTGAACTTTAATTTTGTCAAGTTCAAGAAGAATTTCTTTAGTGTGTGTTAGTTTTATAGATTAATTTGTAGAGAATAGCCATACTCACACCGTCGGGTCTTACCATCCAAGATCATGGGAAATGTCCCATTTATTCATTCCTGTCATATCAAAGTTTTATGATTTTCTTTGTGCAGGGCCTAAAAATTTATTTTAGGCTTATTCTGACTGACTATGGTTAGCATATAAGAAAACTGTTGCTCTTTGATACATTTATACCTATGAATGCATTTTTTTCTTTAAAATTTTTTATTGAACTATAGTTGATTTCAGGCTTTCTTGGTGGCTCAGTGGTAAAAACAAACAAACAAAAAAAAAACCCCACCTGCCAATGCAGGAGATGGGGGCTGGATCCCTGGGTTGGAAAGATACCCTGGATAAGAAAACAGCAACCAACTTCAGTATTCTCTCCCATGGACAGAGGACCCTTTTAATTTGTCCAAAAAGGAAGTTATATCTGTTGCAAGTAATTTTTATTTCTCCTCCTCCTCCCCACAATTTACTTCTCAATTTGTTATCTAATTGCATTCAGTAGCATTTCCTGAATAACATTTGAATAACTGTTATTCAATGTTTGGGGCAGGAATCTATTCCTGCCTTGAGCTTGACTTTAGTGGGAATGGTACCTTCTTTTACTATTGACCTTGCTGGGGAAAGGTTTGTATCTATAATTTTTATTCTTTAAGGAGCAATTTTGTTTTCCTAAAAAAAAAAAAAGGATGTTGAATTTTATCAAATACCACTCTACATTTTTGAAGGCAAGGCAAGATGTGTGTGTGTGGGTAAGGGTAAGTGGGGGTGAATTTAGCCTGTTAAAATGAGGAATAATATCATTATGATTTTCCAATATCAAATTATCTTTTTATCTCTGGAATTCTAGTTGCTTTTTTGTAATTATGAAAAACACTATTTTTCCTCAAGAAACAGCCTTGATTTTGTACATCTGTGTGATGCTGCGATTATTAATTGGCATTTTTAGAATTCTGTTGTGAAAAAGAGGCCTGATTCCAATAGATTTGTTTTACTAGACTGAGTTACTTTTGCTCAAAGCAGTGGAAGTATCAGGGTGTTTTTAACCCTCTTGTGTCAATTAAGTTTAGCCCATTTTTGGCTCTTGCATGGAATTGTGGAAGGAAAGCCAAAGAGGGGAGGGTTGAGAATCCAGGCTGGGACCTCAGTGGCTGCCCATCTGAGCTCAGGGGAGCCTGAACAGGGTTAGATGTATCCAGTTAGCAATCTCCAAGCTTCTCCTCTTTCTCCTTCTATGCAGAACACTCAGCACTGTTCATTTCACAACTTTACGCAGAAGAATAGGCCTCACTTGGCATTGTCAGCCAATCACCAGGTAGGGTAGAGGTTCTTTCTTAAAAGCAATGAGCCATCAAGTTGGCAAGTGCATAGCCAGCAGGCCCTACTCCACTTCTCTTGAACCTACTGGAGGCCCAGAAGACTTCTAGAGGCCTGACCTGTCTCTGTAAAGAAAATCTTTTACATGTTTGGTGCAGTGTTCAGTAGCCACTTCGATCCAGTTTATTTTATACTCAGAGCTGAGTCTGTCAGTGATAAGCACTTAGCTTGTTGCTGAAAGGGGAGGGGAGGGGAGTGGTGTATAAATAATGAGAACACACAGAAACTTGTGCTGTTAACAGCTCTGGGCTTCAGTAAAGCAGACTTTATTGTGTCGCTGCCTCTGGGTGTGTTTTCCTGTGAAGGCCAGAAATAAAGCACTAGTCTTGTACATGTCTTTTTAATTTCCCGCCCCCCAGGAAGATGGTGACTCTCTCATTAATATGAAAGATAAGTTTAAATATTGTTTAATTAATTGTTGCTTTACCATATGATTTTTTTTCTATATAAAGAAGGCTACCCATTCTTCTGGCATCCTAGACTTGAGCTGAAAGGAAGGGCCTGACTTGATTTACCCCCAGCTGCAGGATGCAGGCAAATCACAGCCCCTCTGAGGCCCATCCTTCCCTCTCTGCACATCATCTCCGGTCTCATTCAGCCTTAAATTCTCTTTCCTCTTATGTTTGATTTCCTCATTCCATACTTTCCTAGGTTCAAAACGTGTGTATTTTTCCAGATACCTTAACATGTATATCTATCATTAACTAACATGCAGAAATGCATCCCATAGTAGGTTGTATGCAAACTCTCCGCCAGGTTGAAGAGGTGACTGATTTCCAAGGGCTGCAAATTGCAAATCACCAAGAAGAATTCAAGTCCCCTGCCTGCTTGCTGCTTGGCTGGCACAGTGTTTTATCAGATGTGGAGTTTGAATGCCTTTCTGTGTGGAAAGCGTTCCCCAGTTGGCTCCAGATTCCTCTACAGTCTATGATACAGTCTAATATACTGGGCATTTCACCCACTTTTATTTTGTGTCTGATTCCTGAAGACATTTAGATTTACAAATTCTGGTGTGCGTTAGATAGAGAATCAGGCCTGCAGGTTGAGATCAGGGGTCAGCCAACTTTTTATAAAGGACCAGATAGTAAATATCTTAGGTTTTGTGGTCCATACAATCTCTGTCACAACCACTCAGCACTGCCTAGTCAGGCTCCGCTGCCCATGGGGTTTCTCCAAGCAAGGATACTGGAGTGAGTTGCCATACCCTCATCCAAGGGATCTTTCCAACCCAGGGATCAAACCCCGGTCTCCTGCATTGCAGGTGGATTCTTCACCAGCTGAACCACCAGGGAAGCCCAAGTAAACAGGCAGCCATAGATAATACATAAACAATGAGCATAATTGTGTTCCAATGAAACTTTGTATGGGGACATGAAAACTTGAATTTCATATGACTTTTTCATGTCACAAAATATTTGTTTGATTTTTTTTTTCCAACCATTTGGTAAAAGCTAAGTATAAGGATGGTGTTTATTCCAGCAAGTCAAACTTGACCTTTGGGTCAAAGTTTGCTAACTCCTGATTTAGATCATTGACCAAAAGCCCCTAATGCTTTTCCAAAGGATCCAAGAAAAATCAAAACAATCCTAGAGCTTTTAGACTAGCAACTCACTTCCAAGTAGATCTATTTTTAAATGCTTAGAAACTGTAAGCTTGAATTATACACATTGCATGAATCTAACAAAGGCTACTATTGGCTCTGATTTGCTCTGGGCCCTGTGGGTGGCTTTCTCCTCTCTTCAGTGCTCAGGGAAAAGGATGTTAGGGCAAGGACAGTACCTGGGTTAGAAGCAACGAGAACAATCACTTGACTACAGTGGGGGCAGTAAAGAGAGTACAGCCAGAAGCCAGAAAGAAAGTGAAGGCAGTGGGAGCGGAGCGGACCCTGATTACACTTGGAATGTTTGTAAAGCAATAAACATATATACTTAGTAGTTCTCCAGTACACATAGCCAATTCAGGCTTCATGACAGTTTTCCACTATCACTTTCATCTTGCTGAAACAGGGAATGCCTTATTTCTTTTCCAATCTTAGCACATGCTGGAGTGGTCTTCTGACCCATTTTTCCCACAATGGACACAGATTCATTCAAATAAATTAATCCCTCCTCATGATGCACTTGAAACACGTGCCAGTGAATAACTAAACCACATTACCACACCCTCAAGGAAACTGCCTCTGATGCGCATTTGTCCTGACAAGCATAGAGAAAACACGGAGCTTTTCCTCATCATCACTTCCCTCCCACCAGATCATCAAGCAGTGGAGAGAGGGCTCCAATGTAGGGAGAACAGAGAGAGGGGTTTCTGGTCTGTTTGTTTGTTTTTTTTTAATAGCTTTTCATGCTGTAAATTCTAACCCTTCATTATATTTTTTAATGTAACATGTTTAAAAGAACATTTCTCCATGGAGTCTTCATTGAGGTTAGAGAGGACTTTGCTGCTGTCTGATTCTGAAATAGCCCAGAAATCTTTCCATGTTCTGGAAAATTCTGAGCAGGATTTGGTCTTATGAGAGACCTGGAGGATGAGAAGACTCAGTGCACAGTTGAGGCATTTACTAAAAGCTTGGCAGCACAGGTAGTACAAAAGTCAGACATGACATTGTCCTTGCCNCTGAAATAGCCCAGAAATCTTTCCATGTTCTGGAAAATTCTGAGCAGGATTTGGTCTTATGAGAGACCTGGAGGATGAGAAGACTCAGTGCACAGTTGAGGCATTTACTAAAAGCTTGGCAGCACAGGTAGTACAAAAGTCAGACATGACATTGTCCTTGCCCCAGGAGGCTCAGACTTTTTGGGTTTTGATAAAACCTGCATTTTGCCTTTTGCTCAAAAGTTCTGCTGAACTGGGTACAAATGCTTTTTAATCCAACAGAAGTTACAAAACTGTCGTTTTCAACTCCATGTCTTTGGTGTTTTCAGAGGATTCAGCTTGAAGCCCCTTCCTTGTACATCATCCACCTTGGGTAGAGCTGGAAATTCACGGGCTTGCTATATGGCCTTCGGCTGCTGTGGCTTCTCAGCTTAGAGCTCAGGGAGGAAATATTTATACTTCGACCTTTGTATAGTGAATCTGTATATAAAAATTCATTTTGCCCACATCGAGTTTCCCATAAGAGCAGGTAGGTTGTACATGGTGCGGTCACTGTTGCTCTGCTTAGAGAGAAGCAAATAAAATCTTAGTCATGTATAGATTGTCACAGAGGTGATAGTGGCATTTTGTTGTTATTCTCATTATTTTCTCATCTCCGGCACAGGTTAGGAGAAGCTAGGGGAAGGAATCATTTTTGGATGACTCAGCTGCATCACACTGGGCAGCTCCCAGCCCTTTGAGCCTCTGTCTGGGTTCCAAGAAGGTGGGGACAGGAATGAGACAATATTCACTCCTCACACCTACCTAAGGAGTGTCTGGAGACTTTTGTGGAAACCAGGGTTTGTGCCCTGAATCTGTGAAGTAGCTGCTTTGGGCTGTGCTTGAAAAGGTGTGAGGAGCAGGGATGCAGGTACCCAGAGCTGGGAGGATGGTAAAAGTCACAAGAAGAGCAAGTGATTCTCATCCGAAGCAGCTCCTTCTGCCTTTCTGCTTGTGTGTGTCCTTCACAAACATGGACACAGACTCTCCCCTACCAGTCTAGGGGGCAGGAGGTCCCCAGTGCTGGCCTGATCATGTCTGGAGGGCAAGGCTTAGCTGCATTTAAGTGGGACAAGGAAACAGGAGCATGAATCTGAGGAGAGCAACCATAATGGAAGGGATGTGGAAACACTGCCGAGTGTTAAGCCTGTTTCCTCACTTGTGAAATGGGCCACCTTCATGGGGTGTCACATAAGAATTTAATGAGATAATTCATGTGAAACCGTTAGTCTGTACATGCACTTTTGTCATTCAGTTCAGTTCAGTTGCTCAGTCGCTTGACTCTTTGCGACCCCGTGAACCGCAACACACCAGGCCTCCCTGTCCATCACCAACTCCCAGAGTCCACCCAAACCCATATCCATTGAGTCGGTGACATCATCCAACCATCTCATCCCCATCGTCCCCTTCTCCTCCTGCCCTCAATATTTCCCAGCATCAGGGTCTTTTCAAATGAGTCAGCTTTTTGCATCAGGTGGCCAAAGTATTGGAGTTTCAGGTTCAACATGAGTCCTTCCAATGAATACCCAGGACTGATCTCCTTTAGGATAGACTGGTTGGATCTCCTTGCAGTCCAAGGGACTCTCAAGAGTCTTCTCCAATACCACAGTTCAAAAGCATCAATTCTTCAGCGCTCAGCTTTCTTTATAGTCCAACTCTCACATCCATACATGACCACTGGAAAAACCATAGCCTTGACTAGACGGACCTTTGTTGACTAAAGTCTCTGCTTTTAAGTATGNAAAAAAAAAAACAGAATTTTAGCTCTATTAACTTTTCCAAAATTTCCAGTCCTTTTAATTAACCTCATCTGGTTGTACCATAATGCCATGAATAGGAGGGCTTTGACTCTGTTGGGTTTTATTTGAATGAGTGCATGACGGTAACTAGCTCTGGGAACGTCTGCTTTCTGGGGAAAAGCCTTGTTGGTTACCATCTCATATTCCTACAAAACTCCCACTAACAGGTGCAAGAGTTATGTAAAAAGAAAAGGGGAGGTGAAATGTGAAAAGAAGAATAATACATCCCTGTAAGTAGTGAGTGCTAAGGGAAAATACCACAATGATTTCAGAGGAGACTGAAGAGTCGTCTCTTTTGGAAAAGGAAGGCACATGGAACATGCAGGGATGATAACACATCACTGTATCTTTTACATTTTACATCAGTAGCCTCACCACTATAGATCTTGTATCCAGGTGTCTAAAATGGCCTCAACCACTACATCCATAATATGCCATTTTTCTGATAACATAATTTTGGCCTTTATGTGGTCAGAAAAACAAACTGAGTTTTCATCATTAAGAAGAAACCTCAAATAGGGGAGTCAGCAGTGATGGTGGGGGAAATGTTTACATTTCTTTTTTTCATCAGAAACATTTTCTGACACTTTTATCTGATATTTAAAACAGGGAGCTATGGTGCACTCTAGTTTATATGTGTGCTATGAAGATGGGTTGTGTAAACCTGGGGTGCCCACCTATTGGTGAACTCAGCATTTCACCTGATACATGCTTGTTTCCAGTTCAGAACCAGTGTGGGCTCCTGCAGCAAGCATGGGTCACAGCTGATTCCAACTTCCAGTACAGTAGCCATCACCTGCACGGCATTTTTCCTTGTTTAACCAATGTAGTTGCATTAGTAGTTCTATAAAAAGAACTGCTTTTAACATTAGGGACTGGGATCAGTCCATGGGATAAAAAGGAAAGTGTTTTCTCACGGGAAAACATGTCAGGAAAAATAAAGAACACTTTCTACCTCTGTTTCAGATTTTTGAAACGCTTATTTTAAACCAAATTTTAATTTCTGTGTCCAAAATAAGTTTTAAGGACATCTGTTCTTCCATACGAAATAGGTTAGGCTGCCTGTTTCTTACTGAACTCATGGAATGGTTCTGCTTGTGATCCTCTGCACGCTGCCTTTTAATGAGTGAGGAGTTTGGGGTTGCCTAGCAACCCACTAACTTGTACAAACTCATCTTTCCCTCACAGAACGAAATGAAGGAAAACCAAGCAAAGTCAGTGAAAGACAATCTTTATAGTTTCAGGAGTAAATCTATATATGGCTTTTGTCCAGCACTTAGATGGATGTAAATGCAGCAACTTGTTTTAAAAAAAAAATGCACAATTTACTTCCCAAAAAACAGTTGTACTTGCCTTTTCAAGTCGTTGAAGAACTCACATTTGATATTCTCTCTTATATGTTATAATAATATAACGTATAAACTCAAGGCTTTTTATTCTTTGTGATAACTCCTGTTTTAACACGTCACAAAACAGGAACCAGCATTCTAATTAGATTTACTCTATCAAGATATGGTTCAAATAGGACTACTAGAGTTCATTGAACACTAAAACTATGAAACAGTTACTTTTTATATTAAAAAGACCATGGATTTAACTTTAAAAAATCCAAATGCAGGATAGTAATTTTTGTTTACTTTTTTAACCAAACTGAATTTTTTGAAAGACTATTGCAGGTGTTTAAAAAGAAAGAGAAAATGTTTTATCTAATACTGTAAGTAGTTGTCATATTCTGGAAAATTTAATAGTTTTAGAGTTAAGAGAACTCCTCTCCTTGGTTAGGGAAGAAGAAAGCCCTTCACCACTGTGGAATGATGCCCCGGCTTTAAGGTGTAGCCCTACATCATGCTTCTTTTGAGAATTATATTTGGTAGTTATAATTACAGAAACTGATTAGTTGTCAGTTTGCAGGTAGATTTAGCACAGTACTTATCACTCTGGATAGATTGAGATGTTCTTTCACAACAGATAAATGATCTGTAACACTGTAAGATACTGATCTTTACAATTGTTTAATCAGTTTTATTTTTGTACAGTATTAGTGACCTAAGTTATTTTGCTGTCCCATTTTTGTAAATCAAATGAAATTATAAGAGGATTCTGACAGTAGGTATTTTGTACATATGTATATAAGTTGTCCAAATAAAAATAATAAATGATAAAGATCAAATTGTTCCAGCCATTTGTGTCATACTGGAGGTCACCTCTTTAACCAGTGCTCACAGGGTTTTATGATGAGTACAAAGATGATTTACTTAGGCCTTTCAACGTGAGATATTTGTGTAGACCTGTCTGTATTTACTATTCACAGACCTCTGAGGAAGGAGATGGAATGGAGGCTGCATTAAACTTCTGTATTATACTGGAGGGGGATATTTATATTTTCAGGTAAATCACTTAAAGAGGCCTATAAAGCTTATAACTATTCTGGGGTATACTAGGAACTAGTCAGAGAACATTACTCAGATTATTCTCTTGAGATATGGTATTGATAAGAACTCACAAATTGGAGTCTCAAAGGCAAAACAGTAAAACCATAAAACCAAGTGAAGATGAACACCAAAGTGTGTGTGTGTGTGTATAATTTCATCTAGATAATCTAAAACCTATAATCACAGTATAATCTAGTATAAGTAGATACTAGCTAGCTAGTATTTATTAAGCTTTCATTGTGTGTCACAGTGCCAAGTGTTCAGTACTTTTTTCTCATTTTATCTTTACAGCAGCTCTGTACAGCTCCTTACAGAAGATACCACGGTCATCCACATATTTCAGATGGGGCAAATTACTAACTTGCTAACACATTCTAGTAAGTGGTGTAGACCATATTTAAATCTGGATCTGCTGAACTGAAGCCTCCATCTTTCTGTGCCTACTACATCAGGTTATTTGCACTTGACCCATGTTATTGAGCAACTGTTAGTGATACACATTGTTGTCACTGAGGACACAAAGGTGACAAAAGCACACAAACTCTCCTCATTCAGAGAGTTTATATGCTAGGGGATGAAAACCCATAAACAAGTGAGCAAAGCAGCCATGTAATTTCAGACGGTGAGAAGCAGTGTGATGAAAGTAGAGTTGGGTGACTTGGGTGTTGAGGAAAGCCTGCTTCAGGTTGAGTCTCCCTGAGGGGACTTACACGTATGAGCTGGGAGCTGGGTGACACGGAGGAGCCAGGCCTGCAGATATGGAAGAAGTGAGAAGAGCCAATGTGAGGAGTTTGGCAGGGGGGTGATCAGGATTTTGGAGGAACTCAAAGCGGGTGGCTGGAGTATAAACAAGGAAGATGAGAGTGGATGGGGTGGTTGGCACAGGCCAGATCATGAGGCCTGTATTGCAGGTTACGGTGTAATGTTTGATTTTGATTCTCACAGGGGGAAATCTCAATCTCATGGAAGGTTACAAGTAGAAGGTTATGATCAGATATACATTTTTCAAGAAGCTCTTTCTGGGTGTGGGTAGAAAATGGATTTTAGAGGGCCAAGAATGGAAGCAGGGAGACTGGTATTAGTCCAGGTAAGAGATGATGATTATTTGGATCCGTGGAGGTAGGAAGAAGTGAATAGTTCCAAAAATGCCTCGGGGGCAGAATCATTTAGACTTAAAGATGTTAGGATGTCAGGGGTGAATGATAAAAAGCTCCAGTCATGACCCTCAGGTTATTATGGCCTGAGTAACAGATTAATGCAGTTGGATGAGGTGGAAGAAAGGAGATGGCTGGTGTGAAGGAAAGTTATAGACTCATCTGTGGACATATTGCCCATCAGACATCACAGGGACATGTTGAGAGAACAACAATTACACGTGCTAGTTTAGAACTCAGAGAAGTGTGGACCGGAGATTTGGAAGTCACAAGCATGTTGAGGTAACTGAAGCCACAGGAATGGGTGGGATCACCTGTGGTAGAGAGAAAGAGAGAGTCTAAAACAGAGGAGGAGGAGGGAGGGGGACAGAAAGGTAGCTGAAGAAGTAGCAAAACTTAGAAAACTGCAGGGTCCTAGAATAAGGTACTGGGGTTCCCAGGTGGCTCAGTGGTAAAGAACCCGCCTGCCAAACAGGAGATGCGTGTTCGATCCCTAGGTCAGGAAGATCCCTAGGTCGGAAAGATCCTTTGGAGAAGAAAATGGCAAGCCACTCCAGTATTCTTGCCTGGGAAATCCCATTGACAGAGGAGCTTGGTGGGCAACAGTCCATGGGGTCACAAGAGTCAGACAAGACTTAGTGACTGAACAGCAGAATAAGGGAGGGGGGGGGGGTGGGAGATTAATTATGTTGAATGTCACTGGGAGCTGTAGTAAGACTAGTGCTAAAATGTGTCCAAAGTATTGAGATGAGGTATTTGAGGTAATTGGTGAAACTTATTAATGCTGCATTAGAATAGTGGAAATAGACATCTGGTTGGGGAGGGGGAAGAGTAATTAGAAGGTAGAAAATCATAAAATAGTTATTTCTTGCACAATTTGCAGAAAATTTAAAAAGCAGAAAGAGCCTTGATCAACACATAGCACAAGATAGGAAAAAGAAAGGAGACACAGAAACAGACAAAAATAAGGAAAATAGAATCCACATGGCACCTAAATTTCCTTATTTAAAGTTAGATTTTCAGTTGAATCAAAATATGAAACTGTGTGTGTGCGTATTTCACAAGAGCTTCACTTAAAATGAAATAACAAGGATTATCTTTATCCAGTAAAAATAAATTATTTTTTTGTTGGTCTCTGCCTTAAGAGTTGTCATATTAAAATAAAAAAAGAATAGAATTTAATGAAAAAAATGGATGAAAGAAGGGATTACTTTATATGGGCACATTCTATACTGAAGATGTAACAGTGGCTAGTAACATTCCATCAAAATACATGAAACAAAAAAAGCTAGGAGAATTTCATAAAAACTACAGAACTGCAATCTTACCTAACTAAGAGATGACTTTGGTAATATGCATCTTTTCAAATATTTATGAAATGTGTTCAAAAATATAAGATACAAGACAATAAGTAACAGAGATTACACTTTCTGACTAGCAAGCAGTAAAGGGAACAATTCATAACAAGTTGTCACTCACCTAGAGCCAGACATCCTGGAGTGTGAAGTCAAGTGATCATTACTATGATCAAAGCTAAGAGGCAGTAATGGAATTCCAGTTGAGCTATTTCAAATCCTAAAAGATGATGCTGTTTAAATGCTGCAGTCAATATGCCATCTTATTTGTAAAACTCAGCAGTGGCCACAGGACTAGGAAAAGGTCAGTTTTCATTCCGATCCCAAAGAAGGGCAATGCCAAAGAGCATTCAAATTACAGTTGCACTCATTTCAAATGCTAGCAAGATTATGCTCAAAATCCTTCAGGCTAAGCTTCAACAGTGCGTGAACCAAGAAATTCCAGATGTACAAGCTGTGTTTAGAAAAGGCAGACGAACCAGAGATCAAATTACCAATGTCCACTGGATCATAGAAAAAGCAAGGGAATTCAAAAAAATCTTCTGCTTCATTGAGTACACTAAAGCCTTTGCTCTGTATATCACAATAAACTGTGGAAAATTCTGAAAGAGATGAGATTGGAATACCAGACCACCTTATGTGCCTCCTGAGAAACCTGTATGCAGAAGAAGCAACAGTTAGAACTGGACATAGAACAAGGGACTGATTCAGAATTGGGAAAGGAGTACCTCAAAGCTGTATATTGTCACCCTGCTTATCTAACTTATATGCAGAGTACATCATGCCGAAATGCTGGGATGGATGACTCACAAGCTGGAATCAAGATTGCTGGGAGAAATGTCAACAACCTCAGAAATGTAGATGATACCACTTTAATGACAGAAAGCAAAGAGGAACTAAAGAGCCTCTTGATAAAGGTGAAAGAGGAAAGAAAAAACTGGCCTAAAACTGAAAATTCAAAAAATGAAGAACATAGCATCCAGTCCCATCATTTCATGGGGAATAGATGGGGAAATAGTGGAAATAGTGATGGATTTTATTTTCTTGGGCTCCAAAATGACTATGAACAGTGACTGCAGCCATGAAATGAAAAGATGCTTGTTCATAGGAAGAAAAGGCATGACAAACCTAGACAGCATATTAAAAAGCATAAAATAGCTTTGCCAACAAAGGTCCGTATAGCCAAAGCTATGGTTTTTCCAGTAATCATGTATGGATGTGAGAGTTGGATCATAAAGAAGGCTGAGCGCCAAAAGAATTGTTGCTTTTGAACTTGTGGTGCTGGGGAAGACTCTTGAGAGTCCATTGGTCTCTCTGGGAGATCAAACCAGTCAATCCTAAAGGAAATCAACTTTGAATATGTATTGGAAGGACTGATGCTGAAGCTGAAGTTCCAATACTTTGGCCACCTGATGTAAAGAGCCAGCTCATTGGAAAAGACCCTGATGCTGGGAAAGATTGAGGGCAGGAAGAGAAAGGGGCAACAGGATGAGATGGTTGGATAGTGTCACTGACTCAGTGGACATGAGTTTGAGTGAACTCAGGGAGATACTGAAGGACAGGGAAGCCAGGCGTGGTACAGTTCATGGGATTGCAAGGAGTAGGACACGACTTAGCATCTGAACAACAGCAACCTTTTAANGGCAACAGGATGAGATGGTTGGATAGTGTCACTGACTCAGTGGACATGAGTTTGAGTGAACTCAGGGAGATACTGAAGGACAGGGAAGCCAGGCGTGGTACAGTTCATGGGATTGCAAGGAGTAGGACACGACTTAGCATCTGAACAACAGCAACCTCTTAATTCTTAATGAAAGAGATAATACAAATTATATAATCAGTTTAAGTTAATAAAAATAAGAGAAAAAACTATTATACCTAAAAGCTTTACTTAGAAGAAAAATTCAGAGGCTTTGTTGTTCTTTAGTCACTAAGTCATGTCTAACTCTTTGTGACCCCATGGACTGTAGCACACCAGGCTTCCCTGTCCTTCACCATTTCCTGGAGTTTTATTAAATGTTTTTATTATTATCCATTAAAAACAAACCAAACAATCAGTTCGAGAAGCAAGAAAGTGAATAAAATCTGAGAAAAGCATGAAGAAAGAACAGATTAAACTAACAGGTGGATCTGTGAAAAGACCAAAAAATGTCCCTTTTGACAAAGCNAAAACAAACCAAACAATCAGTTCGAGAAGCAAGAAAGTGAATAAAATCTGAGAAAAGCATGAAGAAAGAACAGATTAAACTAACAGGTGGATCTGTGAAAAGACCAAAAAATGTCCCTTTTGACAAAGCCAAGTGGCAAAAATAGAAAATCTAAATAAATGCATGGTACTACAAATGAAAAGATACTAACTATAGATATTATAAAATAATAATTTGGGGTATTTTGATTAAATGACTTTCTTAGGAAAAGAACAGTTTTGATGAATAGTACAGTATAGACCAAAAACTATAAACAAAGTTAACAAATGTCAGAGAATTTCAGCACCTAGATAATTTTATAGGCAAAATGTTTCAAATCTTTAAGGAACCAATATCTTCTTTAGAATTTAAACTGTTAGAACATAAAGCATAGAAAATGATGGGAAATATTTCAGTTCATTTAGGAAGCTAGTTTAACCCTGACTTAAAAGAATCAAGAATATTTTGTAAAAGAAAAATAATATAGGAAAATTTGCTCTACCAGGAGTTACAGCCCATTTTAAAGACATAAGAATTTAATATATAAGAGTAACACTCCAAGTCAATGGGGAAAGCATGAATTAGCCACTGTGTTTAGCCAGTTAATTATCTAAACACTATATACCAAATTAACTCCTATATTAATTAAATATTTAAATAGAATTATTAAAGCACTTGAAGATAATACAGGTGAAGATCTATATTCCTCAAATCATGCTTTGAGAAAGAACTCAAATATGCAAATCTAAGAGTACAAGTCAATAACAGAAAATTAGTAGATTTAACTAATAATGTGAAGCTATTTTTAAAAAATTAGCCTATACAAAATTGAAAGGTACAGATATGGAAAAGTACACCTTAAAAGGGTTAGCATTTTTAATATATATCTTCTTACAGGTCAGTATAAAAAACATTTAGAAAAATTCAAATAATATGAATTGACACTTTAAAAAATGATAAAAATAGTCAAACATTTCAAAATGTTCACTATGCTTTCAGTCAAAACCACAGTATGAAAAAAAAAAATGAATTACAGTTATATCTTGGAGAAGGAAATGGCAAGCCACTCCAGTATTCTTGCCTGAAAAATCCATGGGCAGAGGAGTCATGGGATTGCAAAGAGTTGGACATGACTGAGTAACTGAGCAAACAGTTGTATTTGCCTAGGCAATTAGTGAAGATTTAAAAAATAAAGCACCCATTTTGTCAGAAATTAGGAGAGATGGGCACATTGTTAGTGGGAATCCAGACTGGCACATGTTTTCTAGGAGACAATTAGGCCATAGAATTTAAAAACTATAAAAATGTTCTGAAGACTTAAAGAAGCAGTGTCTGGAAGGGAGGTTGATACAGGGCATCCACGCTCCTTATATTGTCCCTCTTCACCTTCACTCCAGCTCACTCAGGCTCCCATCATGTCCCACGTATATTCCTCGAATAGCCTCCTAACTAGTATAGTTTCTTCCATATTTTCTTCTAACATGATCATCTGCTTTGCCATGTCGATGTTCTAAATATAAACCATCTATGTTCTTTTGTTTTGCCAGTACCTCCCATGTTCCCGTCACTTAAAGGATTAAGGTCAATATTCTTAATATGGCTTGCAAGGTTCTCCATGTCCTGACCCCTGCCAAATTCTCTAGGCATACCTTTTACCCCCACTGTTTTGCTGTCCATTCATAATACCCATCTGCTTATAATTTTTACAGATGTGTTACTTCTATTCATATTCTTTCAGTTAGTTCAGTCCTGTCCTCCCGATCTCCATCACTCACTCTGTTTCTTTGCAACGAATTTCTCTGCATGCATGCTTGCTAAGCTGCTTCTGTCTTGTCTGACTCTGCAGTCCTATGGACTGTAGCCTGCCAGGCTTCTCTGTCCATGGGATTCTCCAGTCAAGAATACTGGAGTGGGTTGCCTTTGCTTCCTCCAGGCGATCTTCCTGACCCAGGGATCAAACCTGCATCTCTAACTTCACCTGCATTGGCAGGTGGATTCTTTACCACTAGTGCCGCCTGGAAAGCCCTAGTGAAGGCTGTACCTTCCTTTAGAAAGCTTTCTATGACTTCCTCGACTGGATTAAGTACCCCTCCATTTGCTCCCACAAAACACATTATCTACTCCCCCACGTTATTTTTGTGAAATTCATTCATGTCACTGTAAGTAGTTGTAGTTTGTTCACTCTCATTTCTCTATTCAATCATCAAAATATTTCACAATTTTCACAATTGTTATTGAATAATTACTCCAGATGCTGGTTAATAGGTGTAGTGCTTCTGTTAGCGTTCTTGTGCACGTGTTTTGGTAAACATGCACTCATTTCTGTTGGGTATATATCTAGGACTGTAACTGCTCAATCATAGGAGGAGGTAGGCAGAATAATAAAAGCAGCCTTTTAGAATCCTTGCCCTAATGATAGGTTTTCCAGGTGGGCTTTGTAATAGGGAGATAACCAGGTGGGCCTAATATAATCAAAACTGCTTTCAAAGCAAGTGCTTTCTTCATCTGGGAGCAGAAAGAGAGTCAGACATGAAGCGCAAGGAGTACTTGCTGCGTTGCTGGGGGCTTGAAGATAGAGGGGTCCACCTTGCAAGGACTGGAAAGTGGCCTCTGGAAGCAGAGGATGGCCTCAACTGGCCCCCAGCAAGGAAACAGGGCATTGGCCCTACATCAAAGCCCTGAACTTTGCCAACAGTGAGTTAGGGATGTGGGGTTCTCCCCAACGCCTCTTGATGAGGACTCATCCTCCCCAACACCTTGATTTCAGCCTTGCGATATTCTGAACAGATCACCCAGCCACGCTGTGGTGGACTTCTGATCTACAGAACTGTAAGCTAAAAATAATTTTGTTCTTAAGTTTGTGGTAATTTGTTATATAGCAGTAGAATACTAATACATAGAATTTCCATGTATTCATTTTAGAAGATGCTGCCAACAGACATTTATGAGAGTATCAGTCACTCTATAAAATCAATACATGTTGCTTTTAGCATAGTCACAAAATACAAAGCATCTAGTAAAAATCTGCCTGATTATTGAACCTAAGTATTAATCATTAGCAAAACAAAATTAAAAGTGAAATATAGCATTCAGTTTCTCACATAAAATATAAATTATAACATCCATTTCTTAAAAACTTAAAAAATATTCATATCCTTGACCAAGCAATTGCATGTTCAAGGAATTATCATGAATGTCTGTGAAGGTTGAGTTGCAAAAATGTACCTGGTGGTATAAATTATTTATAATAGTGAAAACTTGAAAACAATCTCCATATTTAGTTTTAATGAACCCTCTAACAATGGAATGTGGTACATCCATTACAAATGATATAGAACAGCTTTACACCAAAGATATCCTGTAGAACCTTAATTTTCCAAATGTTCTAGAAAGATTCCATGATTAAATAGGTTAAATAAGAAATACTCTGGGCAAAGTGACCCAGGTTTTGCTACTGGAGCTCTTTGCCAGCCTTTGCTCTAATCAAACAGCCATTGTTAACGTCTGAGGCTGGGATAGTACAGCATTGCACAAATCTATTTGATTATGGTCAGTTTGCTTTGTTTTCTGGGACATTTTGCAAATTAGATTTTGGGAAATGACACAAAAACAAGTTCATGATATATATATTTGGTGCAAAAAGTGGTATGCATAGCGTAGTCCTACTTTAACATATAATGTAAAGGATATACAAAAATGTCAATGTGATTATGTTGATGGAGTTTTTATATCCCTTATCTGTATTTTTCTAAAGTTTCTATAAAATTAATATAGGCTACAATTGTAAAAAAGAGAGAAGAGGAAATACCAGAAGTCAATCTAACTACCATTTCTTGGAACAGCAGTGTTAAAGCTGTAGCCTTTGCACTGGGGTTTACCTGCTATATGATCTCGCTGAATTAAGTTAATGATCTGCTGCTGGGCTGCCTATCTTTACCATGGCAGGCCAGTCTGGGGGTCAAACGCTCCAGTCAGTTTGGGTTGATTTGGGGTGGCCTCTGGGACTGTTGCTCCAGGAGAGCAGCGAATTCTCGCATTCCCTCCTCTCTGCTCTAATTCAGGCACGCCCGGTTGTCCTGGCACCGAAGGTCTGTCTTCCTGAGTTTCATCTCTGAGTACAGCTTCTACTCCTCCGTTCTTCACTATCAACTCAGGTCTTCCCAGGTTGCAATACCACACTGAAGGTTCACTGAAAAGACCAACCCATGTTCAAACCCTACCTGAGAACCAGGTGGAAGCACATAATCTTTGAATCTTGCTTTTCCTCAACTGTGAAAAGTGTACATGTGTATGTAATGCCATAGTAACACGTTATTACTTATACACATTGTAATAGTACTGTTGTGAGCAGTAAATCAAGATTTAAACACAGTACTAGGTTTTCAAGAAATATTTGTTCTTTCCATCTCTCACTCCTAGAGTTAACATGGCCGTCCATTAGTAGTAAGAGCTACCACCTGGTTGCTTTCTTGTGAGTGGGGCCTGTTTACTTTGCCTCTGTTTACGAAAGAGCTTGAAGTAGGGTGAGCAGGTGTTGTTGATATTGGTGTCAGCAAACTATGGCCCCTGATCAAATCTGGTCCATAGATCGTTTTTATAGTCCGCAAGTTAAGAATAGCTGCTGCAGTTTTAAGTGGTTGAAGAAACCAAAGAGAATTTTATATCAGACACTTGAAAATGATATAAAATTCAAATTTCAGTGTTTGTAAATTTTCATTGGAACACAAGCACTCACTTATTTGCATGTTGTCTATAACTGCTATCATACAATGTCTGTTGAGTACGCATGACAAAGACTCTACAGCCTACAAAGCCATGTTTTCCATCTGATTCTTTGTAGAAAAAAAATCTACTGACCTCTACCCTTTTGTTCTTTTTTAAAAAAGTAACGTTTACATATTTTGCCTGTGCTGGGCCTTCGCTGCAGTTAGGCTTTCCTCTAGTTGTGGTGCTCGGACTTCNTATCTTTTTGCCTTTTCGTACTGTTCATGGGGTTCTGAAGGCAGGAATACTGAAGTGGTTTGCCATTCCCTTCTCCAGTGGACCACATTTTGTCAGAGTTCTTTACCATGACCCATCTGTCTTGGGTGGCCCTACATGACATGGCTCATAGATTCATTGAGTTATGTATATATATACACCCTAATATAAATATATAATATATGTATATAATGTTTCCAACTACTACGGATTTGTTTATCATTGGTTTTAATTGGTAGTTAACATGCAGTGCCTTAGAAGACTGTCTTTGTCATTGCCTCCCCCGCTGCCCCCGTTATTTAATTTATAAACAAGCATCTGAAAAGATACTGCTTCAAAAAGACCCTGTGATCCATTTGTCATTTGAGGGTTCCTGTGCAGTGCAGCCCCTGTCACCTCCGTGTTTCTCTGTAGGAGAGATGTTCAGATAGTAATGGTAAGTATTCTGTTGCATAGTGCAAAGGGCAGTCTCCCAACAAGGACAGTAGAGTATCTTGGGTAGAGCCTTTGCAGGTTTTTTTTTTTCTCCTTCTCTGAGAATGGGTATTTTGGTAGAGATTCTGCAACCAATGCAGGAGACACGGGTTTGATCCCTTGCTTGGGAAGATCCCCTGGAGAAAGAAATGGCAACCCACTCCAATATTTTTGCCTGGAAAACTCCATAGGCAGAGGAGCCTGGCGGGCTACAGTCCACGGGGTCATGAGGAGTTGGACATGACCTAGCAACTGAACAAAAACAACAGATCTGCAACCTGGCCAGCTCTGGCTGCATAAATTATCACTGTACTGGGTCTAAGTAATAGGAGGGTGAGTCCAGCATATTGTCCATTCTGTTTATAGTTCTATGAAAGTAAAAATCTGTTAAATGCAACTAACTCAAAGCAAAACAGTATACATATGAGCAGGACTGAAATGGCCATTGCCTATTTTTGAGTGATAATAAAGCCAAACTGAATTCAGTTTGCTTATTCTAAAAGAGACCTTTCTTTTGTTTTCAGACAGAAAAAAACCACATGCAGAGCATTTTCTTCTGATGCTAGCTCTCAACAACCAGTTTTAGAGTATGTTTGCTTTCTGCTAGCATTTTCTGTTTCTCTAGTTGCGGCGAACAGGGGCTATTCTTTGTTCTGTGCTGGGGATTCTCGTGGTGGTGGCCTCTCGTTGTGGAGCAGGGGCTCTAGGCACAGCGGCTTCAGTAGTTGTGGCTTGTGGGCCCTGGAGCATGGAGGCTCCAGTAGTCGTGGCTCACAGACTTAGTGGCTTTGCAGTGTGGGGCATCTTCCCAGACCAGGGATGGAACCTGTGTCTTCTGCATTACCAGGCAGACTTTTTTTTTAACCATTGAGCCACCTGGGAAACCCCCCTTCTTTGCATTTTTACCAGCTGCAAACCATCAGTGTTTTGCAGAATTTCCTCATTTTCCTAAAACATCAGGATACCAGTCCTCCCTGACTCCTTTCAGCTCCTTGATTTCAGTGTTTGTCTCTACTGACCTGTTCCCTTAGTATCCTCCTGCCTAGGTCAGACTTTAACTCTTTTGCATAAAAGTTCTAGATAGACAGGAATCTCCCACAGAGGAAGTGCTGAGTTGTGTATAGCTTCTCCAAGCTTTCATTATTTTCTAGGATCAGTTCAGTCACTCAGTCGTGTCTGACTCTTTGTGGCTCCATAGACTGTGGCACACCACGCTTCCCTGTCCATCACCAACTCCCGGAGCTTGCTCAGACTCATATCCATTGAGTTAGTAATGCCATCAACTCTAGGATACATTCATTATATAGTGTTAATGGTGCCCAAGATTCCAGCTAACTTTCCAACTAACTTTAAGGGAGCCATGGATAAAGGCATTGTAAATGGCTTGTTTATCTTTCTGGGTCGAGATCAACATCATGCAATGTATTGTTCCTAAGCACCTCTGGCAATGTCTAAAAATGTTTTCTTTTTCTATAGAAATCAAAGTCACTTTTTAAAAGCCTACCATCACTTTCTAAGTTTCTCTGCTGGTCTTAGGAAATCAGCTTTGGGCATCCTAAAAACTAATTTTGTTATCACCACCCATGGAAATGCCAGTTGGGCTCTGAGGAATTTACCTAAATGAGTCAACCTTTATGCATGCTTCAGTTCTGCTTATTTTTATTATCAAGTTTTATCATTTATATTTTGTTTTCTCTTCAGAATCCTATGAAGAAATGTCTCAACATTTAAGTGTTGACTTTTTAAGTGTCCTTCAATTTAAATATCTGAGATTTTACATGTATTTCAAAAGGCATTTCAGAATGAGGCTGCCTGAAGTTTACTTTTTTGTTGTTCAGTTGCTAGGTTGTGTCTGACTCTTTGCAACCCCATGGACTGCAGCACANTTATTTTTATTATCAAGTTTTATCATTTATATTTTGTTTTCTCTTCAGAATCCTATGAAGAAATGTCTCAACATTTAAGTGTTGACTTTTTAAGTGTCCTTCAATTTAAATATCTGAGATTTTACATGTATTTCAAAAGGCATTTCAGAATGAGGCTGCCTGAAGTTTACTTTTTTGTTGTTCAGTTGCTAGGTTGTGTCTGACTCTTTGCAACCCCATGGACTGCAGCACACCAGGCTTCTCTGACTTCCATCTCCCGGAGTTTGCTGAAATTCATGTCCATTGAGCTATCTAACCATCTCATCCTCTGCCTCCCCCTTCTCCTTTTGCCTTCAGTCTTTTCCCAGCATTAGAGTCTCTTCCAGTGAGTCAGTTTTTTGCATCAAGTGGCCAAAGTATTGGACCTTCAGCCTCAGCATCAGTCCTTCCAACAAATATTCAGGGTTGGTTTCCTTTAGGGTTCACTGGTTTGATCTCCTTGCAGTCCAAGGGATTCTCAAGAGTCTCTTCCAGCATCATAATTTGAAAGCATCAATTACTTTCACCACTGGACATATCCACAGCTGAGCGTCGTTTCTGCGTTGGCCCAGCTGCTTCTTTCTTTCTGGAGCTGTTAGTAATTGCCCTCCATTCTTCCCTGGTAGTATATTGGACACTTTCCAATCTGGGAGGGGCTTATCTCCCGGGGTCATATTTGTATTTTATTTTCTTTGCTTTTCATACTGTTCATGTGGTTCTCCAGGCAAGAATACTGAAGTAGGTTGCCATTTCCTTCTCTAGTGGACCACGTTTTATCAGAACTCTTCACTGTGACCCATCTGTCCTGAGTGGCCCTACAGAGCAATGCTCATAGCTTCATGGAGTTACACAAGCCCCTTTGCCACAACAAGGTTATGATCCATGAAAGGGCAAGTTTACTTTAGAAACTGGCATTTATTTAATTTTTCTGGCACTTCTGTGCTCCCTTGTCCCCCCCCCCCCAATACTATTTGAAATCTTAATGGATGATAATGTATACAGAAACACCTGAAAAAAATAAGCTTGACATATCTGGGGAAATAGACTAGAAAACATTGCTCATTTGAAAATCAGAATAAGCTTCTTTTATCTTGAGATTAGGGGCGCGGTGGATGGGAGGAAGGTAGGGGAGAGGAGTACTGAGTAAGCTACAATACAGTTTTGCATGAGAAAATGTACTTAAGAGAAATGAAGTATAAAGGTCAAGTACTATGCATATACTCAGATGAGGCAACGTTGATATTAACCATGGAAGGTTGAATCCATTTTTTAAAACAAAGGTTTGGGTGCTCACTCTTCTGGTCTTCTGAGCACACAGTGTCACAAAACTACAGCTTTCTGTTTACTCTTGTCTTTCCCATGAGGCTGTTAGTTCCTTAACTATGTAACTTCAGTTCAGTCGCTCAGTCGTGTCTGACTCTTTGTGACCCCATGAACAGCAGCATGCCAGGCCTCCCTGTCCATCACCAAACTTAGCTTTATATATATATATATATATATATATATTTATATATATCACCCCTCCAACCCTGTCGTTTGGAGGCTCCCATACCCTGTGTCTCTGAGATACTCTGGCCCAACCAAAACTGAGAAGGAGAAGTAATTTTATCTGCTGCATTTGCTAAGTTGGACTATATGAGTCTGGTCCTACAAAGGGCCATCTTTCCTGGCTGCATGAAAAAAACTGCAGGGAAAAAGAGATAGCATATCAAGGCAGGAGAGCTCAGAAGTCAAACCAGGGTAAGCCCTGAGGACACATGAAACCTTGAATACAGCTGAGCCAGTTTCACACTGTACTTCCTAGCTGTGTGTGAGTGAATTTCCTGATTTGTCTCAGCTGGTTTAAATTTGGCATCTATAACTTTGTTAACGGAGGTAAACTAAGGCAAGCATGAATGATCAGAAATTAAGTCAGGAATAGCAGAGGGACAGTGATTTGGAAAACAAGTGCTCCAGCAAGCTGCAGGCCAATCTACTGAGGGCTGTTTTTATTGGCAGGGAGTGCAAAGAGGGGGATGGTCAACCACCATCCAAGCAGTGAGTTCATTGCCTTGAGGATAGAGAGAAATTCTTGGCGGATATTCATTGGTCAGGATATAAATCTCGGTTCTGTGAATCAAGTATTTATGGGAAACCAATCTCCCAGTTCTTTGGAGGGCACATTCATGAGATTCTCTGTTCTCTATTTTTCCAGGTATATTTCACATTTTCTTAGACTGTGATATTTAGCTATCTTTTATAAATCAAATAACAATTCAGTGTTCCATTGACCAGTGGTTCTTTGGGGACTGTTTTTTTCAGAATGAGAGGAGGTGTGGTGATAATTTTAATGAACCAAGAATTCTTCCCAGATGTTTTTGCTCCTCTCAATCTGAAATATTTGAGTTGTTTTAAATTGTTTATACTTATTCTGCTATGTAAGCAATACTTTCATTGTTAAAAATTTTTCACCTTTTAATTCCTAGTAAATTGTCCAAGAGCAAACGGTAAACAAGCACAGCTTCCTACAGTCAACTCAGATAACATCTGTTCACACCTGGGAGATTTGAAAAATTAAAAAAAATTTAAGTGACCACTTTGTTCTAAAATACTTATTTTCTTTTTCAGTCAGGGATGCCACTTTGGCTGTTTGTCAATGAATGCCACACTTTTTACTGGTTATTTCATGTTTAGGCAACTTTAATAGGCTTTCTTCAAAATAGAAAACCCCGAACCTGTAATAGGATGATCAATTTTTAAGTTATAAGCATCAGAGTGTAAAAGCAACATGTGATAAGCATTGTGTGTTATTCTCATTAATTTAGTCTCCTAAGAGAAAAGGTCAGAAAGAACCTAAATGTTCATCACACAACCTCAATTAAATACATTATGACAAATTTAGAAAATGGAGTAAAATTTGCTGTTAAAAAGAATGACATAGAACGTATATGTGATATGGGACACTTTTCAGGATAGATGTTGTGAAATAGCATTTTTCATTCATTCAAAAACTATTGAGTACTTTCTAAATGCCAGATAGTGTCCGAGCACTAGGGACACAGAATTTAAGATAGATAAGGTCTCTGACATTCTCATGTCCACATTAGGATCACATATTTCTATTGGTGATGTTTATAAAAGTGTTTCTCTAAGTATATATAAAAGTCTAATTTTAAAATATGCTTGGGCTTCCCCAGTGGCTCAGCAGTAAAGAATTTGCCTGCCAAGGCAGGAGACACAGGTTCAATATTTGATGAACAGCTAAGCCTGAGTGCCACAATTATTGAACCTGTGCTCTAAAGAGGCCGGGGACCAAAACTACTGAGCCCATGAGCTGTGACTACTGGAGCCCACGCCTCGAGCCTGTGCTTCACTATAAGAGGAGGAAGCCACCGCAATGAGAAGCCTGCCCACTGCAGCTGGAGAGTAGCCCTGCTGCTGCTGCTAAGTCGCTTCAGTCGTGCCCTACTCTGTGTGACCCCATAGACGGCAGCANGAGCCCACGCCTCGAGCCTGTGCTTCACTATAAGAGGAGGAAGCCACCGCAATGAGAAGCCTGCCCACTGCAGCTGGAGAGTAGCCCTGCTGCTGCTGCTAAGTCGCTTCAGTCGTGCCCTACTCTGTGTGACCCCATAGACGGCAGCACACCAGGCTCCGCCGTCCCTGGAATTCTCCAGGCAAGAACACTGGAGTGGGTTGCCATTTCCTTCTCCAGACAGTAGCCCCTGCTCTCTCTGAAACTAGAGAAAAGCCTGCGCAGCAAAAAGATCCAACACAGCCAAAAATAAACAAAATCTTAATTTAAAAAATTTTAATGCTTATGTATGTATGTGTACATATATACATGTATATATACACATTTATAAACACTCATTTATATTTGTATATATAAAATGTTTGCTTTACAATCTTCTTGAAGTATACCTAATAAAGTGTTATAGTGACTGCCTCTGGGGAAGGGGAGGGGAGTCTGAAGTAAGAGGGAGCCTTCCTTGTCTACCATTTGTGTATCATACATATATATTATCTTTTCTTCCAAAATAAATTAGTTTTCACTAAAAATAAATTACTTTTAAAATAACTTTCCAATAATTACAGCCAGTATTTGTAACTGTCACTAAAAATATAATCACTGTTAAGGTAGAAGAGTCATCGCTGGTTGAAAAATTGTGGAACCATGACTAGAAATACTCATTTCCCAATAAAGCTGCTTTCTTCTGTATGATCATATCTGGCACTTGATAATACTCAAAGTGAANTAGCTTTGTTCATAGTGATGCTTTCTAAGGCCCACTTGACTTCACATTCCAGGATGTCTGGCTCGAGGTGAGTGATCACACCATCATGATTATCTGGGTTATGAAGATCTTTTTTGTACAGTTCTTCTGTGTATTCTTGCCACCTCTTCTTCATATCTTCTGCTTCTGTTAGGTCCAGACCATTTCTGTCCTTTATTGAGCCCATCGCCCATCTTTGCATGAAATATTCCCTTGGCATCTCCAATTTTCTTGAAGAGATCTTTAGTTTTCCCCATTTTATTGTTTTCTCCATTTCTTTGTAATTATGACCTTTATTATATTGAGGTAGGTTCCCTGTATTCCTACTTTGTAGAGGTTTTTTTTTTTTTTGAAATTATAAATGGATGCAAGGAGATCCAACCAGTCCATCCTAAAGGAGATCAGTTCTGGTGTTCACTGGAAGGACTGATGTTGAAGCTGAAACTCCAATATTTTGGCCACCTGATGCAAAGAGCTGATTTATTTGAAAAGATCCTGATTCTGGGAAAGATTGAGGGCAGGAGGAGAAGAGGATGACAGAGAGGATGAGATGGTTGGATGTCATCACTGACTCAATGGACATGAGTGTGAGTAAACTCTGGGAGTTGGTGATGGACAGGGAGGCCTGGCATGCTGCAGTCCATGGGGTTGCAGAATCAGACATGACTGAGCAACTGAACTGAAATGGATGTTGAATTTTATCAGAAATTTTTCTGCATTTCTTGAGATGATCATATAGTTTGTATTCTTTAGTTAATATGGTGATTGATTTTTTGACACTTAAGAACCCTTGCATCCCTGGGATAAATCCCACTTGATCATAGTTTAGTCACTAAGTGTAGTGTCTAACTTTTTACAATCCCATGACTACAGCATGCTAGGCTCCTCTGTTGTCAACTATCTCCCAGAGTTTGCTCAAACTGATGTCCATTGAGTCATTGATGCTATCTAACCATTGTATCCTCTGCTGCCCCCTTCTCCTTTTGCCTCTAATCTTCCAGCACCAGGGTCTTTTCCAGTGAGTTGACTTTTCGCATCAAGTGGCCAAAGTATTGCTGATTCAGCTTCAGTATCAATGCTTCCAGTGAAATGAATATTCAGAATTGAGTGCCTTTAGGATTGATTGGTTTAGTATCCTTGAAGTCCAAGGGACTCTCAAGAGGATTCTTCAGCACCACAATTGGAAAGCATCAATTCTTGTACGCTCAGCCTTCCTGATAGTCCGACTCTCACATCCATACATGACTACCGGAAAAATCATAGCTTTGACTATACAGACCTTTGTCAGCAAAGTGATATCTCTGCTTTTAAACATGCTGTCTAGTTTTGTCACAACTTTCCTTCTAAGGAGCCAGCATCTTTTAATTCAATGGCTGCAGTCACTGTCCACAGTGATTCTGGAGCCCAAATAAATCTGTCACTGCTTCCATGTTTTCCCCTTCTTTGCCATGAAGTGATGGAGCAGATACCATGATCTTAGTCTTTTGAATGTTGAGTTTTAAGCCAGCTCTTTCACTCTTTTCACTTCCATCAAGATGGTCTTTAATTCCTCTTCACTTTCTGCCATTAGTATGGTATCATCTGCATAACTGAGGTTGATTTCTCTCTCAGCCATCTTGATTCCTGCCTGTGATTCATCCAGTCCAGCATTTTGCATGTTGTACTCTACATTTAAGTTACATAAGCAGAGTGACAATATACAGCCTTACCTTATTCCTTTCCCAATTTTGAATCAGTCCATTGTTTCATGTAAGGTTCTAGCTGTTGCTTCTTGACCTGCATACAGGTTTCTCAGGAGCCAGGTAAGGTGGTCTGGTATTCCCATCTCTTTCAGAATTTCCCGCAGTTTGTTATAACCACAGAGTCAAAGGCTTTCACATAGTCAATGAAGCAGAAGTAGATGTTTTTCTGGAATTCCCTTGCTTTTTCTATGATCCACCAGAGGGTGGCAATTTGATCTCTGGTTCCTCTATCTTTTTTACACCCAGATTATACATCTGGAAGTTCTCAGTTCACATACCACTGAAGCCTAGCTGGAAGGATTTTGAGCCTAACCTAGCATGTGAAATGACTGCAACTGTGTGGTAGTTTGAATATTCTTTGGCATTGCCCTTCTTTAGGATTAGAATAAAAACTGACCTTTTCCAGTTCTGTGGCCACTGCTTTGTTTTCTAAATTTGCTGAAACTGAGCACAGCACTTTAACAGCATCATCTTTTAGGATTTTAAATTGCTCAACTGGAATTTCATCACCTTCATTAGCCTTGTTTGTAGTAAAGCTTCCTTAGGCCCACTTGACTTCAGATTCCAGGATATCTGGCTCTAGGTGAGTGACCACACCATCATGGTTATCTGGATCATCAAGACCTTTCTGGTGTAGTTTTGTGTATTCTTGCCATGTCTTACTCTTTTCTGCTGCTTTTATGTCCTTATCGTTTTTTGTCCTTTATCATGCCCTTCCTTGCATGAAATGTTTCTGTGATATTTCCAATCTTTGAAGAGATCTTTAGTCTTTCCCATTCTATTGTTTTCCTGAATTTCTTTGCATTGTTTATTTAAGAAGACCTTTTTATCTCTCCTTGCTAGTCTCTGAAACTCTTCATTCAGTTAGTTATATCTTTCCCTTTCTCTCTTGCCTTTCACTTCTCTTCTTTCCTCTGCTAGTTTTAAAGCCTCTTCAGACAACCACTTTGCTTTCTTGCATTTCTTTTTCTTTGAAATGGTTTTGGTCACTGACTTCTGTACAATATTCCGAACCTCTGTCCATAGGTCTTCGGGCAGTCTATCAGATCTGTTCCCTTGAATCTGTTCCCCACCTTCACTGTATAATCATAAGGGATTTGATTTAGGTCATACCTGAATGGCCTAGTGGTTTCCCCTGCTTGCTTTAAGCCTGAGTTTTACAATAAAGAGCTCATGATCTGAGCTACAGTCAGCTCCAGGTCTTGTTTTTGCTAACTATGTAGAGCTTCTCCGTCTTTGGCTGCAAAAATAATATTCGATCTGATTTCAGTATTGACCATCTGGTGATGTCCATGTGTTGAGTTGTTGCTCGTGTTGTTGGGAAAGAGTGTTTGCTATGACCAGTGTGTTCTCTTGGCAAAACTCTTCTTAGTTTTTGCCCTGCTTCATTTTGTACTCCAAGGCCAAATTTTCCTCTTATTCTGTGTATCTCTTGACATCCTACTTTTGCTTTCAAATCCCCTATGATGAAAAGGACATTTTTGGGGGGTTGTTAGCTCTAGAAAGTGCTGTAGGTCTTCACAGAACTGGTCAACTTCAGCTTCTTCAGGATCAGTGATTAGGGCACTGGATTGGGGTTGGATTACCATGATATTGAATGGTTTGCCTTGGAAATGAACTGAGATCATTCTGTCATTTTTGGATTGCACCCAATTACTGCATTTTGGACTCTTGTTGACTGTGAGGGCTACTCCATTCCTTCTAAGGGATTCTTGCCTACAGTAGTAGATATAATAGTCATCTGAATTGAATTTGTCCATTCCTGTCCACTTTAGTTCACTGATTTCAAAGTGATGATATTTTCAATGCCATCTCTTGCTTGACCACATCCAATTTCTCTTGATTGATGGCCCTAACATTCTAGGTCCTAATATTGTTCTTTAAAGCACTGGACTTTACTTTCACCAACAGACTCATCCACAATGGAGCCTTGTTTACACCTTGGCTAAGTTCCTTCAGTTTTTCTGGCACTATTAGTAATTGTCCTCCACACTTCTCCAATAGCATATTGGACACCTTCCAGCCTCGGGGGCTCATCTGGTGTCATGTCTTTTTGCCTTTTCATTTTGTCCATGGGGTTCTACCCCATGGAGTAGTTTGCCATTCCCTCCTCCAGTGGACCACATTTTGTCAGAACTCTTCACTGTGACTCATCTGTCTTTGGGTGGTCCTGCACTGCATGACTCATAGCTTCACTGAGGTGTGCAAGCCCCTTCACCATGTGAAGGCTGTGTCCTTCTAATGTATCGTTGAATATGGTTTGCTTGTCCTTTGTTGAGAATTTTTGTGTCTATATTCAGAAGTGGTACTGGCCTGTAATTTTCTTTTTCTTTTTGTTGTATCTTTGTCCAGTTTTGGTGGCCTCATAGAATAAGTTTGGGAGTATTCCCTCCTCTGTAATTCTGGGCAATAGTTTCAGAGGATAGGTGTTACATCTTCTCTATGTTTGATGTAATTCACCTGTGAAGACATCTGCTCTTGAATATTGTTGGGGGTCTTCAAATCACAGTTTCAATTTGAGTACTTGTGATTGGTCTGTTCATATTTTCTATTTATTACTGGTTCAGTCTTGGGAGATTGTACCTTTGTAAGAGTTTTTCCATTTCTGCTAGGTTGTCTTTTTATTGGCATGTAGTTGCTTTTATTGTTGTTCAGTTGCTATGTCATGTCTGACTCTCTGTGACCCCATGAACTGCAGCACACTAGTGTTCCCTGTCTTTCACTATCTCCCTGAGTTTGTTGAAACTCATGTCCATTGAGTCAGTCATGCCATCCAACCATCTCGTCCTCTGTTGCCCTTCTCTTCTTGCCCTCAAACCTTCCCAGCATCAGTCTTTTACAGTGAGTTGGCTGTTTGTATAAGGTGGCCAAGGATTTGGAGCTTCAGCTTTAGCATCAGTCTTTCCAATGAATAGTCAGGATTGATTTCCTTTAGGAGTGACTGATTTGATCTTGCAGTCCAGAGGACTCTCAAGAGTCTTCTCCATCACCACAATTGGAAAGCATTGATTCTTCAGTGCTCAGCTTTCTTTATGGTCCACCTCTCACATTTGTATGTGACTACCTGAAAAACCATAGTTTTGACTATACAAATGTTTGTTGGCTAAGTGATATCTTGACTTTTTAATACTCTGTCTAGGTGTGTCACAACTTTTCTTCCAAGGAGCAAAAGTCTGCAGTGATTTTGGAGCCCAAGAAAATAAAATCTGTCACTGTTTCCACTTTTCCCCCACCTATTTGTCATGAAGTGATGGGACTAGATGCCATGATCTTTGTTTTTGAATGTTGAGTGGTTTTTTTTTGAAACAAAGATGAATATTTTTAATGATGAAAGATAAAATTCACAAAGAAGATAGACATCATAAACCATTAGACACCTAACAACAAAGAAAGATACAGAAAGCAAAAATCAGAAGAAATAGAAAAGAAAAAAATACATAATCATATTGAGACATATTAACATTTCTCTGAGAATACATTTCTCTGAGTACAGAAAAAATAAGAACAGGAGCATCTTGAATGATGCCATTAATAATTTAAATATTTATATTTAATTTATATTAATCTTATATTTCACAGAAACATATTTAAAATTTTTATCTCATATGTTGTTATTAAGTGTCCATGCTGCTGCTGCTGCTAAATCGCTTCAGTCGTGTCCGACTGTGTGCTGCCCCAGACACGGCAGCCCACCAGGCTCCCCCATCCCTGGGCCTCTCCAGGCAAGAACACTGGAGTGGGTTGCCATTTCCTTCTCCAATGCATGAAAGTGAAAAGTGAAAGAGAAGTCGCTCAGTCGTGTCCGACTCCTAGTGACTCCATGGAGTGCAGCCCACCAGTCTCCGTCCATGGAATTTTCCAGGCAAGAGTCCTGGAGTGGGTTGCCATTGCCTTCTCCTTAGGTGTCTATAGGATATTTAGAAAAACTGGCATAAAGATAAGTAATACTAAATTTCAAAAAGTAGAATTCTTTGTGTGTGATTCAGTTATATCTATATACATATGATACTTTTGAAATTATTTTCCATAATAGATTATTATAAGATAGTGACTACAGTTCCCTGTTTTAGCCAGCATGCCTTTGTTGTTTGCTGCACATCTACTTTTCTTAAATTAGAGGTCTAGCATTCTATTCATACTAAGTCAAAAAGTAGAATCAAAATGTCATAAATTGTTTAGTTAGGCAAAAATTCATATTGTATATATATTATACATATTATTTATATATATGTATAGAAAAGCCCCTCTAGTACACTTAATAAAGGCTTGAGAAAGAACATAAAAAGAGATGGAGAGATTGGAAAACATAAATGAAATGGGAGCATTGAATATGAAATAGAAAAAGTGAAAGTAGATAAAAGTAAAAGATCCTCATATAGTCCAGTTGTTTTTAAACATGGCTGCGGATTAGAAACGTATCTGGCATTCTGGCAAAAAAAGAAAAAAGCAATACCTGGACATTTGTATAATTCAGAAAATTCCAAGATAATTCTGCTATCTGGATTTTAAAAAGTGACTACAGGTTTTTCTATTAAATGGCAGTTTTGGTGACATAGAATTCTATTATTTTTCTGTTGACCAATCATGATACAATGGTATTGAGTAATACATAATCACAATAGTACAAGATGTTTATCAGTTTTCACAATTTATAGCCAGACAAAAAATTAAAGATAATTAACCATTACAAGCCATAATGGGAGCATGAGTAACCTAACAATATAAAATAATTACATACAATCTGGGGGGTCAAGCAGAGTGATGTAGTAAGTGAAAGTCATACATGCACACATTCTCATCTGCTCAGCCAGTCTGTCTTTTGGTTGGTGCATTTAATCCATTTACATTTAAGGTAATTATCAATATGTGTGATCCTATTACCATCTTCTTAATTGTTTGGGGTTTATTTTCTGTAAGTAGGTCTTTTCTTTCTCTTGTTTCTTGCCTAGAGATGTTCCTTTAGCATTTGTTGCAAAGTTGGTTTGGTGGTGCTGTATTCTCTTAATTTTTGCTTGTCTGGAAAGCTTTATTTCTCCATTAAATCTGAAGAATTTTTCTGGGTAGAGTATTCTTACTTGTAGGTTCTTCCCTTTCATTACTTTAAATACATCATGCCCTTCCCTTGTGGCCTGTCAAGTTTCTGTTGAGAAATCAGCTGATAGCCTGATGGGACTTCCCTTGTATGTTATTTGTCATTTTTCCCTTGTTGCTTTTAATATTTTATCTTTTCAATTTTTGTCAGTTTGACTACTATGTGTCTTGGTGTGTTCCTCCTTGAATTTATCCTGCCTGGGACTCTGTGCTTGCTGGACTTGATTGATTACTTCCTTTTCCATGTTAGGGAAGTTTTCAGCTAGTATGTCTTCAAATATTTTCTCAGGTCCCCTTTCTCTCTCTCTTCTCATGCTGGGACCCCTGTAATATAAAAGTTTGTGCATTTATTGTTGTCTCAGGGGTCTTTTAGGTTGCTTTCATTTCTTTTCCTATGTTCTGTTCTGTGGCAGTGATTTCTACCATTCTGTCCTCCAGGTCATTTATCCATTGTTCTGCCTCAGTTATTCTGCTATTGATTCCTTCTAGTGATTCATCACTGTTTGTTGTTTAGTTTTTCTAGGTCTTTGGTAAACATTTCTTGCATCTTCTCAATCTTTGTCTCCATTCTTTTTCTGAGATCCTGAATCATCTTCACCATCATTCTGAATTATTTTTCTGAAAGGTTGCCTATCTCTAATTTAATTGTTTCTCTGGGGTTCTATCTTGTCCCTTCAACTGGGACATAACTTTCTGCTTTTTCATGCTGATTAACTTTCTGTAATGTAATTTTGTCACTGTGGGGTTGTGGTTTTTCTTGCTTCTTCTGTCTGACATCTGATGGAGGAGGCTAAGAGGCTTGTGTGGGTGTCCCTGGTGGCTCAGCTGGTAAAGAATCCACCTGCAATGCACAAGAGGCCCAGTTCGATTCTGGGGTCAGGAAGATCCCGTGGAGAAGGGATAGGCTACCCACTCCAGTATTCTTGGGCTTCCCTGGTGGCTGAGACAGTAAAGAATCCACCTGCAATGTGGGAGACTTGGGTTTGATCCCTGGGTTGGGAAAATCCTCTTGAGAAGGGAAAGGTTACCAACTTCAGTATTCTGGCCCGGAGAATTCCATGGCCTGCATAGTCCATGGGGTAGCAAAGAGTTGGACAAGACTGAGTGACTTAAAATATAATGTAAGCTTCCTGATGGAAGAGAGTGCTAATGAGAAACACTAGGTCTTGCTCTGGTGGGCAAGGCCTTGCTCAGTAAAGCTTTAATCCAGTTATCTGCAGATGAGGGGAGTTGTGCAGATGATAAGAGTGATATCATCTGCATATCTGGTATTATTAATATTTCTCCCAGTAATCTCGATTCCAGCTTGTGCTTCATCTAGCCTGGCATTTTGCATGATGTCTTCTGCATATAAATTAAATAAACAGGGTGACACTACACAGCCTTGATGTACTCTTTCCCCAGTTTTGAACCAGTCTCTTATTCCACGTCTGGTTCTAACTGTTGCTTCTTGACCTACATACAAGTTTCTCAGTGGGCAGGCAAAGTAGTTTAGTATTCCCATCTCTTTCAGAATTTTCCACAATTTGTTGTGATGCACACAGTCAAAGGTTTTAGCATAGTCAATGAAGCAGAGTAGATTTTTTTTTCCTGGAATTCCCTTTTTCTATGATCCAGCAGATGTTGGCAATTTGATCTCTGGTTTCTCTGCCTTTTCTAAATGCTATTTGTACATCTGGAAATTTTCGATTCATGTACTGCTAAATCCTAGCTTTTGAAGGATTTTAAGCAAAACCTTGCTGGCATGTGAAATAAGTGCAATTGTGTGGTAGTTTGAACTTTCTTTGGCACTGCTCTTCTTTGGGATTAGAATGGAAACTGACCTTTTCCGGTCCAGTGGCCACTGCTGAGTTTTCCAAATTCACTTGCATAATGAGTGCAGCACTTTCACAGCATCATCTTTTAGGATTAGAAATGGCTCAGCTGGAATTCCAACACCTCCACTAGCTTTGTTTGTACTAAAGCTTCCTAAGGCCCACTCAACTTCACATTCCAGGATGTCTGGCTCTTGGAGAGTGACCACACCATCATTGTTATCCTGGTCATTAAGATCTTTTTTGTGTAATTCTTCTATTCTTGCCACCTCTTCTTAATGTCTTCTGTGTCTGTTAGTTCCTTACCATTTGTGTCCTTTATTGTGCTCATCTTTGTATGAAATGTTCCCTTGGTATCTCTCATTTTCTCAAAGAGATCTCTCTCTGGTCCTTCCCATTGTATTGTTTTCCTCTATTTCTTTGGATTGTTCACTTAAGGCTTTCTTATCTCTCCTTGCTATTCTTTGGAACCTCTGTCCATAGTTCTTCAGGCACTCTGTCTACTAGTTCTTCACACTGCCAGATATAGTCCCTTGAACCTTATTTGTCACCTCCACTATATAATCATATGGGATTTGATTTAGGTCATATCTGAATGGCCTAGTGGCTTTTCCCTTCTATCTTCAAAGCCCGAAGTTTGCAGTAAGGAGCTGATGATCTGAGCCAGTCAGCTCCAGGTCTTGTTTTTGCTGATTATATAGAGCTTCTCCATCATAATCCATCTGATTTCGGTATTGACCATCTGGTGATGTCCACATGAAGAGTTATCTCTTGTGTTGTTCGAAAAGTGTTTGCTATCACCAGTGCATTCTCTTGGCAAAACTGTTAGTCTTTTCCATTTCATTTTGCACTCCACGGTCAAACTTGCCTGTTACTCCAGGTATCACTTGACTTCCTACTTTTGCATTCCAGTCCCCTATGTTGAAAAAGACATCTTTTTTTTTTTTTTTTTTTTGGTGTTAATTTTAGGAGGTCTTTTACATCTTCAGAGAACCATTCAACTCTAGCTTCTTCAGCATTAGTTGTTGGGGCATAAATTTGGATAACCATAGTGTTGAATGGTTTGCCTTAGAAACAAACCAAGATCATTCTGTCGTTTTTGAGATTGCACCAAGTACTACATTTTGGACTCTGGTTGACTGTGAGGGCTACTCTATATCTTCTAAGGGATTCTTGCCCACAGTAGTAGATATAGTGGTCATCTAAATTAAATTTGCTCATTCCCATCCATTCCTAAAACACCATCTTGCTATCTCTTGCTTGACCACATCCAATTCCCTTGATTGATGAACCTAACATTTCAGGTTCCTATGCAATACTGTTGTTTACAGCATCGGAGTTTACTTTCACCACCAGACACCCACAGCTGGGCATTGTTTCTGCTTTGGCACAATCTCTTCTTTCTAGAGCTGTTTCTCCACTCTTCCCCAGTAGCATATTGGACACCTACCGACCTAGGGAGTTCATCTTTCAGTGTCGTATATTTTTGCCTTTTCATATTGTTTGTGGAGTTTTCAAGGCAAGAATACTGGTTTGCCATTCTCTTCTCCAGTGGACCACATCTTGTCAAGCCCTGACTAGCAGGGATATCTGCTTCAGCTGCTCCACATAGCTGGATGACATGCCTGGTGCCCTAGTTGTCCCACTGCTGGTCCTCATTAAATGTGTAAACCTTCACCAGCCATTCATTGGATGTTGATCATCTTGCTGTCCCGGTGCTGAGGCAGAAGCCCTGCAGGGGTTGTTGGGAAGGGGGTCCGGGTAAGGCTGGAATTGATGATGGATGATGCCCATCCGGAGTCTGAGTGAACTCCAGAGTTGGTAATGGACAGGGAGGCCTGGCGTGCTGCGATTCACGGGGTCACGAAGAGTCGGACACGACTGAGCGACTGAACTGAACTGAACTGAGATTGCTTTGGATAGTCTGGACATTTAAACAAAATCTTCCCATTAGCAGAGAGTTATCTTTGTATTCAATTTCTTTCATTAATATCTTGTACTTTTCAATATACAGGCCTTTCACGTCCTTGATTAATTTCAAAGTATTTTATTTTTTTATATAACTGCAAAAAGATTTTTTGCATTGATCCTGTATCCTGAAACATTATTGAATTCATTTATTGTAAGTTTTTTTCTAGAGTCTTAAGAGCTTTCTGTATCATATCATGTCATCTATAACTAGTGACAGTTTTAGTTTCTTCTTGCCAATTTGGACCTTTTATTCATTTTTCTTCGTTAATTCCTCATTAGGGCTTTCAGTACTCTGTTGAATGTAAGTAAAGTAGGTATCCTTGTTTCGTTCCTGCTGTTCAGAGGAAAAGCTTTCAGCATTATACTGTTAAATATGATGTTAGTTCTGGGACTGTCATATATGGCCTTTGTTATGTTGAGGTATGTTACTTCTTTCCCTACTTTTGAGTGTTTTATTATGAATTGAGGTTGAAGTCTAGATGTCAGATATTTTCTTGCATCTAATGAGATGCATAGGATTTATATTCTTGATTTTGTTAATTCTTGCATCCTTGGAGTAAATCCCACTTGATCTTGGTGTATGTATGGCCCGCTTACTAATATATTGTTGAATTTGGATTGCTAATATTTAGGTGAGGGTTTTTACATTTGTGTTCACTAGGGATACTGGCCTAAAGATTTCTTGTGGCATCTTTGTCTGGTTTTGGTATCGGGATAATGCTGGCCCTGAAGATTGAGTTTGGAAGAGTTTCCTCTTTTATTTAAAATTTTGGAAGAGTTTGAAAAGGTTTGGTGTTAATTCTCCTTAGAATGTTTGGTTGAATTCACCAATGAAGCCACTTAATTCTGAACTTTGTTGGGGAGTTTCTGATTACCAAATACAGTCTCATTACCAGCAATCAGCCTGTTCAGATTTTTCACAACTGACTTGATAGGCTGTTATGTCTTTAGGAATTTGTCCATTTCTTCTAGATCATCTAATCTCTTGGTATATTATTCATATTGGTCTTTTATGATCCTTTGTATTTCTGTGGTACCAATTATAAAATATATTCTTTCATTTCTGATTTATGAATCCTCCTTTTTCTTCTTGCCTCAGGATGCTGTTTCCTTACCCAGTTTAGGGAAGCTTTGAGCCATTTATCTTCAAATAATTTCTATGCCCATTTCTGTCTTCTTTCTGGGAGCCCTAAAATGTGAATGTTAACCTTATTTGATAGTTTCCCATAAAACCCTTACCCTATCTTCTCTTTTTTTCTTTTTCCCCTCTTGCTGCTCTGATTGGGTGAATTTCACTGCCTTGTCTTCGACTTGGTGATCAATTCTATTTAGTCTCCTGAACTTTTCAATTTCATAGTGTACTTTTCATATTCAGTTCAATTTATTATTTTTCAGCTCTGTGACTTATATTTGTTATTTGTCTTCCAACTCTTCATTGAAATTTTCACTGTATTCATTTATTCTACTCCCATTTGGTGAGCATCTTCACAATCATTTCTTTGAACATAAATTACTTATCTCCATTTTATTAAGTTTGCCTCTGCCCCAACCCCTGGAGCTTTTACCTTATTGCTTATTCCTCTCTCTCTTCATTTCTTGACTCCCTGTGTTGGTTTCTTGCAGTAGATAAAGCCATTCTTTTTAGACTGAGAGAGGTCATTGTTTTTTGTGGATGAAACTTGTTCAACCCTGCCCTAGCCTCTTGTCTCTCAAACTTCTGTGATTGTCCCAACAGCCCATCATATTGTTAACAGCTCCTAGTAGTTGAGGGTGTGCCTAGGGAGGTTCTCATTACTTAGATTCAGGCTGATTAGAAGTCAGATCCTCAGGCAGCAACTTTTAAAAGTATGGACATATATGCAGTCCTATGGGACTGCAAGCGTAAACCTTGTTGGCCACCAGAGTCAGGAAATTTGGAGGTGTGCCTGGGTGGCAGTCAAAAAAGCTGTGCCTCCAGACACATGTATAAGCTCTTTTCTGGGAAATACCAGCGATCTGGAGCAAGGCAGGAGTGCCAGGATGGCATCTGTAGCCTATATGCCCTGAGAATAACTTTGGAGGCCTCAAAGTGTATGCCACACCTGAAGCCTGCTTCTCAGGTCATAGCTCCAGGACAGACAGAAGCTACATCACAGGAAGACTAGGGTGAGGGGTTACTTCAATCTGCTCTCTGTGGCCATGCTCTGCCAAGAACCATCTCTATGATAATCACAGTCCTGTGGGACCCAGGAATATAAGCCCCGCTGGCCATCACAGCCAGGCAATCAAGGGGCATCCCCTGCTAGGTAGAAGCTGGAAAACCAGGATATCAAACATGTAAAGCTCCCCTCTGGGAGGCACTGGCACTCTGGAGCATGGCAAAGGGAGAGCCTGAAGATAGTACCCCTCTCCCAGACTTCTGCAAAATATTCAGACAGCCCTAGATGAGTGATTAATCGGAAGCCTGTCCCTCCGACTGCAGACATTTTTAACAGGCCCTCATTTTTCACAAAGACTGAGCTCCTGGGTCCAGTGCCTCTTGCTGTGCTCTGGAGATGGTAGCTATTTAAGAACTTTTTCTCCATTCACTACTGTTCCATGGGACCCGTTGTCATAAGCCCCATGGTTACCAGAACCAGGGAGTATAGAGGTACCCACTGGCAGCAGCCACAAAAACCAGAACACAGATTTTTCTGGTGACACTGATTGTTATAGTCTCAAGGGTCCAGGAACATAAGCTCTCCTGGCCTCCAGAGCTAGGTGGTCCAAGGTGTCCTCTGGGCAGTAGCCACCAAAACCAGGGCATCAGATGTGAACCCTCTTGTCCAGGAGATACTTGTGCTCTGGGGCATGGGCATGAAAACAGCACTTGCCTGTTCTCCGTCCCCGCCAGCTAACTCCTACACATATATGTCAGAGTAGATGCCCTTTCTCAGGCAGACTGATGCTTCAGTTTAAGCAGGTGAGCCTCCTTCACTTTATGTCTGGGTGTGATCTGTTGCTTCTGAGCTGGGCCCTGGGTAGGAGAATCTGAACAGACTAGCCTCTGAAGAATCACTTCTCAGATCACTACAATTTGGGTCTCAGGACACAAGCCTCAATGGTTATCAGTATCAGATGGGGGCTTCTCTTCCAGGTGCAAGTCTTAAAAGCTGGAGTGCCTGATGTGGGGTTCAAACTCCTCATTTCTCATCAAGAAGCTCTGGGCTTTCAGTTCTCTTCCAATTTGGGACCCACTGGGGGTGGGGGTTATGGTGAGTTTGTTCCAGTCTCTCTTACCTGCTTGCTTGACGTGTGGCTGTCACTCAGCCCGTGATGAGGAATCTTCTATTATATAACTGTAGACACACTGTGTCTGTGGTAAAAGGTAAGTTCAGGATCTTCAGGATGGGATTTGACATCTTGAACTGGAATCACCACCCTGAACTAAGTTTCTTGACAGTGCAGCTGTATTTTTTATTTTTTCAAAATATACATCATTGTGTTTTGCCAGTGATATATATTAGTGGCTTAGGGATGATACTTTAGATGAGGGCAGCGGGGGGAGATACACAGAAGTCTTGAAGACTGTGACAACTGGATTTTTATGAGTGTGATGAAAGCCTACCAAGTCTTTTCTCTGAAAACAGTCAGCAAACCACAGGGTGACTCTCTGGATCATGGCAGAGATGCCTCCTTGTCTCCACTATTCATCCTCTCCCTTCTGAGTAACACGGTGGCTGAAATTTAAGTACACAGCCATATAGGTAAAGATGCCATATTCAAGGCTCTCTTGCAGGCCATCTAAGGTTTCAACCTAAAAATATTTATACTTACCTTGTAATTGGTTTCTTTAGATGATTTTTTCTAGAATTTATTGCTTTATTTAGACTAAGATTGCCTTGCAGTGAGACAAGGGACTACATTTTCTATCCTTTTGAACACAGACTTCCAAACAGTATTCTATAAATGGTATGCATTCAACAGACTTTAGCAAATCTGAAAACTAAAATGACTATTATGAAGATTCAAAATATATAAAAAGTGCTCATTTAAAGACATACACTAAAAGAACATGAAAATATGCATTTATTATCAACAAAGTAGCATTTCCCACAAAGAGTTTTTTTCCAGTTACACCTGCAGATACATAGTAGCAGGACAAAATTACACTTTTTTTTTTTTTGTTTGGCCGTGCTGCACAGCTTGCAGGATCTTAGTTCCCCGAACCTGGGACCTTGGCAGTGAAAGTGCGAAGTCGTAACCACTGGACCACCAGGAATTCCCCCAAATTACATTTTTTTAGACACTAAAGATTCTTACTCCAAAGAAAATAAACACATGTCCCAAAGACAATTAGAAAGCAGCAAGAAATCTTTCCTTTTAATGCAAAAACCTTAGGCAAATCAATTAATATTTTGTCATTACAAATAATTGCTTGTCACTTTTTAAGGTTTTAAATAGTTTATTCATCAAATAAGACTATTATATGAANCACCTGCAGATACATAGTAGCAGGACAAAATTACACTTTTTTTTTTTTTGGCCGTGCTGCACAGCTTGCAGGATCTAAGTTCCCTGAACCTGGGACCTTAGCAGTGAAAGCGCAAAGTCGTAACCACTGGACCACCAGGAATTCCCCCAAATTACATTTTTTTAGACACTAAAGATTCTTACTCCAAAGAAAATAAACACATGTCCCAAAGACAATTAGAAAGCAGCAAGAAATCTTTCCTTTTAATGCAAAAACCTTAGGCAAATCAATTAATATTTTGTCATTACAAATAATTGCTTGTCACTTTTTAAGGTTTTAAATAGTTTATTCATCAAATAAGACTATTATATGAAGTTTTTACAATTTTTAATTGAAATCAACTTTTTCAGAAAATATGTGAAGTTTCAAGTGGCTGAGTTATTGTGCAGGACTTACTATTTTATTAATGTTAAAATACATAATTTATCCTTCGCAGCTCAACTTTCAGTGTAAAGCCAAGTATTTGTCCACTAGAGACACAAATGCTTATAAACAAGGTTTGGAATAATTATTGGCATATGTAAACTGAAATAACCTTCAAACTTTTCTCACATTGATGATCATTTTGTAGAAATAAGATGACTGGCGCTTAGACAATAAATGAACCACACCAAGCACATATTAGTAAAGGTACTTTGATGGAAAACAAAGTATTTAACAACAAAACATTTGGTAACATTCATTTACTAACATGTTACCAACATTTTCAATGTTTACATGAGTTGTTTGCACTAGCAAAAATGTTATTTTAAAATATTTTCATAGTGCATGGATTAGACTTAATTTAAGAGGGGAAGGTTCTTTTAAAATTTTTATAAAGAAAAAAATAGCTTTTTAGAGAAAATATCCAAATAGGAGGATGTAGACTTTCATTATTTTTTGACTTAACAAGAATATAAATTTCAGTAGCTATTTAAGAACATATAAAACCCAAACTGAATGCAAGTCTTCAATTTAGTCAAGCTACCAAGTCAAAAAACTGTCATTACCTCTACAGATCCAATCCACCATTTAAAGATATGTCCTTGCTCCAGTTCTTTATTTTTTAAGATTTTAAAGAATAGAATGTTTTGGCATTGTTAATTAGTATAACTCAGAGATAAACAAATGATTTTCTAATCTGATTTTTCCATGCTCCAAGAACAGTTTAAATTAGATTTTCTAAGATACTGGGGTAGGATCAACACTGTAAATTTAAAGGACCTACATAAGCTTAAGGTCTAAAAATATTATGGTTTTAAACAAATCAGTGCTTTTGTTCACTCTACGTAACACTGAGAAATTTCAAACATAAACTGTAGAAACCAGTATAAGAAATGTTAGGAAAAATTTTACTAAAAATAATTATAAAAATGCTTTAGAAATTTAAGATGTAAAAATTGACTTTAAATTAAAAGAAAACAAAAACAATTAAGTCTAAAAAGACGCACCCACATTTTATAGGATTATTCTTTAAAAATTCTTGCCACTTTATTCTCTGTCAATCTTTTGGTTGCATTTTGCATCATCTAGTGGCCATCTTGTGGCATTTCAAAGAAGTCCTGCTCCCAGTACTTTCCCCTCCTTTGAGATTCCAATACAATTACAGTATCAAGTTTCATAAAACTTTTTTTTTAAGGTCCCTAAAATCCCATTTCCTAGTGGAGATAAGGCAATCTTTTTAATAGGAAGAAATGAATAGATTTGTCATAAATTATTACTATACATTAGACATTTCCATACCAAATTTTAAAAATAACACTGGGAGAAAGTAGGACTTAACCTGTAGAGTCATCTTTAGACTCGTAAAGCTCAGGGTTCTCATGTCAACTAAACTTCTTGTAACCGATAATCCCTGCCACTGTAGTTCTGATTTGAGTAGCAAATACTGTAAAAGTGGGGACCCAGTCACTTATGGACACAATATTTAAATTTTACTGCCAGATGATGTTCCACAGAAAGAAGTTATTATGGTCTCTCTTCATCAACCCATTTGTATCTAATAGCAGGTTTCAAAAGTAACTGATCCTTTAGTCTTAATGAATTTAACTTTTATTCAGTTGAGCCACACTTACATACAGGATTTAACAGAAAAGTCCCAAAGTTCCTGCCCTTCACTTTCATTGAGAAGGCTGAGTGAATGTAATACGGCGCCGCCGCCTTTGGAAAGCCTTTAAATTCCATCTGTTTGGTTCCAGCATATGAGGACCATTGTAGACAAACAATACTGTCATCTTTTCAGAATAAGGAAGATTTTGAAGGAGCTGTGAAGTGTTAAAACAAACTGTCATAGAATGCTATATATTAAGCACAACTTTCTGAACTTGCATGTGGAGTCAAATATATTTTATTTGTAAAATTAATGAAACTGTTAATGAAGTTCTCAACTCAACATACACCCTGCCAGATGGTGATTTTTACTTGAATTACCATATCCAAAACCTGGCCTAAGGATTCATCAACATATCTTGGGAGCCCTCTATATTCATGGGAGCCCTCTATATTCACAGGCCAACGGGATCACACTGCTTCCTAGGTTGACCCTGGAAAAGTATATCCTCCAGAACTTTCCTAGGATAATTTCACTCTGTTATCCACAAAACAAACACCTTTCAAGCAACTTCTATAGTCAGGTACTGTAATAGATTGGTAGCCTGAAAAGTGTATTAACAGGGTGGTTTGATTTACAGGCCAACTAACAGATCTAGCTATTCCACAGAGTATCTGCTGAAATAAGAAGAGATTATACTATTTGATAAAAACTGAATTTAAGATAGGATCTCCAATGAAATGTCTTTTAAAAAATCTGATTACATTAATAAAAACATCTTTGAGTGCTATACAGCAGTTTCATAATTGACCCACAGCACAAGAGGTAACTAAAGAAAATTTCCCATTGTAATGGTTCTGTAAAGGTAAGTCTGTTTTTTATGTGAACAGAAGATTTTGAGGATACTTAGGCTTCCTCTGAGCCAGGACAGAGCAAAAAATGAGGAGGACCAGTGCTTTCTGTCATTTTTCAGTGCTAAGAGAGGAAATTCCCTAGAGGAAGAATAAATGCTAAAAAAGCAGAGGAACTCTCAGCTCTGGAACATAATGCTTTGCCTACTATTTTCTTCCTCTAATGCTAAGGTTTCTGATTAAGTATGTTATTGGAACTTGTCTCCCTTTACTATAATTTATTTTGGGACTGTTCCTGCTCTTATTTACACATACTGGGCCAAAATCTGCTACATGTTTTAGCCATAAGGGACTTTTCCAAGTACGTGAGTATTTTTAGATTACTTACTACCTACCTTTGGTGTAATAAAGAAGTACTGAGATGTGTTTTCTTTACAAGCAGTATTTACAACCATTTCAAACACTCTTCGTTCATTAATTGGGTCCATTCCCTAAAGAAAGACAATAATAATGATTAGATTTAAATCTATTACAAGATACAGTGAAACCCAATAAAAGAATAACCAATACCTGATTGATTTCATCAACTACTCGAAATGGACATCTGTTAAGCTCCTGAAGTGCCATCAAGTATAACATAGTAGAAACACTTCTTTCACCTCCACTTTGATGATGAGGAGTTAATTCATGCAGTTGAGTACTACTGCGAAATTTAACTCTAATTCGAATTCCATATTTATCATAGTCTTCCTACAAAACATTTAAAAGGTTGATGAAAGGTGAGTTTTCTCTGGCAATTTTATACTGTTTTTTGAAAATAAATTGAAGTTCTTTATTATTATAATTGACTTATTCATGATATCAGTTTTATCTAAATAGATCTTTAGAGACCTCTAGAGCTTGTAGAGAGCAAGTGATTCTAATATTGTTGCAGTTTATTTATAAAATAGTCAATAAAAAGTACCTGCTTTATAGAATGGTTCTGAAGATTAAAGAAGATAAACTTAGAAATGCTTGGCACAGTTTCTGGCACAAAGGAAATATATTATAAATTACATGTTATTACAATACATTTCTTCCTTCTAGCAAGCCCAGACTATGTAGATGACAATTCTCTTGGCAGGTCTAAAATCTTCCTAAAACTTAGTTACATGATGTTTGTAATCCTTATGTTTCATAATAAACAGATAAAGGAGTAATGGGACAAAAATCCTAAGGAGAAATAAAGGCGCTACCTTGCTTTACATTTCTTCCTCCTTGAAAGAAATGCTTTATTAGGGAAAAATTTCAACATTCACAAAATTAGAACTCCCAAATAAGCTCAATCAACTGGTCTCAACTGTGATCCATACATGACCAATCTTGCTTCATCTATAGCTCCACCCACTCCTCTTTCCCAATTATTTTGAAGGACATCCTTGTTCATCTCTTCATATAGTTCTTAATGGAAATCTTATTTTACCCAAAATTGCAATGCATGAAACGTATATAGTTCAAGAAATCAGTACCAAATTTTTTAAGTTTTTTTGTTCTTGTGAACTCAAATTCTTGATCAAAAGGAAACCACTGATACTATTCTATATTTCAGTTATGTTTGCCAATTTGTATATGACTCTTCAAACTTGAGTAGTGATTTCAAAGAGCAATGCATTTGTTCATCACAACTGAATAACCATTACTTAGGCTGGATATGGAAAGAGTCTGTAAGATATTAGTCACTCATCTCAGATGTCACCAAGAAGAACATCCTCAAAAGAAGTGACCCTGATGGAATCCTATATATGGTCTCTTCTTTCCTTTGGACATTTTTTTTAATAAGAACAATTTTCAGATATAGAGTAAACAATTTACATATACTTTTAGCATATAATTCAAATTCTTGTCAGGAAACATATCAAATGCAATTTTACCTCATTTTCTGTATGGAGGTCAACTTCACCAGCACACTGCATAGAACTAAAAAAATAGCTAAATTTTTCATTAATTTTTTCTACCAGCTCTTTTAAAGGATTAAGCCACCTTTCTTTTACCTGTAAGTAAAACCAATATAAAAATACAAAGTAAAAGAAGTGTTATTATATTGATACAAAACTTTATATAGAAAAATTAACATCAATCTAGTCCTGAAAATGTACATTTTTTTTCTTAGAAATGTATTTCATTTTGCATTCTTCTACATTCCTATATTATGAATGCACATGAGAAAAAGTTAAATAATTACCTGTGAAATGTTTTCTCTATATTTATCCAGTTCAACTTTCTTTATCTTTAATTCCTCAGTTAATTGCTCTATTTCTTCTTCTCTTTTTGTGTATTCCTCAACAACCTGCCAGAAAAAAAATCTTTAAGAATAATCTACCAAAGGATAAAGGTACAAAAAATTTTGCATCAATTAAAACATTAATTGAAAATGCCACTGTTTGTATGCAGTTATTTTATGTTCTTGCAACATACTAAAAATGTCATTTTTTTTTTTAATTAAAAAAGACATCTCAGTATTTCAGGTTAGCCCAAGTATTCTTTTTATAAAGAAAAGGAACAGAACACTGTGTTCCTTAGGAAGAATCTATTTAAAATTCTAATAGATTCAGAATCTGGCATTTAAAAGTACATTGTACTAGAGTTCTTGGTAATAATAAGCTAGACAGCAGGAACAGAGTAGGAGGCAAGTACTGGAGGGAACTGTGTGTGTGTGTGGGATGGGGGCAGTTGTGCTGGTGGTGGCGACTGCCGAAGGCATTAGGGAAAGAAGCATACTGTAGGATTGAGTCCTGTGAAGCAAGAGGCTCTTGATCTTTCCTCAGTTAATAAAGCATCAATTTCATCCAAGGTGTTTGGAAGATCTTGGAAAGCCTAAAAAATGAAAAACTGTCCATTATTATACATAGTACAGTGAAACAATTCAATTCAAATAATTAAAACGAAAATATTCTGTTGAGTGTCTGCTATATGTTGAACAGCATGCTAGCACAACACAGTAAGGAATCAAAGGAATTACAAACATGGCTTTTTGCTTTCAAAAAGGGGTTTATACTTTAGAAGAAAACAAAATGTATACACTTAATAACATGAGCTAGCACCTTAAGGCAATGTTTTGATGTTGAGTATTAAAATAAGCAGTACACATCATACCGGTTATGGAATTTAGAGAAAGGAATTATCAGTTCATGCTACAGGAGCTACAAGAAACAGAATTCAGAGGCCTAGAAGTCATCTCTGGGCCTTAAAGCAAAGAGCTAGGGAAAAGTAAGGCAGAGAGAGGAGAGACAGGAGCTTGGAGAAAAAGAAAGAGCACTGCATACCATGGGGGGTGAGGAGTTGTGTCCATTTGGAATGGTGGGTACTTGCTGAATTGGTAGAATGGGTCCAGAATATGTGGGGCATTGAAAGAGATCAAGAGTTAGAACTTTATACTGTACTTGTGAAGAACTACAAAAGCATCCTAAGAATCCAATTACTTTGACAGAATTTCACCACAGTACTATCTTCTGAGACCATACCATAGAGACAAATTAGAGCAGTGTGGGAGCAAGCAAGCAGTACAACGTTTTGTAGGCACAACTTGCAAAGTTTATGTACTACAATGTACAAAGTGAATCTTAAAACTCTGAAAAAGATCCTAACATGCCACGTTAATTCTTAACCTGTCTTTTTTCCCTCTAACCGTCTGGAAAGCAGTTCAGCTTCTGTAAGCTTTCAGACATTTACAGGTTATTTTGTTGAATCTGACTTGTCCTTTGAGCTTTGAACTCATGTGCCACACACTTATTTTGTATCTTCATTTGATTCTAATAGACAAATTTAAGATGGTGAAACGGATCTGCAACTTACCCACCTTCCCCACCAATTTGAGCAAACCTATTTGTCCTTTAATCTTTCCCATCTCAGTAATTCAGAAAATTTGGGGATTCTCTCTCTACCCTTCAATTCAAAACCATTAGTAAGTCTTGCTGGTTCTGTCATTAAAAGATACCTCAAGTCTGTAAACTGCTCTGTTGTTTGTGCTTCCACCCTAATCCACACAGGAGTCTCTTGCCTGGTCCAAAGCAATAATCTCCTAAATGGTCATCTTCCATTCTTGTATCCCCACTTTATTCTCCAGATTGCAGCTGGAGTGCTCTACAAACGGTTGTCCTACCTCTATCGACCTTCTGTTTAAAACTCTCCAGTGGACTTCATCTCAAAGTAAAGCCCAAATTCCTCCTATGGGCTGTAACGCCCTACAGGATCTGACTTCTGCCCTCCTTGGATAATAAATTTTAGCCTAAGATTCTTTCTATTATGAAACAAGCCAAATATACTTCTGCCTCAAGAGCTTTGAATGAGCTGTTTTCTCTATCTGGAATGCTTTTCCCTCAAAACTTCATTTGACTGATATCTTCTGTTCATTCAGGACTCATCTAAAATAGTATCTTCTCAAAGGATCCTTCTCTGACACTAGCCTCTTATCTTGTAGTATTCTTCTTCTTAGCACCTCCTGCTATTCCCAACATAATCTATTTGCTTTTTGATTTGTTTTCCCCACCCTCCAGACTAGAATATAAATTTCAAGACAGATCAAAGTATGTGTTTTGTTCAATGTGTGATAGAAGCTAATCAAGGCATTACCCCTACCTGTCAGATAAAGCTTCAGGTCAAGGGGCTACCTACTCAATGTAGAACTGGCAGGAAAGGGCAGTATCTTCTCATTTTACTAACTAAATGATATGTCAGAATATAAAGTACACACAATGAGAAGATGGAAAGGCTCTTTTCTTTACCAACAGATGTTAGTCATAAAGAATCCACTCCCAAAGAACCCTAAACATCCTGATTTCCAGGAAAACATTTTCATTTTGTCTTTGTTTTTCTATTACCTCTATGTACTGTTTCTTATATATCAATTACTAGTGCTACATTTCCAGGAAAAACTATATCCCATCTCCCAAACCTCTCCTAAAAAGGTGCATGGAGAAAAAAACTTTACTGGATGAATGTTTTGGTAGAAATAATTTTTCAAAATGATACCCATATCTGAATAACTTTAGTACTAAGCAATAAGACTAAATGGTGTCCATGTGAGTATCATGAAGAAAAAATTTGTTGAGCAAAATTACATGCATACTCAGTTTAAAAACGGCAGGAGGAGGAAAATCTCACTTTTTATGGCAGATCATGTTTTACATGGCCCTGTACAATGCCTAACACACTTTAAGCTTAAAAATACTGTGTTAAATATGTTAACTTGTAGCATTATATATTTTTATACTTACTGTCTGATATTCTTGAGGAACAGTCTTTTCTGCACCCAGGTTACATACTTGCCTGGCTCTCTTCATAAGTTCCTTGCATTTCTGCAATAATCTCTGTCTATTTTCATCCAATTCAATGAAATGTTGCTATTTTAAGAAAAATATTTTGAAAATTTGTATGTTACTGTTAAATCAGAGGGTTCTTTTATGAATAAAAATCACCACACTATATCACATGTATTACTGAATTTTGATAATAGTAAGCAAATCATCCAAAAACCCTATCTCAAATTATGACTGATTTTATTGCTAAAATTTGAACTTAAACTTCAAAATATATTGGGACATTAATAATATGGCATTCTTGAATCCCTAAAAGCTTTGAAATTTAAACTTAATTACCTAATTATGCTCTAGTAAAACAATACATAGAATAAATACATAGGCTTCATATCAGAAAACTCAGCAGAACCTTTCAATCATGTTTGTTTTCCAAGTGCCTTTCATGTAGATCATTTATTCATGGACCCATTCATTCCTTCACCAAATTAATTACTGAGAACCTATTGTGAAGATCGCCCAGTCGTGTCTGACTCTGTGTGACCCCCATGGACTGTAGCCTACCAGGCTCCTCTGTCTATGGGATTTTCCAGGCAATAGTCCTGGAGTGGATTGCCATTTCCTTCTCCAGGGACCTTCCCAACCCAGGGATCGAACCCGGATCTCCCACATTGTAGTCAGATGCTTAACTGTCTGAGCCACCAGGGAAGTTTTTAAATATCAGTATTTTATCATGTATTGAGCATAGAAAGTTGAATAATAAGATGCACAGTCATTTTCATAAAGACAGTACAGCAACATTATCCTTTGTATTTTTGGAGATTAATAAAAAAGGAACTAAACTTGTGTAATCTTATTCACATCCATCATGCAGTTTGTGTCTGGTCATTCCTGCCTCCATTCCTTGTCAAATTTGAAGTTCAGACATCAGTGGTCTTCACAACGTTTAATACACAAGCTTGCAAATTCAATTTCAACCAATCAAATAGTAAACAATGGTAGTGGCAATAATACTGTTTACTTGATAAAGGTCCCCCCCGACCCATCGTGAAATTGAAAAAAAAGTCTTTCCTGAAGTTCAGTTTTTGTGGGAGAGTAGCAAGCAGGTAGGTAAAGAACATTAGATGAAAGCACAATTTCTAAATTTGATAGTAGGATAAAAAATGAATTTAACAACTTCCAATTCTTATAATATGAATCTTGATGTAAATCCATACATGTTTCATACTAGGGAGCACACTAAGCATCTTGAGGTATTATTAAACTTACTATCACAATAGCCCTGCAAGTTAAGTAGGTATTGTAATATCTGTGGCTGAAGACAACAGGCTTGGAGTGGTCAGGAAACCTGACCTAAGTAACATGTTCATCCATCTGTCTACCTCCATATCTGGATTTATGTGTAGTCAGCTTATTAACTTGTAAAAATATTCCAGATGATAGTGACACACCTCTGGAAATGTTTAATGGGTGTGGATCCCTTTTCCACTATTTGCCCTCCAATAATTTGAGGAAGTTATTAAACTCAATGGTGTTTAGTTATCCCTAAGTTCCTTCATGAACACAACTCTACTGAACTTCTGTGTCAATCTTTTTTGTGTGTGAATTTGTTTTTCATGATCAGGGTAAAAGACAAACCCCAAAGTGGGGTGAGGGGAAGAAAAGAAGGAGGAAATGATCTCCCTTTGTTTCAAATGAAGACCAGCAAGAATAGATAAGAGCAAGCGTGGGTAAGTGACAGAAAACGTGAGAAGAAAAAAGAGCAAATGAAAGACAAAATGAACTACTATAGACTTATTCTTCTCTGTATCTTTCACTCATCATTCTTGACTATTTAAAATGCATAGTTGGTGACTATTATCAGTTAGTAACAAGCACTTACCAAAACACAGTGCAAGAAAGAAAAGAACCCTACAAAAAACACAGTGCAAGAAAGAAAAGAACCCTACAAAAGGGTTGGTAAGACAATTATAAATAAAAAGCATTTAGTAAGTTTCAGATTAACAGATAAAAAAAGAGAAACAATGATATAAATATTGCCAAGGAAACAGAAAATAAAGTCAAGAAGATTAGTAATGGAAAAACCTGTCAGTGAGTTTGTGTATATGTCCAGGTTAAGAAAACCTAGTGTGACAAGTAGCTAATGAGATTATTTCCCTGGACAGTATAATTAAGAACCTTTCTACTCTCCAGAGTAATCAGCTCAACTCAAAAATATTACTGCTTCTGCTGCTACTAACAATATGGATAGGAGACTCCCCTGTCAGGTTAGGGAAGGCAGCAGGTGTAGAAGTCTTTATTCTGATTATGTATGTATGCTAAACATCCTGCCATTTTTATTTGAAAGATTATTTATGCACCAGTATCTTATATCCTTGTGGCCTGAGTACCTTGACATACTCAGTTCAGTTCTACTATAAACAATACTGAAATTCTCCCTCATTTCCCTCTCCCAAAGCATCTGATCTGAGGTAGGATCCTTTTATTTCCTAATAGTGCCTACAGGACAGTCAGAAAATATATTGTTTTACTTACTTGTTTCCCTTCTTCTGTGTTTAAGTGTTGTGCCCTTAGCTACCGTGTCAGCCTTCTGACCACATAACACATGCTTGCTGTCTCCTCAGCCTGCCCAGTAGCTCTAGTTCTCCTCAGTAAGCAACTTTGTTCTGCAAGGCAGTTTCACATGAGTTGCTAGTTCACAGGACCTGAATCACGCCAGCACCACCTGACCTTTCTGGAATCTAAAAGTCATCTCCCAGTTTCAGCTGCTCTGAAATTGGTCTGCTGAGCTTTCCACACCAAATGGGGCCTCTTTTCTTAAAAGATGAGAACCTGCTGGTGACTTAATTTTTGGATTCTTTGAGCTTTTCCTCTGTTTCTTACCATATACTTTCTAATACATTTCAGTTTTGCTGTTGATTATCTTACCCATATTCTGGGGTTCATGGGTGTTGTAAAACACAGAACTTGACTGATGTTTGTCCTTGGTTCTTGGGAGGACAACTCTAAAATCCTAGGAATTTTCTGAGTGATAGTGTCTGAGTTTATGCTAAGGAGTGACTCAGGATGGGGGAAGTCAATGCCAGAAAGACAAATCATGTGACTAAAGGGTTGGGGCTTTGAGTCTTATTATCCCCACCCAGTCTCTTAAACTGCAGAGAGAAGGGCTAGAGACCAAGTTTAACTATATGGCCTAGGTTGACCTGATCCAATCAGTCATGCCTAGGTAAGGCAACCCGGTAAAAATTTTAAACACTGATGTGCTAGGAGAGCAACAAATTATTTCACCAGAAAAGGGCATAGAAACTGTGTGCAGGACCCTCTCCGCCCTATAAGCCTCTTGACTAGTAGGGATGTATATTGTTTATATAATAAAACTGTAATTGTTGAGAACAGCCTTTTCTTCAGTTCTGTGAGCCACTCCAGTTAATTAATGAACTTGGGGGAGCCATGAGAATCCTTGAATCAGTCACCAATTGGTCAGAAGTGCAGGTGGCATCTGAAGGGCAATTTTATTAAGGACTAAGCCCTTAACCTAGCCTCATGCTAATCCTGGGTGATCAGTGAGAATATTCTGCAGTACACCTACAGGAACACCTTTAAGCTGAGTCTGTTGTATACATTGTCCGTGGGCTTGCTGTTATGTCATCATAGTGTCCCAGTTGCTCTTCTATTTGGGGGAAAGAATTTGAAAGACTCAAAAGCTATGTCACTCTTAGGACCTCATTTTGTTGCTTGTTCTTCTTTGGAATTTATGTTAACTTAGTACATCACCCCCTGTCCTCCCCCATTTCAATATTTATCATTAACAGAAGATTAAATCACCAGGATCACACACTAAAGCCATTCTTAGTATTGACTAGAACTCATCTGTAGTTTAGGGGACACAAACTGCAATAAAAGCTACTAGTTACTTCTTGGCAACAGTACTAACTATAATTTGTATTGGCTAAGAAAGCAGACATGGTAAGATTTTGGTTTTCCAATGACTACATCAGGTACTCTTTTTGTTATTTAATTGGGGGAGGGTGGTTAATAATAAAAAATGTACACGAAGGGTTTCAAATATTACTTCCTAATCAGCGGAGTGCATGAAATCTACAAACAGCATACCCAAAACTGCACACTGCAAAGCATGATATATACATACACATGTATATATAGTTTTCAAACTGAAGTCCCGAAATAAAAAATAAAAGCAATTTTACCTCTGTGATACGTAGCTGTGATGAGGTTGCCATATAATCTGATTCTAATTTGTTCTTCTCAGAGATCACTGTAGTATTTTGAAGAATTAAATCTACTTTTTGTATATGTAAAGCAGTACAATTCTAGGAATAAAAACCTCTATGAGTTTTATTTTACAACAATATAGTTTCTTAACATTTTTCTAATGTGATTGATACTTCTCTCCAATCTTAAATAGTTCTCCTTTGAGTCATTCTGAATAAGCCAATTTAGCTTAGTGAGTACTTTTAATCAATTTACTGATCTATAAAGAGAAATGTCAAACAGAGAAAGCTGAAATTACCTATAAAAGTCTCTTGCTAAGATTTTACTATCGACTTGCAACAACAAAAAAATGACTAAAATGAAAATGTCTTATTTACCTTTATCAGGTTTGTTAATTCAGTAACAAGTTTTGCTTTTTGAACATTTATTTCTTTGATTTTGGTACTTGCTTTTCGTTCTTCCTCTTCAAGATTGCAAGTATCCTGTTCCATCAGCTTTAAACTGTATGAAAAGCATAATGATGTAGAAATCAGAGAAAACACAAGGATTAGGCCCAAATTCTCAGGTTTCCTGCTGCTTTATGGTCTATGTAGCAACACTATTCAGATGTTAACTGATAGCTTCCTGATTAAATAATCATTTTATGCAACCACTCAGGATCAAAAACTATTTTTTGAGATGTATCAAGTGCCATAGGAATCTAGAGTCATAAAGTTGGGTTTAAAATTCCTCTTCACCACCAATGAGCAGTATAACTGAACAAGCTACTCTTCTAAGCTTTGATTTCCTCATCTATAAACTGTAAATAATCGTAGTACTTCTGCAGGGCTTTGGTGAAGACTAAAAGAAGGCAAATTATGCAACACACTTAGTATAGTGTCTGGTCCATAAGTGATAAGCACTGTTTATAAAAACAGTCCCTTCCCTTAAGGAGCTTAACTGTGGCAATCTAATAGGTAAAATAATGATGATGAAAAGACAATACAACAATTCTAAAAGTTAATACTTTGCTTTTTAATATGGAGACACTAAGGCTGTAGAAGTTTACTTAAGTTACCTAACATTACATATACTAAGTTGTTAAGATCTGTCTGACATCAAAGGCCAAGTTCTTTCCACTACAGGGAAAAATCAAAGATGGGAGCAATAAAAACAAGAATAAACAAGTTCAGTGGATGTTGTAGAGAGTGCACTGAATGGTGAGTGAGAGTGTGTCGGGGCAGAGAGGGAGGAAAATTAGAATGCGTGGAGTGCAAGAAGATTTTGAAAGACATGAAGGACAATCTAAAGGAAAGCAGTATTTAAATATCATACGGTAAAGGCAGGAAGCCACCACAGATATCTTGAGGGGGACAGGAACATGAAAAGATGATAAGCCTGATGACAGTATTCCATATGCCCTGAATGGAGGAGATGAGTCATGGAGAGACCACTAACCATGTCACCACTGCAGTATTCCAGAGTAACTGTAGGTATGAGACAGCCAGGAGACAATGGATATGAAAGGATATTTCACTACAAAATTCAACATTACCAGGAGAAAGTTTAGTTTCAGACAATGAGTTCAATACAGCAGTCCAACAGTAAAAGGTTGACTTGTGGATGACTGAAGATAAAAGTGAAGGGATTATATAGAAAAGAATTCTAGGCAGTTAAGACTCAGCAGATATATCTTCTTTTAAGCAACCAAGGTACATACGCTACTGACTTTTAAAAGTTAACAGGCAATTTGCTTTATTAAAAAAAAAAACTTTTTAAAAAGCATTTTNATTTAAATATCATACGGTAAAGGCAGGAAGCCACCACAGATATCTTGAGGGGGACAGGAACATGAAAAGATGATAAGCCTGATGACAGTATTCCATATGCCCTGAATGGAGGAGATGAGTCATGGAGAGACCACTAACCATGTCACCACTGCAGTATTCCAGAGTAACTGTAGGTATGAGACAGCCAGGAGACAATGGATATGAAAGGATATTTCACTACAAAATTCAACATTACCAGGAGAAAGTTTAGTTTCAGACAATGAGTTCAATACAGCAGTCCAACAGTAAAAGGTTGACTTGTGGATGACTGAAGATAAAAGTGAAGGGATTATATAGAAAAGAATTCTAGGCAGTTAAGACTCAGCAGATATATCTTCTTTTAAGCAACCAAGGTACATACGCTACTGACTTTTAAAAGTTAACAGGCAATTTGCTTTATTAAAAAAAATAACTTTTTAAAAAGCATTTTCAATATTCAACTTATGTGTTTAGAAACACTTAAGGTAAATTTATACTGTTCTCAAGTCAATGAGCTGTCATTTATTATGTCTTTAATACCTATATCTTTATTCTATAGGAAAGAAGCATAAAAGAACAATCACCAAAAAAGGTCTGCATTGTGTCCTGAAATGGGCATGGAAAAACTTTGAAACTGGAAACCACTTTCCTCTCCCCTACACTGAACATCCTAAGAGCTTTTATCTGATCTTATATATTCCAAGTTTCTACAAAACATCTAAGTTCAAAATAAAACTTACAATCAGTTCTGAGAACAATTGCCTGGGATCTCACAGTAAGCTAGCATAATGTAACAAAGTCATTCACGGGTAAAAGATGCACTTATGGTAATGTAAGAGTATAGTCCTTCACTAATGGTTTCAGATTCCATGCTGCAGTTAAATGTCAACAAACCACACTTTGGCAAGTTTTGATGTAACATTAAAGAATACATATGCTGACAATTCTATTAATGCAATCCTCCCTTTTCCAGTTACATATATATGTGGGGCCAGATTTTCTTCGTATACTTCAACCAAAACACCTAACAACCAAGTGAATGCAAAAGCACTTATGAAAAAACAACTAACTTCATCTAAAGAGATTTACAAATGTAAAAATAATGTCCCTCTTCTTGCTAAATGGATTTTGTTTGAAAAACTGTTTCTCATAAATATTTTTTGTTAACATATAATCAACTTATCATTTTAATGTACTATTTAATTTCTAATTTGGTAAATAGACAAAACTTCAGGTTCCAGGGATGAAAACAGCTGATCAAGGAACAGAAAAATTCACAACACTTAAGACCCCCCCTGCTTTGTCCTGTGTTTTGGGTGGAAGGGTTTGAGTTTGAGAGAGACTCTACGCAGCATGCTGGTGGGAACTGTGCTGTCCTGACAAGGTACATATAACTAATAATATCCTTATAGTGCATTTGTATCACCCTCCCAACCCCCCAGCCCAGAATGGGCTGAAAGATACCTTCCTAGTTTGGAACTAATTTTTTGTTCCAGTTGTCTTTTCTTGGTTTTCCTTTCAAGAAGCTCCTTCTTCTTTTGTCTAAGTTCATTATCTTTGTGTTCCAGATGCTTGTTTGTCTCACGTAAGGCAATCAATCCTGATTCTACTGCTTGCAATTTTCTATTAATTTCCTATGGAATATGCAACATTGTTAGTATATTTAAAAGACTAGTTAAAGTATTATAAACTGAGTTAATATTCTTTTTAAATACTCAAAATAACCAATCTTTAACTTTAATAGAAGACATAACACCATAATTCTCTGGCATGAATCATACCAATGTTTTCTTAAGTCAATCTCCCAAGACAACAGAAATAAAAGCAAAACAACCACAAATGGACTTAATCAAACTTACAAGTTTTACACAGTAAAGGAAACCATAAAAAAAAGACAACCTATGGACTGGGAAAAAATATTTGCAAAGGATATGATTGACAAGGACTTAATTTCCAAAATATACAAAACAGCTCAGTAACATAAACAATCCAAACACTAAATGAGCAGAAGATTAAACAGGTATTTCTCCAAAGAAGAGAAACAAATGGCCAATAGGCACATGAAAAGATGCTCCACATTGCTAATAATATTAGAGAAATGCAAATCGAAACCACAAGAGTACCACCTCATACCACTCAGAATGGCCATCATTTTAAAAAGTAAACAAATAATAAATGCTGGAGAGGGTGTATAGAAAGGGGAACCCTCCTACACTGTTGGTGAGAATGTAAACTGGTTCAGCCATCATGGAAAATAGTATGGAGGTTCCTCAAAAAACTAAAAATAGTTACCATATGGGCCAGCAATCCCACTCCTGGGCATATATCCAGGCAAAACTATAATTTGAAAAGATACATGTACCCCAATGTTCACAGCAGCACACTTTACAACAGCCAAGACATGGATACAATCTAAATGTCCATCAACAGGTGAATGGATAAAGAATGGTACATTCAGTGTACTTTTGGTATATTCAAAGAATGGTATATTCGATGAAATAATAGCCATAAAAGAATGAAGTAATGCTATCTACAACAATATACTAGGTTAAGTAAGTCAGAAAAACAAGTACCATATCACTTATATGTACAATCTAAAATGGGACACAAATTTCTTAATAAAACAGACTTGGATGCAGAGAAAAGATTTGTAGTTGCCAAGGGAAAGGGTGAGGTGGGGTCAGATGGATTAGGGTTTGAGATTAACAGATGCAAACTATTATATACAGAATAGATATACAACAAGGTCATGGTGTACAGTACAGGGAACTATATTCAATATCCTGTATCAAACCACAATGAAAAAGAATATAACTGACTCAGTTTGCTGTATACCAGAAACTAACACAACACCATAAATCAGCTATAAAATAAAAAACGACCGACCTTCAGCTGTTCTTCTAAGTGTCGTCTTTGCTCTAGATCCACGGTGACTGTGAGAAACTGAGCTACTTTTAGAGATGTGTTACTTGAAATGACTTTGTTTGAATAAAAAGAAGTTTTCACCACATACTTTTCTTCTGCTGTATAAATTTGTTTTAATCGTGTTTCCTGTATTACCTATAATGTAAAATAAACATTTAGTAGACATTTAAGAATTATCAGATGGGGCTTCCCCAGTGGCTCAGACATAAAGAATCCCCTTGCAATGTGAGAGACCTGGGTTTGATCCCTGGGTTGGGAAGATCTCCTGGAGGAGGGCATGGCAACCCACTCCAGTATTNTAAACATTTAGTAGACATTTAAGAATTATCAGATGGGGCTTCCCCAGTGGCTCAGACATAAAGAATCCCCTTGCAATGTGAGAGACCTGGGTTTGATCCCTGGGTTGGGAAGATCTCCTGGAGGAGGGCATGGCAACCCACTCCAGTATTCTTGCCTGGAGAATTCCCATGAGAAGCCTAGTGAGTTACAGTACATGGAGTCGCAAAGAGTCAGACATGACTGAGGGACTAAGCACAAGAATATAATTATAACATTTAAAAAAAAAGGACTAAAGAATTAAAAATACAGATCAAGTGAAATACAGATCAAAATATATTAGATTTATTTTCATTCTTTAAATGTAACCCAACGTCTCTAAAAAGATGAGTGATAAATTTCAGGTTACTATTTTGGAAAACAACACTAAGGAAGAGAACTGAGAGAAAATCGAAACAACTACCAAAGTTGGCTATACTTCTACTTCACTATACAATTTCTCCCAAGCAGGTGTACTATTGGGGAGTCAGTTGCCCAGCAGAATGAAGTCTGTTATCTCAACTAATACATTTACTCTCCCTTCCCCTTAGTTATATTGTTCAAAGATACATAATCTTATATTTAATTCCTATATATTTAGGGAATACTTAATTCACATATTTTCCAAGGATTTCAAAGACTTCTTTTTGCATTTTGGGGGAGAGTTGTTCTCTCAAGAATTTATTAAGGAGTTTCATAAACTATGCACATTCTAAACACCATAACATTGTTGGATCTGTTTCTGCATACAGAATAGGCTGCTGTAATGTATTTTTGTCCAGTCTCTAAAGGTTTATTACCAGTATTCTTGTGGCTTGTTTCTCTGCAGAAGTTTACAGTCTAAGTGGTGAGATATGACATATTTAAGTATACTTAGCTTAACAGGGTATAAACTGGCATCCACAAATGCTCAGTAATTTGAAATCAAAGGAGAGCACACAGGACGTTAGCCTACCCACCACGTGTCATGAAAATAATCATTTACAGAGTCTAAAATGTCAGAATTTGATAATAAAGCAAAACTTACACTAAAGAATGTTATTTTTTTCTAAGGGAGAAAATATGAACATTGTTGTCAGGAGGTAGACATGAAATGTTTAGATAGTAAATTTCCTCAGTGCAGGTTTGTATTTTCTGAGAGATGGCCCAAGACAATGTTAAGGGCTTTACTAGGTGTCTGACTTTGCTTTTCTATATACCATGTTCTTTTTTTCTAGTAGAGACAGAAGAGTTAAAGCTCTCTAGGTGACCTAAACAGAATGTTAAAAAGTAAAGCACATAAAAATATTTCAACTTGAAGAACTGTTCAAAAAGTGAAAGGATTTTCCAAGAGTAGTACTATCCCTTTTGGCACCAGAGTAAAGCTATGAAAGCCCTTAGCAAATTTTCTAGTCTTTCTGCAATAGTAAAGAATGCCTACTATCCTAACCTTAAGAGGTAGCACCCTACCTACCCCTGAAGTTATGACAGAAATTAGAAGGTCTGTGCATGTTGTCTTGTTTTTTTAAACTCCATCAATCAGTATTAAAGAGAGGTACACACACATGGAGAGTTCTATTTTTTTGGGTTCCCCAAATATCACCATAATATGATATGCAACTTAATAATTTGCTTGTCTTCGCAAAATGGGTTAGTAATGAGGCCCCATTTCTATCTTCTGTTAATGAGGTATACAAACGTGTCAGACTACAAATGAATATCCTAGGGATACTTGTAGACTGGCTGTTAAAAACTTAAAACACATTCTCTAATAAATTCAGTATTATAAATAGCAGTTAGGTCTGTAAATGCATAAAAACAGTATTAACATGGTAACTTAGTATTATGGAAAAATCTGTTCTAGAAAGACTTCTTCGCTGTTTATGCCTATGATTAAAGCCCTGAAGGTGGTTTGGAGTCTTGGAGACTATTGGTAAGGAGAAGAAAACTCGAAGCAGCATCAGCAGAACACAGGAACCTAAGAGTTTTATGTGGCTCTGTCAGATAAGAAAAGGAGATCCTCTTAAGAGTGCTCATTCGCTTATGAGATCATCTTAAATGGAACTTTAAGGGGAGGGCTTACCAGAACAGTTCTATATCCTAGCCTACCATCCTAAAGTATAATCTGTCTGAAAAATAATGTAGAATACAAGAATTTAAATGAATAAACCATTAATGTTTGAACAAATATTTGTCAAGCAAAGCAGAATTCAGTAAGAGAATCAGGTGTCTCTTCTCAGGCTTTAATTTAGTTACCCTACAGATATTAAGTATTTATTTAGGTAACTCCACATCCTTACTGTCATAAAGTATTAGTCAACATTCATTGTCCTATGTAATATTAGAAATGTAAAATACCAAGGTAATTCCTGTTTAGTTAAAAACAATGACACGTTTCTTTAAATTTCTCACAAGTTTTCCTTGCCTTTAAGAAGTTTTAACAAAACTACATTTTTGGTACTGATTGATTCAGTGTCTTCTTACCCGTTCAATTTTTTCTCTGGTTCTTTCAGTTCCTACAGGAACTTCATGAATGTGATACTGGCAGCAAAGGTAACTCATGACAGGGTCAGGGGCATCAAACAACTCTCGCAAATAAGAGAAAAATCCATATGGTCTGAAATGAAAAGCACCTTTTAAGATTTTCTTCTTAAAACAGCATTAAAAAAAAACTCATAGTTGACAAGTGAATAAACAATAAATAAAATATAAATGAATGATGGTACAGGAAGTTAGTCACTTAAGTGGTTTTACTTCCTGATCAGAAAATTTAATATTTATAATTACAAACTATTAATCTCTTCTTTTGTGGTTTCTACCATTGCTTTTATACAGAGTTAAGACTTTATTTACTTGTAGTAGTTTTATAATTATAGTATTTCCATTTGATCCTTCTGGAAATTACTTTTACATTATGAAGTGATTTATCCTTCTATTTCCCCAATAACTAACCAACTATTTTAGGAGCTAGTCACTAAATAGTCCAGTATTATTCCAATGATTTGAAAAGTCACTATCATATACTAAGAATGCCACAGTCTGTTCCTGGGCCTAGATTTTGCCTTTTTAGACTTAAGAAGAGATCCTAAAAGGGAATAATACAGCCCATAACAAATATATTTGTGTGACAAAGAGATAATTTAAATATATTTAAGAGATAAATGATGATTCAATATTCAAAAAAAACAACTTAGTTCTAATACTATTTTCAAGACTTACTTCAGGTCATTCAAAGATCTTGAAGGTGCTTTGTCTGCATACGACTTCTTAGGAGCAATAACAGCATTTACTCTTAATTTTTTATTGTCACGAACCTTAATATAAGGAAAATAAAATACTACTTTAATTACCATATACTTTCAATAAAGATTTTTTTAATTATGATATTATTCTTACTGGAATTCATGGGATGATCAAAAAACTGAACACTGACTAGATATTTAATGGTACTCATAAAAAAAACTTTTTAGTGTGGTGATATTAATAGCTATGTGTTTTCACAGAAAGTACATTTCTTTTCTTATTTTCACTGATAAAGTCTATCAAGCAGATAAGGAAACGGTAACACTAAGACTCCTTTTCAGAACACAGGACAGGACACTGTCCAAGTCATTTTATTATTCCAGTATAATCCTAACAAAAACATTACAATATCCCTCCTGAAGACATATATAAAAATCCTTAACAAAATATTAGTAAACAGAATCTAGCAATATATAAACACTATATATGACCAGTCAAGTTTATCCCAGGAATATGAGATTGGCTGACTTTGAATGCTACATCAGTCTAACTTACTGTATTGTCAGAATAAAGTACAAAAGCCTTAAGATTATCTCAGAATTTTCAGCTAACTAGGAACAGAAGGAAACTTCCTCAATGTGATAAAGGGCATCTATGATAAGCAAAGAGCAGACATAGTACTTAATTGTGGATTAAGTGCTTCCGCCTAGGCTTAGGAACAAGTAGAGATATGAAATTTTTTCAGCATTGTCCTAGAAGAGCTAGACAATGTAGTGAAGCACAATAAAGAAGTAAAAGATTGAAAAAGAACAAGTAAAAAGATCTGTCAACTATTCTTCTGTTTGTAATTATGTATGTGGAGAGACTTTAAAATATTCTGTTGTTCACAGAACTACCTTATAGGTTTAAGAATCATTAATGATTCTAATTCTTCTTTCTGTATTTATTAGTTGGTAGTCTACTACATGAGGAAGTGCTTTTTCTTCTTCTTCATTTATCTGAACTTCACTGGTAGTTCATATGGTAAAGAATCTGCCTGCAATTCAGAAGAACCAGGTTCAATCTCTGGGTCAGGAAGATCCCCTGGAGAAAGGAATTGCAACCCACTCCAGTATCCTTACCTGGAGAATTCCGAGGACAGACCACGGTACTGCAAAGAGTCAGACACGACTGAGCAACTGACACTATATAAGTCATGACTGGTGGGGCTGGGTTCCCTCCCTGTATTGTGGCCTGAGGCCAAACTATGGTAGGGGTAATGGCAGTAATGGCAACCTCCTTCAAAAGGACTAATGGCAGCATGCCCTGCCTCCCAGGAATGTTGCAGCCAGAGTCCCCAACCTGGCGGTGGGCCACCATTGACCCACGTCTCTGCCAGGCTCCCAAACACACATAGATTAAGTCTGCCTCAGTCTCTTGTGGCAGACTTAATCTAAAATCGCCACTTAAAACTAAAATCACCACTCCTTTTTCCTGGGTCCTGGTATGCACAAGATTTTGCTTGTCCTCTGAGTGTCTCTAAATAGACCCAGTCCTGTGGAAGTCTGTCATCAAATCCCACTGTCCTTCAAAGTCAAATTCCCTGGGGGTTCTCAGTCCCTTTGCTGGATCCCCAGGTTGGGAAGTCTGTTGTGGGGCCTAGAACTTTTGCAGCAGTGACTCAGAACTTCTTTGGAACAGTTGTTCTCCAGTTTGGAGAAGAGGAGAGAAATAGCTTCAGAAGGAATGAAGAAGCTGAGCCAACATGGAAACAATACCCAGTTGTGGATGTGTCTGGTGGTGAAAGCAAAGTCCACTGCTCAAAAGAACAGTATAACACAGAAACCTGGAATGTTTACCATGAATCAAGGTAAATTGGAAGTGGTCAAACAGAAGATGGCAAGAATGAACATCAACATTTTAGAAATCTGAACTAAAATGGACAAGAATGGGCAAATTTAATTCAGATGACCATTATATCTATTACTGTGAGCAAGAATCCCTTAGAAAGAACAGAGTGGCCCTCACAGTCAAAAAAAGAGACTGAAATGCAGTACTTGAGTGCAGTCTCAAAAATGAAAAAATGATCTGTTTTTCTGCAAGGCAAACCATTCAATACCACAGTAATTCAAGTCTATGCACCAACCACTAATGCCGAAGAAGCCTAAGCTGAAGATCTATAAGATCTTCTAGAACACCAAAAAAAAAAAAAAAAAAAAAAAAATGTCCTTTTCATCATAGGGGAATGGAATGCAAAAGTAGGAAGTCGAGAGATACCTGGAGTAACAGGCAAGTTTGGTCCTGGAGTACAAAATGAAGCAGGGCAAAAGCTAACAGTTTTACTAAGAGAACACACTGGTCATAGCAAACACCCTCTTCCAACAACACAAGAGACAACCCTATATATGGACATCACCAGATGGTCAATATAAAAATCAGACTGTTTATATTCTTTGCGGCCGAAGATGGAAAAGCTCTATATCATCAGCAAAAACAAATCAAGGAGCTAACTCTGGCTCACATCATGAACTCATTGCAAAATTCAGACTTAAACTGAAGAACATAGGGAAACCACTAGGCTACTCAGGTATTTCCTAAATCAAATTCCTTATGATTATAGCATAGAAGTGATAAACAGATTGAAGGGATTAGATCTTCAGGCATGCAGTCTCCTGCCTGAAGAACTATAGATGGAGGTTCGTCACACTGTACAGAGTTCAGGTGACCAAAACCATCCCCAAGAAAAAGAAATGCAAGAAGGCAAATGATTGTCTGAGGAGGTCTTACAAACAGCTGAGTAAAGAAGAGAAGTGAAAGGCAAAGGAGAAAGGGAAAAATATACCCATCTGCATGCAGAGTTCCAAAGAACAGTAAAGAGAGATAAGAAAGCCTTTTAAGTGAACAATGCAAAGAAACCGAGGAAAACAATAGAATGGGAAAGATTAGAGATCTCTTCAAGAAAATCAGAGATACCAAGGGAACATTTCATGCAAAGATGGGCTCAATAAAGGACAGAAACAGTGTAGACCTAACAGAAGCAGAAGATATAAAGAAGAGGTGGCAAGAACACGGGCTTCCCTTGTGGTTCAGCTGGTAAAGAATCTACTTGCAGTGCGGGTAACCTGGGAAGATCCCTTGGAGAAGGGAACGGCTACCCACTCCAGTATTCTGGACTGGAGAATTCCATGGACTGTATAGTCCATGAGGTTGCAGAGTCAGATACACAGACAAGAGTACAAACAAAGCAGTACAAAAAAGATCTTCATGACCCAGATAACCACGATGGTGTGATCATTCATCAAGAGCTAGACATCCTGAAGTGCGAAGTCAAATGTGCTTTAGGAAGCATCATTACGAACAAAGCTAGTGGAGGTGATGGAATTCCAGCTGCTTCTGCTGCTAAGTCGCTTTGGTTGTGTCCGACTCTGTGCAACCCCAGAGACGGCAGCCCACCAGGCTCCGCCATCCCTGGGATTCTCCAGGCAAGAACACTGGAGTGGGCTGCCATTTCCTTCTCCAATGCATGAAAGTGAAAAGTGAAAGTTACGTCGCTCAATCATGCCTGACTCTTATCGACCCCATGGACTGCAGCCTACCAGGGTCCTTCATCCATGGGATTTTCCAGGCAAGAGTACTGGAGTGGGTTGCTATTGCCTTCTCCGGGAATTCCAGTTAAGCTATTTCAAATCCTAAAGGATGATGCTGTTAAAGTGTTGCACTCAATATGCCAGCAAATCTGGAAAACTCAGCAATGGCCACCGGACTGGAAAAGGTCATTTTTCACTCCTATCCCCCAAAAAAGCAAGGCCAAACAATGTTCAAACTACTGCACAACTGTACTCATTTCACATGCTTGGATGGTAATGCTCAAAATCCTTCAAGCTAGGCTTCAACAGTATGTGAACCAAGAACTTCCAGATGTACAACAAGCTGGATTTACAAAAAGAGAAACCAGAGATCAAACTGCCAACATCCACTGGATCACAGACAAAGCAAGAGAGTTCCAGAAAAATATCTACTGCTTCACCAACTATGCTGAAGCCTTTGCCTGTGTGGATCACAACAAACTGGAAAATTTTTCAGGAGATGGGAATATCAGACCATCTTGCCTGACTCCTGTGAAACCTGTATGCAGGTCAAGCAACAGTGAGAATGAGATATGGAACAACAGAATGGTTCAAAATTGGGAAAGGAGTATATCAAGGCTGTATACCATCACCCCACTTATCTAACTCCTATGCATAGTACATGATGCAAAACGTCAGACTGCATGAAACGTAACCTGAAATCAAGATTGCTGGGAGAAATATCAATATGAAGATGACACTACCTTAATGGCAGAAAGTGAAGAGGAATTAAAGAGCCTCTTGATGAAGGTGAAAGAGGAGAATGAAAAAGCTGGCTTAAAATTCAACATTCAAAAAACAAAGATCATGGCATCCAGTACCATGGCAAATAGACGGGGAAACAACAAAAACAGAGACAGACTTTATTTTCTTGGGCTCCAAAATCACTGAAGATGGTGACTGAAGCCATGAAATTAAAAGACGCTTGCTCCTTGGTAGAAAAGCTATGACAAAGCTAGACAGTATACTGAAAAGCAAAGACATTACTTTGATGACAAAGGTCCATATAGTCAAAGCTCTGGTTTTCCAGTAGCCATATACAGATATGAGAGCTGGACAATAAAAAAGGCTGAGTGCCAAAGAAATAATGCCTTTGAACTGTGGTGTTGGAGAACACTCTTGAGAGTCCCTTGGACTGCAAGATCAAACCAGACAATCCTAAAGGAAATNGTGTCACGAGCTGAAATCCACATCTAAAGTAACAAACTATTAAAAGATGATATCTAAAGTTGACTAACCAAGACATGGAGAAACAAAAACATGATTAAGTTATGAAAAACCATTAGGAAAAAAATTGCTGTAATAAAGAGTGCTTACTCTTGACAGTGGATCAGGAAGTTGTCTTATCTAGTTTTGTCTTCTCTTAAAACCATACACCTAGGATTTTGCTAAATACTTTTTTAAATGTTTTTTAACTGATCTTAGTCATATATACTGAGAAGACAGACTGTAAGATCTCCTCTGTCTGAATAATGATATAGCCATATGATCTACAGGAAAAAAAAATAATTATGAAACTGGAGAGGCTTCAAGGAATAAAGCTAATAGAAGGCTATGAAAGTTAGAATAAAGAGCTTAAATTTGACCTGAGAAGTAACAGAAAACTGAGTGATTGTACAAAAAACAAAGTATTTTTAGGGAGTTAAATCAACTTAATCTGACCTAAGACAATAGTCTGCTAGTGGCAAATCATTACACAACAGATACAGGTATTAAATGAGCTTCCTCAACAAGCAGAGCTGAACATTTAGACATGATCAGGGAAAGAAGAAAGTCCATCAACAGAGACATCCCTCCCATTTTATAAACATGTCTTTACCCTAAGTTTAATAAAACTTACTCCTCTTCTCCTTCTCTAGAGTTTCCCTCTCTCTTCGCTTATCAATTATCTCGCTTTCGCATAATGCCTTTTCATCTTGAACTCGTCTCAGATCATTTGTAATGGCATCAATTTGGGGTTGAAGATTCTCACAGTTTTCTGTGGTCTTCAGCTCATTTTGCAAATCTGCTATCATTTTGCGGGTGTTACTTATTCTCCTCTGCCGGTCATGCTCTTCATTTTGTTTTACTGTTAAAGCCTGCTGAAGCTCCTCAATCTAATAAAACAGAAGCAGATTAGTATTAGAGATCGTTTTTTCTCCTGGTTTATAAGGTTTTTATGGTGATAGTTTTAAAAATGCAAACTCTCTAAGAATATGAGTTTTTTTCTCACTAAAAGGTATCTTGCTAGAATTAGACTGCTACTCCTACCAGACTACTTGTCTCTTTATTTGTTCAGTAATACATACCAAGTATCTAGGGCAGTGCTTACTATATAGTAGCATTCATTATATATTTGCTGAATAAGCAAAATATTTATAAAGCCAATCAGCAGATCTCTAAATATTTACAGGAAGATTTCACACACATCATAAAGCTGAAAATAATTATATGGTACAACAGACATTCAATAAAGCAGTAATAATAGAAACGATGATGAAGACTATATCCTACTAATTTTAAACCAAAATAAACCATTTTCTTTCAGTTACTTTCTACTAGCAATTCAAATTAATATTTTAAGATTTCAATCCTCAATATATATGCTTATGTTCAGGGTACATGCGTGCTAAGTTGCTTCAGTTGTGTCCTACTCTTTGCAACCTTATGGATTGCAGCCTGTCAGGCTCCTCTGTCCACGAGATTCTCCAGGCAAGAATACTGGAGTGGGTTGCTGTGAACTTCTCCAGGGGATCTTTGGAAATTTGGGTTGGTATCAGTTTTCCTTTTTAAAAGTTTAGCTTTGACAGTATCAGACAATGAACTGAATATATGCCAAAATTCCCTCTCCTACAACAAACACACAGAAGTGAAGAAAAAATATTTGAAAAAAATAAGATATATGTATGTGTGTGTCTATGTGACTGAAATGTTAACAATGTTCAACGGGCCTGAAAGAAGGAAGCAGACAAGAAGCCATAGTGTTCAGCCAGGAAACCCATGTTTTAGGAGACTAAACTGGCAGGTCTTGGGAGACGAGGATGGAATTAAGAATACACCAAACACATGAGGAATTCCAAGTCAATCAAAAAGGGACAAAAAATTTAACAAATATAACTTTTGTAATCCCAGCAAAAGAGACCACCAAGCTACCAAAAATCACTGAGCTGCTGAAAAAATTTTCCACCAAGAAGTCTCTTGACACTGACCTGAAAAACTGAAAAGCAACCAGATGGTACCCTGTCCTTCTAGCTCAGTTCTGAGTTCTATCTTTAACTCATTCAACACCTTCATCCAAACTCCCGTAACTAATTCTGTACACCCAAGTTCAGCTCAGGCACAGTAAGTCCAAGCCTCTTAGATAATCCATGTTTGCTAGGATACTATCCACATATTGTTCTGTATATTTAATTTCTCTGAATGTCCTCTCTTCTTGTTCTAAGTAAAATTTGGTGATTGCTGGAAGACACTTCTCCCTGGAGCCCTTTCAAATGGTGCCCTTTTCCTGCCATAATCTTTCAGGACACTTCAGGACTCAGGTGGGGAAGGTGTCCTCATTAATCTCCACTGTACTACTTTCTCCATCAACTGAGCCCCACTTCAGATCCTTTGAAGACCATGCGATCAGACATTACCACCCATTATCTTTGTGATGTTAACTGCCTCCCTCAAAATCTTTCTTCACACCCTTCATTCAATCATGACTTTAGCACCCGACTTCTCTCCATCATTATGCTGGCCATCATGGTATTTCAACATACATACAGAAAGCCAGTTTAAGTCTTTGGCCTCTGTGTTCCTTGACATCTTCAACTTCAACCATCTTTTCCTAAACACCACCTCGGCCAACCTCTCCTATGGTTATTATATTTAATGATATCTATTCACCAAAAAAAATCATACCACGTCCAAAAACTGTATTTCCACAATCCTACTCTTTGATCACCCCCTTTCTTTCCTTCCATTTTACTTCCATGGTATTACAACTGTTGTTTGACTACAGAGTCCTGCAAACCACAGAGCCTACTATCTTTTCACCATCAACCACCCCCCTTCTCATTTCTTTCCTTCACCACTGAGGTTCCACAACTCAGCATGAGAATCACTCCCATGCAAAGACCTCCTGACCCCGCACCATTCCTCATTTACATTAGCAAGGGAAAAGGTCAGTCCTTATTAAACCTAAATATATACTGTCTATTTATCTGGATCTAAACAACTGAACTAATTGGAGAAGTTTTTGAAAACAGGTCTTACTTCAAATTTATGGCCACGTAACTTAAATAGGCACTCAGAACTCCCCAAAAAAACTACATTTGTCTAGTAAATGTATGCTCTCATTCTGAGATGAATTCACATCTTCTCCTCCTTCCTCAATCCAATATTGCTAAAGGCCATCTGCTCAGTTAATATGAGGCTCTGTCTCAGATCTCATTAACATCAGCGGTAAAAGCAGACTACTCTGATCAGAGTACTTTCCTCCTTTTAAAACAAGCATCCTAACTCCAAGTGTAATCACTCTGCTTTATCTTATACAACATAAGAAGGGTTCTTATAGCTACCTGAATCTAACCCTCCAAGGCTATTCCAAGCAATGTTTCTCAAGTTATTCATGGTGAAAGAACAGTAAAAAAAAAATCTTGGCAACTACAAGTCACTTTTATCAATTGTTGTTCAGATGCTAAATTATGTCTAACTCTTTGTGACCCCACGGATAGTACTCCAGGCTTCCTTGTCCTTCACCATATCCTAGAGTTTGCTCAAACTCATGTCCACTGAGTCCATGATGCCATCCAATCATCTCATCCTCTATCGTTCCCTTCTCCTGCCTTCAATCTTTCCCAGCATCAGGGTCTTTTCCAATGAGTCAGTTCTTTACATCAGGTGGCCAAAGTACTGGAACTTCAGCTTCAGCATCATTCATTACAATGAATACTCAGGATTGACTTCCTTTAGGATTGACTGGCTTAATCTCCTTGTTGTCCAAGGGATTCTCAAGAGTCTTCTCCAACACCACAGTTAGAAAGCATCAACTTTTAGGTGATCAGCCTTCTTTACAGTCCAACTCTCACATCTATACATGACTACTGGAAAAACCATAGCTTTAACTATAGACTTTTGACAGCAAAGTAATGTTTCTGCTCTTTTGTATGCTATCTAGGTCTGTTACAGCTTTTCCTCCAAGGAGCAAGCATCTTTTAATTTCACAGCTGCAGTTATCATCCACAGTGATTCTGGACTGCCAAAAAATAAAGTCACTGTTTCCACTGTTTCCCCTATTTGCCATGAAGTGGTAGGACTAGATGACACGATCTTAGTTTTTTGAATGTTGATTTTCAACCCAGCATTTTCACTCTCCTCTTTCACCTTCATCAAGAGGCTCTTTAGTTCCTCTTTCACTTTCTGCCATAAGGGTGGTATCACCTGAGTATCTCAGTTTATCAGTATTTCTTGTGGCAATCTTGATTCCAGCTTCTGTTTCATCAAGCTTAGAGTTTCATGTGATGTATTCTGCATATAAGTTAAATAAGCAGGGTGACAAAACACAGCCTTGACGTACTCCTTTCCGTTCTGAAACAAGTCCGTTGTTCCATGTACAGTTCTAATTATTGCTTCTTGACCTGCATACACATTTCTTGGGAGGCAGGTAAGATGGCCTAGTACTCCCATCTCTTTAAGAAGTTTCCACAGTTTGTTATGATCCATACAGTCAAAGGCTTTAGCACAGTCAATGAAGCAGAAGTAGATGTTTTTCTGGAATTCTTTTCCTTTCTCTATGACCCACTGGATGTTGGCAATTTGATTTCTGGTTCTTACGTCTTTTCTAAATCCAGCTTGTATATCTGGAAGTTTTCGGTTCATATACTCTTGAAGTCTAGCTTGAAGGATTTTGAGGATTACTTTGCTAGCATGTGAAATATAAGAAACTGCATTAGCCATGAAATTAAAAGATGCTTACTCCTTGGAAGAAAAGTTATGACCAACCTAGATAGTATATTCAAAAGCAGAGACATTACTTTGCCGACTAAGGTCCGTCTAGTCAAGGCTATGGTTTTTCCTGTGGTCATGCATGGATGTGAGAGTTTGACTGTGAGGAAGGCTGAGTGCCGAAGAATTGATGCTTTTGAACTGTGGTGTTGGAGAAGACTCTTGAGAGTCCCTTGGATTGCAAGGAGATCCAACCAGTCCATTCTGAAGGA
>SJYV01005632.1:115903-142681 GCA_006410875.1 Neotragus pygmaeus | reverse complement strand
ATATTCAAAAGCAGAGACATTACTTTGCCGACTAAGGTCTGTCTAGTCAAGGCTATGGTTTTTCCTGTGGTCATGCATGGATGTGAGAGTTTGACTGTGAGGAAGGCTGAGTGCCGAAGAATTGATGCTTTTGAACTGTGGTGTTGGAGAAGACTCTTGAGAGTCCCTTGGATTGCAAGGAGATCCAACCAGTCCATTCTGAAGGAGATCAACCCTGGGATTTCTTTGTAAGGAATGACGCTAAAGCTGAAACTCCAGTACTCTGGCCACCTCATGCGAAGAGTTGACTCATTTGAAAGACTCTGATGCTGGGAAGGATTAGGGGCAGAAGGAGAAGGAGACGACTGAGGATGAGATGGCTGGATGGCATCACAGACTCGGTGAACGTGAGTCTGAGTGAACTCTGGGAGATGGTGATGGACAGGGAGGCCTGGCGTGCTGCGATTCATGGGGTTGCAAAGAGTCAGACATGACTGAACTGAACTGAACTGAACTATGCATTAGTGTGAACATTCTTTGGCATTGCCCTTCTTTAGGATGGGAATGAAAACTGACCTTTTCCAGGTCAAAATCCTGTGGGCACCAGGTCCCAGAACAAACAAGCAGTGACCCCACAAGAGACTAAGCCCGATTTGCCTGTGAGTCTTCAGAAGTCTCTGGTGGAGGCATGGTCAACAGTGGCCTGCAGCAGGGTCAGGGGCACTGACTGCAGCAGTTCTGGGAGGTGTGGCAAGCTGGCCTAAGTCCTTTTGGGAAGGTTGCCATTACCCCTACCCCTGCCCTTAGGTCAAACTACAGGGAGGGAACATAGCTCCATCAGTTAGCAAAAATTGGATTAAAGATTTACTGAGAAAAGCCTTGCCCATCAGTTCAGTTCAGTCACTCAGTCATATCCAAACCCTCTGTGACCCCATAGACTGCAGCACGCCAGGCCTCTCAGTCCATCACCAACTCCTGGAGCTTGCTCAAACTCATGTCCATTGAGTCGGTGATGCCATCCAACCATCTCATCCTGTCGTCCCCTTCTACCCCACCCTCAATCTTTCCCAGCAATAGGGTCTTTTCCAGTGAGTCAGTTCTTCATATCAGGTGGCCAAAGCACTGGAGCTTCAGCACCAGTCTTTCCTATGAATATGCAGGATTGATTTCCTTTAGGATGGACTGTTTGGATCTCCTTGCAGTCCAAGGGACTCTCAAGAGTCTTCTCCAACACCACAGTTCAAAGCATCAATTCTTCGGCATTCAGCTTTCTTTATAGTCCAACTCTCACATCCATACATGACTACTGGAAAAACAATAGCTTTGACTAGAGGGACCTTTGTTGGCAAAGTAATGTCTCTGCTTTTTAATAAGCTATCTAGGTTGGTTATAGCTTTTCTTCCAAGGAGCAAAACCAAAAAACAACAACAACAACTCACTGCCCACCAGAGTTAAGATGCAGTTTTCCCCAGAGACAGTCCCTCCTATCAGGAAGCTTCCACAAGCCTCCTATCCTCACTCATCAGAGAACATATAGAATGAAAACCACAATCACATAAGGCTGTAATCCATGTGATCAATTTGGTTAGTTTTATCTAACCCTATGAAACTATGAGCCACGTGATATAGGGCCAGTCAAGAAAGATCATCTGCATATCTGAGGTTGTTGGTTTTTCTTTCAACAATATTGATTCAAGTTTGTGATTCATCCAGCCTGGCATTTTGCATGACATATTCTGCATGTAATTTAAATAAGCAGGGTGACAGTATATAGCCTTGATGTACTCCATCCCCAATCTGGAACCTGTCAGTTGTTCCATGTGTGTTTCTAACTACTGCTTCTTGACCCACATACAGGTTTCTCAGGAAACAGGTGCAGTGGTCTGGTACTTGCATGTTGTTAAGAATTTTCCACAGTTTGAGGAGACAGAAAAAGATGGCAGAGGAGTAAGACGGTGAGATCACCAGCCTCCCCACAAATACATCAAAATCTCATCAAGATACAGAACAATTCCTATAAAGAACCTCTAGGTGACAGCCATTACTATGGCTCAGAGGAAAAAGCGTCTGCCTGCAATGCAGGAGATCCAGGTTCGATCCTTGGGTTGGGAAGATCCCCTGGAGAAGGAAATGGCAACCCACTCCAGTATTCTTGCCTGGAGAATCCCATGGACAGAGGAGCCTGGCAGGCTATAGTCCACGGGGTCACAAAGAGTCAGACACAACTGAATGACTTCACACACACACACGCACACACACACACACAGAGGTGACAGCAGAAGACCCCAGGCCTCCAGGAGGCAGGCTAAGCTTCCTGGAATGAGGTAAGAGAGAGTACCGGGACACGCAAAGGGAAGAGACGGAGAACTTCTGGATTGGAGGGAGGGAGGGAACAGTGAAGGAGGAACGGTTCCCAAGCACAGGAACTCACAGGTGAGCCCAAGGGGAGTTGCAGAATCCTGGAAAGCTGGACAAAGCAAGGACCTATAGGCAGAAAACAGAGAAAGCTGCTGCACTTCTCAGCTCATAAACAGCTCATAGACTGTGGTCCCGACTAGACAGTGTGCTTGGGGAACCCAGAGAAGCCCAAAGAAGCCCTGCAGGGAAGAGGGTGCTGAGAGACACACAGCATACAAACCTCAGAAGTGCAGACAAACCTTGCGGTACAGAGGGTGAGTGGGGCGTGCTCTGAGAGGCACAGCAGCACACACAAAGCTCTGTAGGGCACACAAACCTTGTGGCACAGAGGGTGGGCCCTGGGAGCTGAGAAAAGCCCCCACAACTCTCCATGATGCAGAGGGCAACAGTGGGGAGCCAAAAAATGATCCACACAAGTCCCTACGTAGAAAGCTTTGGCCTGTGGAGCGCAACTGGGGACGGAAGCACTGGCAATGATTCCAGGAACAGGTAGGGGGCTGGTGGCAGTGAAGATATGCTGAGAGGGCCACTTCGAGGTGGCTGCAGAAATAGATGTACCTAACACTGCCAAGCCAGAAGGGCTGCCCAAAGACATACTGAACCCACAGACACTGGAAACCTACTACTGGACACTGCGCTGCCCTTCAGAGACAAGACCCAGTTTGATCAACCAGAACACAGGCACAAGCTCCCCAACCATGAAAATATAACAGGACACTAACCCAAACCCATCCATGGGGGCAGACTCCACAACTAAGAACTATGATCTTGAGAACTTTTTCTTCTTTTTAAAATCATACTGTTTATTTCCCCTACATATTTCTACCTTTACATTAGACTTGTGGTGCTAGGGAGTTTTTCTCTTTGTTTTTCTTGTTTTAAAAAAAAAAAATTTCACCCTTGGGTGATTTTTCTGATTTTTTAATATATTTGTTTATATATANCTGGACACTGCGCTGCCCTTCAGAGACAAGACCCAGTTTGATCAACCAGAACACAGGCACAAGCTCCCCAACCATGAAAATATAACAGGACACTAACCCAAACCCATCCATGGGGGCAGACTCCACAACTAAGAACTATGATCTTGAGAACTTTTTCTTCTTTTTAAAATCATACTGTTTATTTCCCCTACATATTTCTACCTTTACATTAGACTTGTGGTGCTAGGGAGTTTTTCTGTTTTTCTTGTTTAAAAAAAAAAAATTTCACCCTTGGGTGATTTTTCTGATTTTTTAATATATTTGTTTATATATATATATATAATGTTTTATATATACTAAAAAATATAAAAAGTATTTTATATATTTTTATATATTTGATTGCTTTCTTATAGTTCTTTACTAGCTGTAGCTATTCCTGAATATATATACATCTTTTTCACCTATGTCTATTTTTGTTTTTCTCTTTTCCTTCTTCTTCTTAGCCTTCACTCTTTCTTTTCACCATGTAAGTTAAACCATTGTGCTCTCCTGGCTGTATTCCTCAGTTGGCACTCTGCTCAGTCTCAATTTTCCAGACTGAGCATTAGTTAGCTCTGCTTTTAATTGGTTGATACCTTAGAATACTTTGGTTATAACTGTGCATGGAAGTGTGTGTAGATGTCCTATTATTTCTGTAATCTCGATTTTGTATTTACCATCCATCTGGGTTCATCTTTTATTTCATGTCATGTTTTACTTTTTGTCTTGGTGTGTTTTCTTTAGCTCCCTTTAATCCCATAACAAGTGACTTATGGAGGCCCAACCCACTGACCAAGGATCACACCTGAACCAGTGAGATGGGAGCATTGAGTCCAAGATCCCAGACTGCCAGAGAACTCCTAACCCCAGGGGNCCATGAGTGCCTGGCTCAGCATCCCTGTTGGAACTGGAGATCTATTTTTGGTTCCCTGATCATCTACCTGATTGTCTCTGGCTCATTCCCTAAAGAGGTCATTGCTCTTCTTCACATTTTTGTTCATGGGTGGGTGACAGTGCTCTGAATGGATTTTTCTCAAAAAATGTCAGAGGCATTTGCTTGTTGGGAAGTTTTATCACTACCTGCTATGCTCAATTGGCTTTCCTTGGTTGTGGACAGTCCAAAGCAAGCTGGTATGCACCATATTGATTTGGTTACATATATAAAACTTCTGAAAATCTCTCTGAAAGTATGAACTTTGGAGTATTTTCCCTCAGCCATGCCAGGGCTGTCTACACTGTAATAGTCTTAAGTGAGAGAGAGAATAAGTTTCTGACTACCTGCTTTTTTATAAAAGGGCTCCAAGCAAGAGGAAGGCAAGTACCCTGAATAATGAAGGGGTGACCAGAAACTCTTCATCACCCAGCCATGAACAGATCCCAATCAAAAGCACTTCTTACTCAGATCACACTACCAAAATGCAGNAAGTTTCTGACTACCTGCTTTTTTATAAAAGGGCTCCAAGCAAGAGGAAGGCAAGTACCCTGAATAATGAAGGGGTGACCAGAAACTCTTCATCACCCAGCCATGAACAGATCCCAATCAAAAGCACTTCTTACTCAGATCACACTACCAAAATGCAGAGTTAGAAATGACTTATAATCCAGTGTGAATTGTTTTAATGTCAATATCACATTAAACTTATTTGAATTGGAGACCTAAAATAATTGAAGGTTGAGCTTAGAGACTGGGGTCTGGATGATAAGATGTACCAGGAGATAAATAGGTTTGGAAATTTGAATACAATTATAACTATTNTGGGAAATACATGGGAAAACAGTGGAAACAGTGACAGACTATTTCCTTGGGCTCCAAAATTACTGCACATGGTGACTGCAGCCATGAAAAGTTGTGACCAACCTAGACAGCATATTAAAAAGCAGAGACATTACTTTGCCAACAAAGGTCCCTCTAGTCAAGGCTATGGGTTTTCCAGTGGTCATGCATGAATGTGAGAGTTGGACTGTAAGGAAAGCTGATCACCAAAGAATTGATGCTTTTGAACTGTGGTATTGGAGAAGACTCTTGAGAGTCCCTAGGACTGCATGGAGATCTAACCAATCCATCCTAAAGGAAATCAGTCCTGACTATTCCTTGGAAGAACTGATGCTGAAGCTGAAACTCCAATACTTTGGCCACCTGATGGGAAGAGTTGACTCATTAGAAAAGACCCTGATGCTGCGAAAGATTGAAGGCAGGAAGAGAGAGGATGACAGAAGATGAGATGGTTGGATGGTATCACTGACTCAATGGACATGAGTTTGAGTAATCTCTGGGAGTTGGTGATGGACAGGGTGGCCTGGTGTGTTGCATTCCATGGGGTTGCAAAGAGTTGGACATGACTGAATGAATGAATTGAACTGAACTGAAGTTCTAGAGTCACGATTTGAACTGGGTCTGCAGGTCAATACCCAGGACAAGTTTATTAACATGAAAATGAACTCTTTGGACAAGAAGAATACAGTCTTGTCCGGGTCTGCTCACGAGAGTTCAGACTTACTGGTCCTCTTCCAGAGCTCAAGTGAAGCAGCCAACATGAAATTTAGGGGGAATCTTTATCTCTCTTAATTATTTCATTACAGAGTAACAGGAAAATTAGACTCATCATCCTGCACCACGTGGCTGTAATAACAGAAGCTGAATGAACTAGAGGAGAGAAACCAGTTATCACCATTTGGAGTCTTGATCTCAGGCCATGACCAACACACACGTTTCCACACAGCCAGGTGTTCATGGTGTCAGATTCATGCCCAATGGTGCAGTACCCCAAATGACAGAGTTTTGATTTTTCACTCTCTAGTACTGACTGTATTTTTTCTTCCATTAAAAATTATTTTTAATTGTAGGATGATTATTTTCTGCTATTGTAATGGTTTTTGCCATACATCATCCTGAAAGTGGTCGTAGGTGTACGCATGTCCCCTTCCTTTTATACCCCTCTCCCACTCCTCTACGTTGTCACAGAGCACCAGCTTTGGGTTCCCTGTATCAAATGATAGTATTTTGAATATTTCAGAACATTTTAATGCTCAACATCCAAGAAGAGATCTAAAGTTATATGATAAAATTTATCCCCCCCCAACCTCGAATATTTTAGAGTTTAATGCCACCACTCTCTGAGTCTTTGTTCTCAAATGCAGGACATCAGTCCAGTGTGGACTGAACTTCAGGCTTCCCAGCTGCCCTTGAACGTCATCCCTGTGGCTCTGCCCTGCAGACCCTCTCAGGTTGGAAACTGCAACCTGCAACGTATGCTGCACTCCCCTGGCTTATTTTTGTGCTGTGTGTGCTCAGACACTTCAGTCGTGTCCAACTCTTTTGTGACCCCATGGAGTGTAGCCCACCCGACTGCTGTGTTCATGGGATTCTCCAGGAAAATAATACTGGAGAGGGTTGCCATTCCCTCCTCCAGGGGATTTTCCCAACCCAGGGATCGAACCTGAGTCTCTTTCATCTCCAATGTGGGTTCTTTTCCACTACCGCCACCTGGGAAGCTTATTTTCACTTCCCTTTGAATCCTATGATGAATGTCTTGAAGTGGGGCCAGAGGGGAAGGCGGAGGCAGCCTTTGAGTGGGAGATTTTTCCTGTTGCTTTAGAGGGGCACTCTACTATCAAAAGAGAGAAAGGACACTTTTATGGCTGAGAGAGGCCAATAAACGGCAAAGCTAATTTGAAGCTGTGCAGCTGATTAGGAATGAAGTAAACCTAGCAGAAGAGAAATCTATACTCTTTACCTTATGGACCAGGGCTCTGCCAGCCAAGGTGGGTGTGTCTGAAGTCTCCTTACAGTAATGATGAAAGGACTGCGGTTTTGCTCTCAGCTTTTAAATGAAGCCTCTTCATGGCCTAATCTGTGCCCGCCACTTGATCCTTCTCTTTTCAGGACCTTTGATGATGACACCCTCCAATTACATGGTTTCTATCGGTAGCATCCTCAGGAACCATTTGAGACTCCAGTGCTGGGAGTGTCTCTCATTAGACAGTTAGCTCAACAAAGGTTTCTGTAACCTTTACCATTTAAAATGGAGCCCTGGGACTCTTGTGAACAGTCATGTTCAATTCATTTTTCAAAATGGAATTCATTCAATTCCATTCCCCTCATGTTCCCGATAGAGGATGTAGTACTGAGAAANTTGTTAAGTCTAATCATGGCTGACTTTGTACACACAAATTCCATATATTAAGAATGATTTCAGAAAATGAGAGTTGTAAAATAAAATTACTAAATCTCAGGGTATAAAATTATAGTTGTTAAAGTAAAAATCAACAAAACCTGAGTGTGTGGGAAGGGGGCAGTTGTTAAAAATTTGAGCTTAAATTATAGCCTGGGAGGTAAAAGGGCATACATGTGCGTGTAGATGTCAGTCGTGTATGTTTGTTAGCGACCCCGTGGACTGTAGCCCACCAGGCTTCTCTCTGTCCGTGGGATTTCCCAGGCAAGGATGCTGGAATGGGTTGCCATGCCCTCCTCTAGGAGCTCTTCCCAACCCAGCAGTTGAACCGGTGTCTCCTGTGTTGGCAGGTGGATTCTTTGCCACTATACCACTTGGGAAGCCCTATAAGGGTGTGGGTACTATTTAATTCTTTATGCTGATAGGTAAATATACATATTTGAATGTTTGTTAAAAATATAAAGAAAGTCATTGTATTTTTATATTTGTAAAGTAGAATACAAATAGAAACTGTAAAATCACATGAAAATGATATTTATGTATTCATTCATTCATACAGTAAATCGCTCTTGAGTATACCAAGTTCCACGTGCTGTGATTTATGGCTGTCTCTTATACACATCTCTTGGTTTCTGGAGAGAGACTTAAACTTACAAATGTACCTTCACTCTCTAAATCCCATTTTAATGACCCAAGACACATGAGGGCAACAACTGGGCAGGAAGAAACGTGATCTCATCAATAGGTCCCAGTCTTTGAGGCATTTTGGTTTCAGAAGAAGACATTGTGCTTTCCTGGGGGAGGGGGATGCTAGGAAAGAGTCTACATCATGTAATTCAGCACTGGCAAAGGGCTGGGGAGAGGGAGTTTCCTAAGAAGCTAGACACAGTGTTTCTTGAGAGGGTCCTGCCTGCATGCGTGCGTGCTCAGTCGTGTCCGACTCTTTGCGACCCGATGGACTGTGGCGTGCCAGGCTCCTCTGTCCATGGTAAGAATACTGGAGTGGGTTGGCATTTCCTTCTCTAGGGGATCTTCCCAACCCAGGGATCCAACCTGGGTTACCTGCATTGTAGACACATTCTTTCCTGTCTGTGCTACCAGGAAGCCAATGCAATTTCTAAATTCTAATAATAAAAGAAAATTCAAATGCTTTCAAATAAGCTGGGCTACCCCCACACCCCCCAGTCCATCCACATTGAAAAGACAATCAACCAGATGTCAGATTTCTCATCCCTAAAACTAAATTCCAGAAAGAAATAGAATTTTTACATGGTTTTCTGAGGCAAGTGAAGCATGACTCCATATCAATATCTAAACAAACTCTCACTCATGTGAATGCAAAGGAAGTTTAAACTTGGACATGGAAGAATTCAGAAACACATTATTCATTGTGTGTTTTTTTCCTAACAAAAAATTCTTGAGGAGGTATTGCAAACAACAAATGAATCAGAATAAAAGAGCTCAAAAAAAAAAAAAAGAAAACAGGGGCGAGAAACATGTGACTTATTGTTAAGTCTAATCATGGCTGACTTTGTACACACAAATTCCATATATTAAGAATGATTTCAGAAAATGAGAGTTGTAAAATAAAATTACTAAATCTCAGGGTATAAAATTATAGTTGTTAAAGTAAAAATCAACAAAACCTGAGTGTGTGGGAAGGGGGCAGTTGTTAAAAATTTGAGCTTAAATTATAGCCTGGGAGGTAAAAGGGCATACATGTGTGTGTAGATGTCAGTCGTGTATGTTTGTTAGCGACCCCGTGGACTGTAGCCCACCAGGCTTCTCTGTCCGCGGGATTTCCCAGGCAAGGATGCTGGAATGGGTTGCCATGCCCTCCTCCAGGGGCTCTTCCCAACCCAGCAGGTGAACCGGTGTCTCCTGTGTTGGCAGGTGGATTCTTTGCCACTATACCACTTGGGAAGCCCTATAAGGGTGTGGGTACTATTTAATTCTTTATGCTGATAGGTAAATATACATATTTGAATGTTTGTTAAAAATATAAAGAAAGTCATTGTATTTTTATATTTGTAAAGTAGAATACAAATAGAAACTGTAAAATCACGTGAAAATGATATTTATTTATTCATTCATTCTTACAGTAAATCGCTCTTGAGTATACCAAGTTCCACGTGCTGTGATTTATGGTGAGGAAGATAGACATGCTCCCTGCCTTCAAAAAGGTTACTGTCTAGCATGAGCAAAGGCATGAGTTAGTAGTTGATTTTGGTCATGCCAGGTTATCTCAGGAACTTAGTGCAACAAAGCTTATCAGTCATGCAAGCTACACGTTTGCTTCAGGTACACTGAAGTTTCTGATTTAGGTTCCCTACTGACTATGAAACCACAAGTATCCTGACAACCGTGACAGAAACAGAATGGCAGACAATGTGATGGTTCTCCAACCTTCCACCCCAAAGCGGCCCAGGGCCTTCCTGGTCCTGTTTCACTAGCCAAACATCATGTGGCCAGATCCACCTTCAGGGCGACAGGAGAGGACAGCCCTTCAAATGTGAGGGAAAAGACTTGGAAATGTTGGCTCGTTAGCAATAGTGATGGCTGCATAGAAATGAATACTGTCTATCTTATTTTCTTTTTTCCTTCAGCTTTATTGAAGATTAATTTATATAACATAAAATTCATCAATTTAAATGTGCTATGTGATGTGTGTCTGTTTGCTTAGTCACTAAGTCCTGTCCAACTGTTTGCAACCCTATGGACTGTAGCCGACCAGGCTCCTCTGTCCATGGACTTCTCCAGGCAAGAATACTGGAGTGGGTTGCCATTTCCTTCTCCAGGGATCTTCTTGACTCAGGGATTGAACCCACATCTCATGCGTCTCCTGCATTGCAGGCAGATTCTTTACCCAAAGCTCATCAAATAAAATTCACCAATTTAAACGTGCCTTGTGATGAGCGCTGACAAATGCATACATCCACGTATCTACCACCACAATCAAAATAGAGAACAGCCCCATCATTCAAAAAGTTCTCTCAGAGCTCTTTATAGTCTCCACCCTCCCATAGAAATGCTGAGATTTCAGCTCGAATGTTCCATCCACAGAAAAGAGTTGTTTTTTTGGTCCCTGAAGCCAGTTTTTTTTCAGTTTAACATGAATGTGAATCACCCGGAGGAGCTGCGAACAGGCAGGTTTGGGTGGGGCCAGAGATTCTTTTTTCCTAACTAGCTCCCAGGTGGCGGCAGTGCTGCTGGTCTGCACGTCTCACTCTGCAGCCAGGTTTCAGAGGACTCAGTAACCGGGCATCCTCCTTTAGAGCACTTCTCTTAGTTTGTGTGTGTGTGCCAGCTAAACTGCTTCCATGGGATTTCCCAGGCCAGAATACTAGAGTGGATTGCCCTCCCTCTCTCCAGGAGATCTTCCCGACCCAGGGATTGAACCCGCGTCTTCTATGTCTCCTACATTGGTGGGTGGGTTCTTCACCACTGCTGCTAAGTCACTTCAGTCGTGTCCGACTCTATGCAACCCCATAGATGGCAGCCCAGCAGGCTCCGCCATCCCTGGGATTCTCCAGGCAAGAATACTGCAGTGGGTTGCCATTTCCTTCTCCAATGCATGAAAGTGAAAAGTGAAAGTGAAGTCGCTCAGTTGTGTCTGACTCTTAGCGACCCCATGGACTGCAGCCCACCAGGCTCCTCTGCCCATGGGATTTTCCAGGCAAGAGCACTGGAGTGGGGTGCCATTGTCTTCACCACTAGCGCCTCCTTGTAATTAAACCTTCATCCGCATGATTATTTGAGCATCTACTTCTCCTCAGACTCTGAGTTCCACCACACCAGGACCTATGTATTATCTCCCTGTGATGAAGGTGTTTGATAAATATCAGCTGGACTTAAAAATGACTGTTTTCTTAGATTTCTAGGGGTTGTCCCTCCTTTGGTCAAGTCCCAGGAGCATAGGAACTTTGCTGGAGTTTGGCAGTTTTCAGCCCTGGAATCAGCATGCACTCTTTGGAAGGTGGTGTTGTCTGAATGTATATGTCTCCCCAAGTTCATATGTTGAAACAAAATGCCATAATGTGATGCTGTGAGGAGGCGGGGCTTTGGGAGGGTCACAGGTCATGAGGGTGGAGCCCTCATCAGGGANAAAAAAAAGATAAAAAGATGACTATTCTTGGTGTGGAAGGCCTCATTTCCTCCAAAGAGGAGGTTCCTCCAAAAAGTCACCAATAACAAGAACTCCTGGGGCATTACAATTGAAGCACTGGCCTCAGTCCAGGGGTGGGTGCCCATAAGCCTTTCTTGAGAGGGAACTCTGTAAACAATCATCTATAGCATTTGCTCTGAAGGGATCACACTTCATGACCTCAAAGAGTCCTCCCAGCTCTAAGGGTCTGTGATTTGATACTAAAAATCAAACCAATCTAGAATATAAGCAGTATGGAAGGGTAGGGGAAGAACACAGTCAATTCAGTAAAACATTTCAGATCTAAGTGGAGAAATACCAGGCATCCAGGATAGCATCCATCAAAAGAAACAATACACAAAGCTCCCAATCTTTTCCCTTTGGTTTGGGATTCTTTTGACAAGAGGGTATAATTCTTCCTTCTGCCATAAAAGACACACTGCTGCTGCTGCTGCTGTTGCTAAGTCGCATCAGTTGTGTCCGACTCTGTGCAACCCCAGAGACGGCAGCCCGCCAGGCTCCCCCGTCCCTGGGATTCTCCAGGCAACAACACTGGAGTGGGTTGCCATTTCCTTCTCCAATGNAAAAAAAAATAGGAGGTAACTGAATTCCTCGAAGCATGAATTATTTGCAAGTCCAGTGCCCTCCTGACCTGCCCCTCCCTTCCGGGGCTCCCCTTCCTTCCCCTCTTGGGATTTGAGAGATTGTGAACCCAAGGATTTTGGCCTGGGAACCGGAGCTCAGCAGCACTTTGGAATTATAAGAGTTAAGCATCTGTCCAGCTCCCAAACACAGAAAAGCTCCACCAAGACCCGGGAGGGGAGCATTTCCATCTCTGATACGGAGTAAGAAGGGAGCAACTCATTCTATATGGGCTGTCGAGAGAGGCGGGCAGGAGCGGGCAGGTGCGCAGAGCGCAGGGCTGAATGGGGCTGATGAATGAGTCACCGGCTGGGACAGGCTTCCACTTCAGAGGGCTCAGAAAAGCACAGGGACAGAGGAAGAGGATCTGAGTCCTGCACAAGGCAGAGGTGGACATCGCAGGAGCCATCCCCACTTTTCTTGTGGGTGGCGGCAAGAATGTGTGTCACTGTCTGTTGTTTGAAAAGAAACGGCAGCTTTAACTAGAGAAGGATGTGGTGAAAGCAGCATTCGTCGTGATTCAGCTTTGAGTCCATCTCGGTTAAGATCTGGATGAATTTTAGAGAAAAATCACCTGGTAGGCAGGAGACCCCGGTTTGATTCCTGGGTCAGGAAGATCCCTTAGAGAAGGGATAGGTGGCTCAGCTGGTAAAGAGTCTGCCTGCAGTGCGGGAGACCTGGGTTCAACCCCTGGGTTGGGAGCATCCCCTAGAAGAGGGCACGGCAACCCACTCCAGTATTCTTGCCGGGAGAATCCCCATGGACAGAGGAGCCTGGCAGGCTACAGTTCACGAGGCCGCAAAGATTCAGATACAACTGAGCAACTAAGCACAGCACAGCACCCGGAATGTTCTGATAAGCTGTTTGGCAAGACCAAAGAATCTCAGTGGATGCCTGAAAAATAAATACTGCTTGGACTGAGTTTTGGTTAACGGGATACTTGGCTGAATACAGCTCGTGGATGTGGATTACAGTCTGTGCTGTTCTGTTTTTGTCTTTCGGATAATTATTCAAGCTGTGTCCTTTGCCTGAGGTGCTGTTTCGCCTCATTTTTTTTTTTTTTNTACACAGTCAAAGGCTTTGGCATAGTCAATAAAGCAGAAATAGATGTTTTTCTGGAACTCTCTTGCTTTTTCCATGATCCAGCGGATGTTGGCAATTTGATTTCTGGTTCCTCTGCCTTTTCTAAAACCAGCTTGAACATCTGGAAGTTCACAGTTCACGTATTGCTGAAGCCTGGCTTGGAGAATTTTGAGCATGACTTTACTTGCGTGTGAGATGAGTACAATTGTGTGGCAGTTGACTATAACTCATTAGAAAGGGCAATGCTGTTCCTCCCATTTTCCCACAGTTACAGATGTAGAGACTTGAGTGCTAATTTTATGAATAGTAAGTGATGACAGCTAGAGTTTGTACAATGTTGCTTTAGAAAGATCCAGACTTGATGGCTCCTCAACTTGACTATGCATAAGAATCTCCAGGGAGGCTTGTTAAAGCCTCTAGGCCCAGGAATGTACATTTAAACAAGACCAAAATTGACATAATTGGCATTTCNTCCTCTTTTACTTTCCTCAAGAGGCTTTTTAGTTCCTCTTCACTTTCTGCCATAAAGGTGGTGTCATCTGCATATCTGAGGTTATTGATATTTCTCCTGGCAATCTTGACTCCAGCTTATGCTTCTTCCAGCCCAGTGTTTCTCGTGATGTACTCTGCATATAAGTTAAATAAGCAGGGTGACAATATACAGCCTTGATGTACTCCTTTTCCTATTTGGAACCAGTCTGTTGTTCCATGTCCAGTTCTAACTGTTGCTTCCTGACCTGCATATAGGTTTCTCAAGAGGCAGGTCAGGTGGTCTGGTATTCCCATCTCTGTCAGAATTTTCCACAGTTTATTGTGATCCACACAGTCAAAGGCTTTGGCATAGTCAATAAACCATAAAAACATCTATTTCTGCTTTATTGGATCTCTTTAGTACCACTTAATTGCCCTCATTAGGGTGTGGGAATCACAGAGTGCTGGGTTCAGATTTCCTTTTCCAGAGAGCTCCCTCTTCTGAGGCACAGAGCTTGGTAGCCCACAGCTTCCAACTGCAGCACCTTCAGGATCCGCCATGGCTCTCAGCTGAGGCCACCTCTGCAGCCCCAGCAGATGCCCGTGACAGATGCCCTGAGGGCTGGCCATTTGTGTCCAGCTGTCTTTGCTCTGGAGCACCCTCCTCTGCTGACCGGGACTGTCAAATTCCAATCACTGTTGGAACCCTCTTCTACCCCACCTCCCATCCTACCCCAGACAGCTTCTTTCATCTGCTTCCTTCTTCATCCTTTTCCCCTGGACTCATGGAAGGGGAGAGCCTGGTTCTTGTAACTGTGGTGTTTCTAGTCTGGAGCTCTGTGCCTTCTAAGATGCTCTCTACTTGTGGTAGGGTAATATTTTTAAAACAAAAGCAAAGTGAGGAACCTCCCTGGTGGTCCAGTGGCCAAGACTTGGCCTTCTAACGCAGAGGGTGCAGGTTCGAGCCCTGGTTAGGGAGCTGAGATCCCATATACCTCTCAGCCCCCAAAAACCAAAACATAAAATGGAAACATTGTAACAAGTTCAATAAAGACTTTATAAATGGCTCACTTTAAAAAAAAAAAAAAAGGTCTTAAAAAAACCATGAAGTGGAATATTTTTTCGGTATTTTGCTACTTTCATGTTTCAGATTGTGCCTGCTCCCCCTTTTGGTCACTCCCTACCCCCAATTTGAGCATGGTTCTGGATGCCCATTGTCTCCAGGAAAAGGTGAGACAGAAACAAAAACAAAATTGAGCCTCATCTTGGTTTTTGAAATTCAAAATCCTACATCCTGTGACTCAGGTCATGGATTGTATATTTGGTGTTTATTGTGAATAATAGTATGCTTTCATCCCCCTGAGTTAGAAAAAGGATGTCCAGGCTGGGAGGCAGAGGAAAGATGGAGAAGATTTGAAAAGAGAAAGAGAGAAGCGGGCTAAAGGAAGTTCACAGGATGAAGAAGTTGAACAGATAAAAGGGGCTGGATTAATCTCCTTCTGAAGTTGCATCTGTAGGCCAAGTAGGATCTGAGCAGCATGAAACTGTCCATCTCTACTTCAGTGAGTGCTAGGGACCACATGGGCTATTCTTCCTGGAGAAGTCTGGCTCGGACCTCCTCTCAACAACAGCCAGCATACCTTGTGTTGAGCATCTGTCCATGGGGCCCTGAGATTTGCTGGGTCACAGAATGACTTTCTCCTCTGAACCTCTCCCTCCATTATCCCAGGCAATGGAGGGTCATGGAGGTGGAGGTTGGGGCTCTAAACGTCACTGAGATGGGTGGTCATCAAGAGGACCAGAAAGCCCCCAGAGGATGTTCCTGAGTGGGGCTGACTGGGACTACCCCAAGTTGGCCACTGAGCTATGGTAGTTGTGAAAGATTCTCCCGGTCCCTGAGTTCTAGTTTTATTTAGATCTTGACTCAAATGTTACTCCTCAGAAAAGACTTCCCTGACTTGGATCAAAGGCTCAGTTATTCTCCAACTTGTGAGTCTATTTCCTCTCACTTATTCTGTTTCCTCCCATCAGAATTTGTCTTCCTGGGACTTGCCTGGTGTTCCAGTGGTTAAGACTCCACACTGACAATGCAGAGGTCATAGGTTCAATCCCTAGTCGGGGAAGTAAGATCCCACATGTTGTGCAATGTGACCAAAAGATTTTTTTTTTTTAAGATAAGTACAAAGAAATTGTCTTCCTGATTTATTCACTTGTTAAGCATTTCTTCCCTGCCTGGAAGGTGAACCTCACAACTGTAGAATCAGGTGGGCTTATTCATGTTTCCGTATCCAGTGCTTGGTCCAGGGCCAACCCCACCCTCATCCTGTACAAAGCATTCAATATTCTGGAAAGAACAGATGAACAACTGCTTGTCTTCAGAATGAAACCCAGGATGCAGTGGGTTACTGCAGACATCTTGTTGGCAAATGGATGAATGGAATCATTTAAAGGAATGTGAGATGGAAGGATGGGAAAACTTCTGAGATGTTGGTTGGGGTCATACCAGTCACAGGAATGGGGAAAAGACCCTCTGAGCTAGATTGTGAATTTGAGAGATGGAAATGATCCACGAGGTACCAGAGGATGCCAGCCTACAGCAAGGCAGAACTGGGGTAAGTCTGAAGGTAGAGGGTCCTTCCCTCTGTTTCAACTGGATAAAATTCCTCATCGCTTAACTCGGTTTATGGTCTTTGAATAGCTTCTCGACTGGAGCCACAAATCCTTCAAGGGCCATACCGAATGGGGAATGACATTGGCCTGCTTCTTGTGTGGGCAGTAATCATTCTCCTGGGCTCCCTCTGCCCTTGGAGCCAGAGACGGGAGCTACTCGCCAGAGTTAACTCACAAGTCAGGGGCGCTCTGGGGAGATGGCTCTTCTCTGCAGGAAATGGTCAGGGTGGCTTAGGGCACCCTGAGGGAAATCTGTCTTCTCTATTTGGTTTAAGGATGTAGGACTCTCTCCCATCCCCAGAACTTGGTCAAGGCCAAGAGGAGAAGCTGGTGAGAACCCGGGGGCTGGTCTGTCATGGAGAGTTAGAACAAGACCAACAGCCTAGGAAGTAAAGGTGCGCAGCATTAATGAGAATTCACAGGCCTTAATGAAAGGATATTTGGAACCCTATATATTCCTGAAGTAATCTGTGTTTTTACAATGAAAATAAAAGGGCACAGACAAGCCAAAAGAAACAAAAAAATATATGTGTGGATAATCCCTCTACCTAGACATAACATCATTAATGAGTTGTGGTTTAGCTTTCCAATAATTTCATTCACAAGTTTATATGCTTTTTATTAAAATGGACTTATGCAATATATACTGTTGTGTAACTGGTCTCTCTTACTCAGCATTAAGTCAGGATATATTTCCTTGAAAATAAATAGAGAGCTACCTCATTGATTTTGATTGTTATGTAAGATTTTAGCATATGGATGGCCTGTGATGAAGTAGTAGTTTAACCAAATTGCTATTGTTGACATTCAAGCTATTTGTAATTTTTTGCACCTTGAATAGCACTGCAGCAAGCATCCTTTCATGTCCTTCTTTTCATATATCTCTGCATATTTCTTTGTAATAAATGAATTTAACGGGAATTCCTGCATCAAGGATATGCACATTTTAAATGATTTTTTGATATATGCTGCCAAGAGGCCTTTCTTAAAAAAAAGTATATCAATTAAATTCTCATGAGAAGTATATATGAGAAAATGCCTTGCTAGAAATAACTTTAAAAGCAACGTGAAATGAAGTGAAAGTCACTCAGTTGTGTCCGATTGTTTGCAACCCCACTGACTGTAACCTGCCATGCTCCTCTGTCCATGGGATTCTCCAGGCAAAAATACTGAAGTGGGTTGCCATTTCTTTTTCCAGGGTTAAAAGCAATATATACTTGTTAAAAAATACAAAAATGTAAACTGAAAGTTACTTCTTCAATTTTTCTTCCTAGAAAAGATCATATTTTTACTGAGCTGATATCAGATCCAAATTTCCATTCAATCTTGATCCCACCAGACTAACTCCACCCTCTTCATAAGATTTGCTTCTGAACTCTAAGTCCTGGGAGGGCCGAGGCTATATTTCTTTTGTTCATTTTTGCATGCTAGTATCTATTTCAAGGGCCTGGCACATAATGGATATTTATTGTATTAGTTATCAATTGCTATGTAACAAATTACCTCCCAATTTAGCACTTTAAAGCAATAAACATTTATTCTCTCACACAGCCTCTGTTGAGTCAGAAATCTGGGAGGTGCTTAGCCAGAGGGGTCTGGCTCAGGGTCAGGGTGTCCCTTGGGACTGTGGACTCATCTGAAGACTTGCCTGGAGCTGGAGGATCAAGTTCCAGGGCATTTCATTCATACGGCTGCCAAGGTGCACTTGCTGTCAGCAGGAGGCCTCAGTTCCTTGCCATGTGGATTTTCCAGGTGGTTGCTTGAGCATCCTCACAACATGGTGGCTGGCTTCCCCCAGAGAATTGATCGAAAAGAGGGGGCAAGGTGAAAGTTGTAGTATCTTCTATGACCTCCCCTGAGAAGTCACACCTTTTTATTTCTCAGNTCCTTGCCATGTGGATTTTCCAGGTGGTTGCTTGAGCATCCTCACAACATGGTGGCTGGCTTCCCCCAGAGAATTGATCGAAAAGAGGGGGCAAGGTGAAAGTTGTAGTATCTTCTATGACCTCCCCTGAGAAGTCACACCTTTTTATTTCTCAGCAAATTTTATTTCTGTTGTTAATTCAGCAATACAGACAGACCTCAGAGATATTGTGGGTTAGGTTCCTGATCACCATGATAAACAGGTCACATGAATTTTGTTTGTTTCCCAGTGCATGTAAAAGTTATATTTACGTGATACTGAAGTATCATGCAATAGCATGCAATCTAAAAAAAAAAAAAACAAACACACACACACACACCTTAATTTAAAAGTACTCTAGGAATTTCCCTGGCAGTCCAGTGGTTAAGACTCCATGCTTCCAACGCAGGGGGCACAGGCTCAACCCCTGGTCCGGGAACTAAGATCCCTCATGTCGTGTGGCAAGGTCAAATATGTTATAAAAAGAAAGAAGTACTCCATTACTAAAAATTGCTTATTATCATCTGAACCTTCAGTGAGTCTTAGTAGTAACATCAAAGATCAGTGATCACAGATAACTATAATAAATATGTGAATGATGAAAGCATTTAAAACTGCAAGAATTGCCAAACTGTGACTCAGAGACAGGAAACGAGCAGATGCTGTTAGAAAAAATGGCACCGATAGACTCGCTTGACTTGGGGTTGCCACAGACTTTCAATCTGTAAAAAATGAAATATCTGCAAAGTATAACAAAACAAGATCTGCCTGCATTTTACTGGTTACTAAGATCAGCTCTATTTCATGGGGGAGGGTCCTACAGAAGGGCGTTCATTTCAGGCAGAAAGGCTCATTGGGGACTGTCTTGGGTGCTGGCCATCATGTTTATTAAAATAAGCTGAAAACATGATTAAGAAAATGAATTATTGCCTTGGATTAGAAGAGACTAATGGCCTTTCCTTTGGTTTCCAGACTGTTCTATGTTCACAAAGGGATGATTATCAAAGAACCCAGTTTGAACTGAGCTCTGTAGTTGCTGCGGAAGCTGCTGGTCTGAACTATTTTTGTCTTGAGTCAGGACAGGCAAGCAAGGGCTGACAACTCCCAAAGCCCTCTGGGAAATTCCCAGAGGGTTGAGGTCTTGAGGTTCAGACCACAGGCCCAGAGGAAGGCTGGTTCTTACATCTCTAAGGAATGCCAGGCCTGCTTGTCAATCAAGGCAGGGTGGGTCATTTGGCCAAAGGGAGGTCATGCTCATCATTGAAATACTCAGTAGTTTACGACCTCCATAAAGCTATTAGCCCCGGGAGATGAGGGGAAAGTGGTTACCAGCACCCTTTGCCTCTCTTGGGTCCATTAACATCAGGGTTGTAAACGCGGTCTTAGGCCATGGGTGACTGGTTTTATTATCAATCAATTACTGTGCTTGTCAGCAAGTCCGAGCATCCTACCAGCATAGAATCTGGCCCAGATACTGCTTGGCAACTCTGGGAAACTCACCTTCACCCTCTGGGCCTCAGTTTCCCCATCTGTAAGGAGTTGGACCAGATCAGAGGATCCTGCACTTCTCAATACCAAAGTCCACCTCCTTTATTTCACTTTGAATATGTTTAGTTCTTGTTTTGAAATGATTTCCTAAGCCATCCCTTAAATGCCCATTTCTCTTCCCCATTTACTATTATAAAAGACAATTATCTTTATATAAAGGAATACACAGGGAATTCCCTGGATGCCCAGTGGTTAGGACCTGGTGGTTTCACTAACTGTGGCCTGGTTCAGTCCCGAGTCAGGGAACTAAGATAAATAATAAATTAAAAAAAATAAATTAAAAATTTTTGATAAAAAATTCTAAACCCAGGTAGGGCTGTACCCAGAGTGTATGGAGTCCTGGGTAAATATGTTTTGCAGGGCCCTGCCTATATCAATAATTTGAGTTACTCAAAATCAACATGTCAGGACCATTCTGGTGGCATGATTCCATGAAAGAAATACCACACAGGGTCTGGGGGCGGGGGCAGTGGTCTGTACCCTAGGTTGCCCTCCTGGAACTGGGACCAGCCACGGGGTCCTGTGATAACCCTGGAAGTGCAGGTTCTGGGGTTCCTCAAGGCATCTTCTTGACCTCACGCATGGGTTCAAGGGTCAGAGAGAGCCAAAAGGGGAATATTAGGGACTAGCACCCAAGTGGGTCCTGTCCAGACTCAGAGCCATCTGCTCAGACAGCAGAACCAGTTCTGGCTGCTCCCTGGCATCAGGGGGCACTTAGAAATATTTCAGGGAAGGGGGTCCAATGCTGGGGGGGTCTGGGTCAGGGTGTCCTCTTGATCAACTCTAGGGACCATCCTCGCCATGGGATCATCAACGTTCCTGTGATGAGCTGTAAACATTCTGCCCCAAAGGGAAATAAACACATTTTTGGTTTATCTGTGAAGCCAAATCACTGGCAAATGAACAATTCTGTTCTTCTGTTGGGAATACAGAACCAAGTTGAGGCTCAGCCTTGGTACCTTCAGGCTTCCCAGGTGGAGCAGTGGTAAAAAAAAAAAATCCAACTCCCAGTGCAGGAGACTCAAGAAATGCGAGTTCTATCCCTGGGTTGGAAAGGTGCCCTGCAGTAGAAAATGATAGCCCACTCTAGTATTCTTGCCTGGAAAGTTCCATGGACAGAGGAGCCTGGCACTACAGTCGATGGGTTGCAAAGAGTTGGACACAACTGAGTGCGCATGCACGCACACACTTGGTACCTTTGCAGATTTACAGAGGATAAAAACTCCAGTCATTTTACTCACTTATTGTAATCATTTATTGAGCAGCAAATCTGCCCAAGACCCTTTACATATACTATTTTCTTAACCTTTATAAGAATCCTGTAAGGAATCCCTCTATACAGATGCATAAACTGAGATTCACAACACTTTCTTCTGGCTGAGACCTGTAGGAGTAATTCATCTCTAGCAATTATTCTCTAATAATTTCATCCAGTGTTTATTGAGGATTTTCTGTGTACTAGGCATTGCTTCAGCATTTCAGTTCTTAGAGCTATACTTGGAGGTAGGAACTGCCCTCATTCTCCCATTTTACAGATAAGTAGACTGAGGCTCAAGAGGTTATATCACAGGGCTAATGTCACAGAGCTGATATGTGATCGACAGGAGATCGGAGCTCAGGTTGCCTAGCACCATGACTGAATTCTTAGCCGTTGAGCCACACTACCTTTCTCTGACCTCACCCTCCCAAGATTCTACCCCTAGGAGTATCTGTTGAGCAGGTCTTCTGGAAGACATGTGCTCGGGCAGCCATGTTTGGAAGTAGAAAACTAACCTTTGAATTCTTGAGGAGGGAATCTTTCTGACACATTCAAGATGGAATGAGCTCCTAGGTAAACAGCCAGGTGATGCATACTTATGTCAAAGTATATCAAAGGAAACACTGGTACATCATTTGGCAAGGGCTGGCATATGGAAAAGTAGGATTGATTGGAGATTGGGAGAATTTAAGCATCCGTGTCGCAGGTGTTCTGGAAGCAGACATTGAGTGGCCTGTATCAGGCCAAACTGGCCAGGCCTATATAAATTTCCGTCCTGCTCAGTTGCCACTGGAAGCTGTCCCTAGAAGGGCATGACCTTGGACAAGGTGGCAGCTGAGAGAGACCTGGAGACTGACTGCTGGGGGTCATTTGTTGGCCTCATTCCCTACAGCTGGACAACAAGTCCTTCCTTGAAGAAGGATCTGGAAGGTGCATCTTCTTGTCTACCAAACCTGCCAGGCTGGTGTTGCCAAGGGCATTGGGAGGGAGGTGATGAGGTCATTGAGCCGAGCAGACGAACTGCATGTTTAGACTACTTCGGGTCCCCTCTGACTCCCCCTGCCTGAGGCTGGATACAGTGTGTCTTGTTGTCCGAGTCCTGCCAAGCTATCAACAGTGTCCCCATAACACCTCCCTATGTGGCTGCCAACATGCTCTCATCTCCACAGAAACCAGGGTGCTGGTGAGACAGTCATCACAGAGCCAAACTGGAAACTCCAGGAGTCCTCGACTAGCCTCCCCATGGTCCAAAGACTTGAAATGAAAGCTTCTGAGGCTGTTTGTCCTTCAATGCCCAACATGCAAGGATGTAAGAGGTCAACCCATGGCCAAATAAGGCTCGCAAAAGTAGGCTGTTTCTGGGGAACCATGGAGTTGTTAAGTCACTAAGTCGTGTCCGACTCTGTGTAACCCCATGGACTAGCCCACCAGGCTGCTCTGTCTATGGGATTTCCCAGGCAAGAATACTAGAGTGGGCTGCAATTTCCTACTCCAGGGGATTTTCCCCGACCCAGGGATTGAGCCCACACCTCCTGCATTGGCAGGTGGATCCTTTATCACTGAACCACCAGGGAAGCCCAACCATAGAGTGGGAAGAGCTGAACCCAAGGATTTCAGGGACCCTTTGGCATTCACCTTTATCCGTCGTCTTTTGTCCTCTGCCGTGAAACAAAGCTCTTATTCATTTTGTGTGCGTGTGTGTGCTCAGTCGTGTCTGACTGTTTTTGACCTCATGGACTGTAGCCTGCCAGGCTCCTCTGTCCATGGAATTTTCCAGGTAAGAATACTGGAGTGGGTTGCNCGTGAAACAAAGCTCTTATTCATTTTGTGTGCGTGTGTGTGCTCAGTCGTGTCTGACTGTTTTTGACCTCATGGACTGTAGCCTGCCAGGCTCCTCTGTCCATGGAATTTTCCAGGTAAGAATACTGGAGTGGGTTGCCATTTCTTATCCCAGGGGACCTTCCCAACCCAGATATTGAACCCATGTCTCCTGCATTGGCAGGGGGATTCTTTACCGCTGTGCCCCCTGGGAAGCCCTTGGGACCTAAATTACAGCTAGAAATGTAGAGCTGTCTTTGGAGCATTAACTGGAAACTTGGAAGTCTGAGACCTGGATTCAAATCCAGCCTCTGCGAGATATATGCTGTGTGACCATGGGCAAGCCACTTCTGTCTCTGAGCCTCCACTTTCTCCTCTGTAACATGGGGCTCATAACCCCACATTTCTAGGTCACAGGACTATTGTAAGGATGAAAGGAGAGAGCAGGTGTGTCACCTGGCTTCATGAGTGCTGGCTTCCTTAACTAACACTATTCTTATTCTCCTACTATGACAATAGAAACTCTTTTTTTTCCTTCCCCCCTCTGCAAATTATAGAGGCAGGGAGTGAGAGTGATGCATTGCAACCCCGTAATCCATGTATGAGCCATAAACAGCCATTTCCAATCCCATTTCCTCCTGTTGGGAGGATAAACGAAGACCCTTACCTTCTCAAAACCAGAGATACAAGACAAAATAAATAATAACCAAGTGCAATATTTAACCTCATGATACCCCTGAGAGGGGAGACCAGTAAGAAAGATTAGAAAGTGATTCAGAAATACGAGTATACTGTCTGCAACCACTTCTTTGGCCAGTTTTTTTTTTTTTTTTCTCTCTCTCTCCTTCCTCCACGCAGATCTCAAGAGTGAGCAAGCCAGACCAGAACTTCTTAAAGTACCACAAGCCACATTTAAAGGTTTGCTCAGGATTAAAGAAAGGCTGATCTGGCCAGAGAAGCTTGTGCCTGGAGGCCTTCCAGCCCGGCTCTGCGGCTCTGTGGCTCTGGCACACGAGGGTATGGTTCTGATCAACACTCCAGCTTGGAATCATGTAGCCCAGCTCTGCATTGGGATGTGCACATCACAGGGTCTGATGGTGCCCGGGCTTGGGGGGAGACAGGACTGCATGTTTCCACCGGCCCAGACTTTTTAGCACAGTTTGGAAAATGTGCCAACTCTGAAGAGCCTTCCCGAAATTCCTGACCTTTCTCAACTTGCTTTTTGCTGTCTGGGAGGCTGGGGTTCAGCACAAAGCTCCCTTCTTGGACAGGATCAAGTCCACTACCTTTGGGGCAGGGGAGAGGATGGAAAGAATTTGGCCTCTGTGGCTGGCTGATTGTGAGCTCTGGACTCCATCTGATCCTTTCCACGCAGACAGGTGGATGGAATAAGCTTTATTCTTCTCCTTTTGCCAGATGGGAAGACTGACATCATGATGATGGTGCGGATGATAACAAATGTTGGCTGAGCCTTTTCTCTGTACTGGGCGACATGCTAAGTATTTCAGATGCTTTGTCTCCTTCAAGCTCATTCATTTTTTCCATTTTACTAACGAGCCCACTGAAGCCCAGAAAAGTAAAGCCACATGCTCTAGCTGGTAAACAACACAATGAATGTGCTATGCAATTATTCATAATCACAGGCATTGTTTTTAAACCTTAGGTACTAGAGGTTCTGATTACCCAAGGAGAAGATGATTCCTTCCTCCAATGACATATCCATGTGACTTAGACTAGCAAGATCTCCAAACACTTTTTTTTAAAAAAATAATCTGTGCCAGTGACGCAATGCTGTTCTTAAAACGCTACCCCCAAGCTTATGCGCGTGTGTGTGCTCAGTCAATCATTTCTAACTCTTTGCGACCCTATGGGCTGTACCTACAAAGCTTCTCCCTAAATGGAATTTTCCATGCAAGAATACTGGAGTGGGTTGTCATTTCCTACTCCAGAGGATCTTCCCGACCCAGGGATTGAATACAGTTATGATAGAGTAAGGACGGTTCACTCACATTCCAAAACAACTGAGGTCTTAGCTGAAGTGACTCAAATACTGAAATGGCTAGGAGGGTTTGCCAGGAGCCATATGTCTGGGGCCTTGGATCTGACGGTCAGCTTGGTTCCTTGTTTCTTCTCCATATGGTGTCTACTGGGGTCAGAAAACCTGAGATGGTTTCTTCGTGTCACATGTTTAAGGCTAGAAACAGATGAGGCTGCTGCCTACTCATCTGTCTTTCCTTCCATGTATCTCTGCACGTGACTAACTTGGGCTTCCCCACAATATGGCAGTCTCAGAGGAGCCAGGAAGCTCAGGTTTCCAAGAGGCCTTGTTCCAAGAGTCTCAGGCAGAAGTCACATGGATTCTTAGGTCCTAACCTTGCAAATCCCGGAAGGTCAGCCAAGGTCCTCAGTGTAGCTGCCATGGAGGTGTGCCACTTGGAACTCCCTTCAAGAAAGAATCTGCCCTTCTGCCGGAAGCAGGGGCTCCCACGGCATCCTCCAGCTTGCAGTGCCTAAAGGAGCCCCTGCAACCCAGCCGAGGGTGTGTCCCTGTGGGCTGTACCCACAAGGCTTCTCTGTCCATGAAATTTTCCACACAAGAATACTGGAGTGAGTTGCCATTTCCTACTCCAGGGGATCTTCCAAGGGTGTGTCAAGGGTGTGTTCCACCAGTGACAGAGCGTGGTGGGGATTCTAGGGCCTGGCCATTTCCAAGCAAATCCAGACTCCTCTGATGGGTGATTTTGCTCTGAAACTCCACATTGAGTCACCCAAACATAATCACATCAGGTCCAAGGGGTGAGGAGTTAGAGCCTATCATTCAGTGGGGAAAGTAACAAACCTATGCAGGTCTCTTCTGTCTATGATGGACACATCGACCTTTTTTATCAATGCATAGCAATACATGTATATAAAACGTTCACACGGCACAAGTGTGTACCTCCATGAACTATCACAAAGTAGGCTCACCCAAGTGTATACCATCCAGATGAAGAAATAAAACTTTATCACACCTCAGATGCTCCCCCAGCATCCCTCTTCCCAGTTTCCACCCACCTTGCTGCCCAAAGTTAACTCTGATTCCAACTTCTAATGCTAGAACTACATTTGGCCTGTTTTTGTACGTTATACAAATGGTATCATAAAGACGCTATTTTGTATCTGGTCATTTTTTACCCTATATTACGTTTGAGATTCATCCATGTTGTTTTGTGCAGCAGTATTTATTAATTTGCATATCTGTTATTTAATGCATATCGCAATTTAATTGTCCAGCCTGGTATTGATAATATCTATACTTTTGGATCACAGGAAAAACCATAGCCGTGACTAGACGGACCTTAGTCGGCAAAGTAATGTCTCTGCTTTTGAATATACTATCTAGGTTGGTCATAACTTTTCTTCCAAGGACGAAGTGTCTTTTAATTTCATGGCTGCAGTCACCATCTGCAGTGATTTTGGAGCCCCAAAACATAAAGTCTGACACTGTTTCCACTGTTTTCCCATCTATTTCCCATGAAGTGATGGGACCAGATGCCATGATCTTTGTTTTCTGAATGTTGAGCTTTAAGCCAACTTTTTCGCTTTCCTCCTTCACTTTCATCATGAGGCTCTTTAGTTCTTCTTCACTTTCTGCCATAAGGGTGGTGTTATCTGCATATCTGAGGTGATTGATATTTCTCCTGGCAATCTTGATTCCAGCTTGTGTTTCT
>SJYV01005632.1:73867-111651 GCA_006410875.1 Neotragus pygmaeus | reverse complement strand
CGTGGTAGTGGGTACATGTCAGTCCTACTCTCACGTTTTGTCCCGCCCTCCCCTCCCTGCCCCAACCCAAGTTCTCTACATCTGCATCTCTATTCCTGTCCTGCAAACAGGTTAAGCCCTGAGATTTTTACCGGCCCAGAAAAACTGCAAGAGGACTGAAACTTTCTTGGGACCAACTGCGTGCAAACCCCTCCTCCCTGCACGTGATCAGGGTAGGTCCACACTGGGGGACCATTGTCTCAAAGGACTAGGGAGGTTTTTTTCATCACAAATCCCTTGGAAAATCTGAAAAAACGGTATGGATCCTTTAACCAGGAGAAAATGCATCTTTATGGATGCATAAATTTGCACATATAATTTTAGCAGAAAAAAAAGTAAAACATAAAACAGCAGAAGTACTCTTCTACACTCTTCAATCCTTATTAATCTCATAGATAAATACTGTTGTTGAACCTGCTTCCCCAAGGTAGCCCGGTGCTAAGTGGGGCAGCTAGAACATGGACCTGAGTCTGAGGTCAATGGCATGTTTCTGGTCACTACCCCACACTGCTGTAGAGGGACGCTGGTGGCAGTGACCTGGGGATAATTTAATGCGGGACTAATGATAACATCTCACACTTGATAGTGAAAAAAAAATTCACATTTTACACTTTCAAGTGGCTGCATACCTGTTGGTTTTGCCTGTCTGATGTCTTTCCTTTGAAGGGCCCCCTCCCTCAGCGCCCCTGCCCCGCCGGTTTTAGTCCTGGTGGTCCACATAGGGTCAGCTGGAACCACTGTTTCCCAGGATAAGAAGATGTGCGTCTTGGACTTAATTAGAGGCAGCATTCCCCTGGCTGTGGAGCCTGGTTTCAGAGTTAGTCCATGAAAAACCCATGGAGGTTAGTCCATGGACTTTTGATGATGCTGCTAGGAGAAAGAAAGTCCCTTTTCTGCTGAAGTATCTAAGAGGTAAGTGTTAACACTTTGGAGCAATTAAAGGAACGAGTTTGCTTAAGAAGAAACCTAAAACCAAGGAAAACAGAGGCTGGAGATAAAGAGAATTTTCAACAGATGAATATATAAAGAAGCTATGGTATATTTATATGGAAGAATACTACTTGACCATAAAAATGAATGAAATAATGCCATTTGTAGCAACATGGATAAACTTAGAGATTATCAGACTAACTGAAGTAAGTCAGACAAAGACAAGTATCATAAAATATAACTCATATATGGAATTTTAAAAAATGATACATATGAATTTATATACAAAACAGAAATAGACTCACAGATGGAAAACAAACTTATGGCTACCAGAGGGGAAGAGGGGAGGGAGAAATCAAAGATAAATATACACACAACTATGTGCAAAATAGATAACCAACAAGGACCTACCGCACAGCACAGGGAGCTGTATGCAGTGCTTGTAATAACCTATTAAGGGAAACGAAAAATAATGGGTATGTATGTATAACTGAATCACTTTGCTGTCCACCTGAAACTGACGTAACATTGTGAATCAACTATGCTTCAGTTAAAAAAAGAGAATTAGAATCTGGATGATCACTTTTCAGCAGTCAGATGATCACCTTGATCCATCCATGCCTGATTTCCTCCTTTTTTTGATTTGTTAATTTATTTAATTGGAGGCTAATTACTTTACAATATTGTAGTGGTTTTTGCCATACATTGACATGAANTTCATCAAGAGGCTTTTTAGCTCCTCTTCACTTTTTACCATAAGGGTGGTGTCATCTGCATATCTGAGGTTATTGATATTTCTCCCAACAATCTTGATTCCAGCTTGTGTTTCTTCCAGTCTAGCGTTTCTCATGATGTACTCTGTATATAAGTTAAATAAGCAGGGTGACAATATACAGCCTTGACGTACTCCTTTTCCTATTTGGAACCAGTCTTTTGTTCCATGTCCAGTTCTAACTGTTGCTTCCTGACCCGCATACAGATTTCTCAAGAAGCAGGTTAGGTGGTCTGGTATTCCCATCTCTTTCAGAATTTTCCAGAGTTTATTGGGATCCACACAGTCAAAGGCTTTGGCATAGTCAATAAAGCAGAAATAAATGTTTTTCTGGAACTCTCTTGCTTTTTCCATGATCCAGCGGATGTTAGCAATTTGATCTCTGGTTCCTCTACCTTTTCTAAAACCAGCTTGAACATCAGGGAGTTCACGGTTGAACTTCAGGTTGCTGAAGCCTGGCTTGGAGAATTTGGAGTTTTACTTTACTAGCATGTGAGATGAGTGCAATTGTGCGGTAGTTTGATAGCTTACTTATAGGAAATTATCCAAAAGAAATGAAAGCACACCTTGTATTACATAAGAACTTCACAACAGTGTTAGTACTAGCACCAAACCAGAAACAAACTAAACATCTGTGAACAGATAAATGGATAAACAAATTGTAATCTCAAGAAAAGTGGAAAATAAAACCTGAACAAAAATAATAGAACAACATATCAAAATCTGTGGGACACAGGTACAGCAATGATGAGAAGAAAACAGAGCATTAAGTGCATTTACACAAGAAAAGGAGAAAATTCTCATACCAATAATCTGAACATCAACCTCAGGAACCTAGAAAAAGAGCAAAACAAACCAACATCAAGCAGAAGAAAGGAAGTGATAAAAATATGAACAAACTTCAATGAAATCAGAAAAATAACCAAGAAAAGTCACTGAAACAAAGAGCTAGTTCATTGCAAAAAACAATAAAATTAACATACTCTACCAAGACTGACCCCATCCTCACACTCCACCAAAAGAAAAAAAAACGTAAGACACAAATTACCAGTATCAGGAATCAAACAGGGATATCAATTATCACACAGGGATATCAATTATCACTACAGAACCCACCGAAATCGAAAGAATAGTAAGAAAATTTATGAAAAGATAAATTTAACAACTTAGATAAAATGGACCAATTTCGGAGCAGCGGGGGAGGGAATCACTAGCACAAGTAAATCAATTGAAAGATTATTTGAACTGCCCTATAACTTTACTAAACTCATAATTTAAAACTCTAAAAACAAATCACCAGACCTAGATAAATGTTATTTGAGAATTATTAAGAATATTTAAAGAAGAATTAACTCAAATTCTACAGTCTCTTCCAAAACTGGGGAAGAGGAGAGAACACTTCTGAATTCATTTTAAAAAACTAGTTATTATCCTGTTATCAAAAGCAGACAAGCATGCAAAGAAAACCAGAGTATGTGCCTCTCTTTTCTAAATCCAGTGTGAACATCTAGAAGTTCTCGGTTCCTGTAATGTTGAAGGCTAGCTTGGAGAATTTAGAGCATTACTTTGCTAGCTAGCATGTGAAATGAGTGCAACTGTACGGTAGTTTGAACATTCTTTGGCATTGCCTTTGGGACTGGAATGAAAACTGACCTTTTCCAGTCCTGTGGCCACTGCTGAGTTTTCCAAATTTGCTGGCATATTGAATGCAGCACTTTCACAAGATCATCTTTTAGGATTTGATATAGCTCAGCTGGGATTCCATCACCTCCACTAGCTTTGTTCGTAGTGATGATTTCCATTTCCATTTCCAACTGCTGCTTCTTGACCTGCACACAGGTTTCTCAGGAGGCAGGTAAGGTGGTCCATTACTCCCATCTTTTTAAGAACTTTCCAGTTTATCATGATCCATACAGTGAAAAGGTAACTTGTAAGGGACTCTATACAGCTTCAGGATAGAGACTGATTGCCCGAAGAAACAACCACAAGATTAAAAGTTGGATTACAATTTTCAGTCCAACTCCATGCCCTCCAGGAGGTGAAAGAGACTGGAGATTGACTTCAATCATCAATAGCCAATAACTTAATCATACCCAGTTAATGAAACTTTTAATAAAATCTCTTGAACAACATGGCTATTGAGCTTCTGGGTTAGTGAGCGTGTCCATATGCCGGGAAGGTGATGCACCCAGAAAGGGAATAGAAACTCTGCACCACGCTACCTTGTCCTATGCACCTCTTTCATTTGGCTGTCCCTGAGTTGTATCCTTTATAGTAAACCCATAATTGTTACGTATAATGTTTTCCGGACTTCCCTGATTGCTCAGACGGTTAAGCGTCTGTCTACAATGCAGGAGGCCTGGGTTCGATCCCTGGGTCGGGAAGATCCCCTAGAGAAGAAAATGGCAATCCACTTCAGGACTATTGCCTGGAAAATCCTATGGACACAGGAGCCTGGTAGGCTACAGTCCATGGGGTCACAAACAGTCGGACACGACTGAGCAACTTCACTTCACTTCATAATGTTTTCCTGAGTTCTATGAGTCGTTCTAGCACATACTGAATCTGACGGCAGGGGTAATTGTGGGAACCTCTGAATTTGTACCCAAGTCAGAGAGAAGAGTAGGAAAACTGAGATCTGGGGACCTGAGACTGGCATGAAGCCAGGGCTGTCTTGTGGTACTAAACCATGAATTTGTAGAATCTACTTAAATTCTAAACAGTAACAGAACTGAATTGAATTGTATAGAACAGAGTTGGTGTCAAAGAATCAATAACTGCCACAAAAAATGAAACTTCATACAGAGATAATTACAAAACTATTTTGACAGGCTTATAATACTTAAAAATGTAACTGGTATGACAATAACAGCACAAAGGAAGGAGAAGGGAATAGAGCTACATAGAAGGAAAGGTTTCTATACTACTCAAGTACATATTTATATAAACTAGACTATCATAAAATAAGATGTTATTTATATTTCTAAAGGCAGCCACTAAGAAAATAGTTCAAAAAAATACAGAAAAAAAGAAGACATGGGGATTAAAATGGTACATTAAAAGACAACACAAAAGAAGGCAATATTGGAGAAAGAGAGGAGCAACAAAGTCCTAAGACATATGAAAACAAACCACAAAATGACTTAACAGTAAGTACATCAAGTGCAAATGGTTTAAACACTTCAATTAAAACGCAGATATAGGCAGAATGGATTAAAAAACCGTCACGACCAACTAAATACAGTTTTTAAGAAACACATTTTAGATTTGAGGATAGAAACAAGTATAAAGTAAAAAGATGGAACTCTTCTACAAAGTCAAATCGAATTCTTTATTTCTCCTCTCCTGGTGGTGGTTTAGTCACTAAGTCAAGTCTCACTCTGTGACCCCATGGACTATGTAGCCTGCCAGGTTCCTCTGTCCATGGAACTCTCCAGGCAAGAATACTGGAGTGTGTTGCCATTTCCTTCTCCATTTCCCTCTCCTAGCAAATTTCATTTCAGTAAAAGGCACCACTATCAACTGTAAGGTCGAAACGTTAGATTTGATCCTTGATTCTTTCACAATGTATTCTTATATCCACTTCCTGAGCAAATACTATTGGTTCAATTTTCTAAATTATCAACCTCTACCACCTTAGATGAAACCACTATTATCTCTTGCCTATATTACTGCAATGGTCTCCTAAATGAAACTCCCACGTGTGGGGCAAAAATGGACTATAGCCCATCTTCCATAACGCAGTCCGAAGTATTTTAACATATATGATATACTGTTTCTCTATGGCTTAAAAACTTTCAAACTAAAGCTTTCTTATAGTTTCTCACTGTAAGAAAGATTGTACAGTTCATTTACAATCAAGTTCAATTTGCTTTTTCTTCAAGGATCTACCTAATAGGGTCTCTGTCTACCTCTCATATCTGCTACTTCTTAGGAATAATACATTTGTCTCCTGGCATCCTCGGGGGATTTGTTCCAGCACCTCGCCATCCCTCCCCACCTGCTACAGCTACCAATATCCATAGATGCTTAAGTCCCTTATATAAAATGACATAGTATTTGCATATAACCTACACACATCATTATTATGGGGTGCAAAAGTACATCATTATTGTAATTTAAATGTTGTACACAAGACACACCTTGATTTTACTTTATGCTTTTACTAAATGATCTATTACCTATCCCAAAGCAAACATGGATAAAATTAAATGTTAAATATATATATCATCTGTAGTACAAACTAAATGCTATGAATAGTTTCTGGTATACAACAAATTCAAGTTTTGTTTTTTGGAATTTTCTGGAATATTTTTTTCCAAATATTTTTGCTCCATCTTTGGTTGAATCCACAAATACAGAATCCACAGATGTGGCAGGTCAACTGTATTAGACCCAGGAAGACACTGAGACAGACTGCCAAAGTCCTAAGGAAAAACAATTTGTAATTTATAATTCAACATCCAGCTGTTTTAATATTCCATAGTGACTGCAAAAAAGATATTTCCTAACATACAAGGACTCAGAAAATTTATCACCCAAAGACGCTCTCTAAAACACCTACAGAAGAGAGACAGTATGAAAAAAAAAACAACTAAATTTCTATCTCTTCAAACGAAGAAATCACAAAAAATGTGATGTAAGCAGTAACATGATCAAATAAGCTAATAAAATATATTAAAACATCTAAATATATTAAACATTAATGTATAGTAAATATTAGCATTAATAAATATTAATATATCAAATATATTAATATATTAAAATACAGACAGTAGAAAATAATACCTTAAATAACAGACAAGTAAAATTTCTAATGACACTGGCACAGAGTGGAGGAAGAGGAAATAAAAGTTTGCTAAGATTCTGATCTTTCTCAAATAGAAGAATAAAAATACTAATTAACTATTTCTACTAAGAAAAATATGTTATTTAAACTTTTTAAGCGTAAGAAGAAAGCAGTGGTAAATGTGAACTGGTTAAACTCCTTTACTGTATGAGAAAGTGTCTCATACCAAATTTTAAAAATTACAAAGCAAAACCCAGTGTATAGTGTATGTTAGTTATAGCAGATAAAGAACAAACAATAAAGCCTTAATATCTAGAAAGCAAAAATACAATTACAAGAAAAACAGAAAAGTCTACATTCAAAGAAAAAGGAATTGGCACTTTAAAGTGGATAAATCAGGCTAGTAAAACAAAAGAGTAGAACATTTGTATAATATAATTATAGTAAAAGTCCCAAAGTGGTTTCCAAAAATTTTAATATAAAGTCATAAAGGTCACATCTATTAACTGTAAAGCAATATAACTGGGACTAAACTTTTTTTATAAAGATTAAAAATTCCATATCCAAGTAACCTGAAATAGTAAGAACTCCTATATAAACTTAAATGAAAACATGTGAATGAGAATTATTAAATCTTGAACCAAAACAATACAAGCACATATCACACATGTTAAGATGTAACCAAATGATAATCAGAAAAAATTTACATGCTATAATGTATTATATTAAAAACTAAGAAAAGCTAAAAATTCCAGAACTTACAGAAGTGATAAACTGGTAATTATGACACAAGAAAAAAAAAGAAAATATTGGTTCTATGAGAACTACTTAAATGTTGGCTTAACACTGAAATAAACCAGTTAAGGATGGAACAAAAGAAAATTTTAGGTCAATCTTAGATGGTACAAAAAATGGTAAAGACAAGATTTTCTATTTGAATCCACCAATGTATTAAAATACTAAGTGAGATTTATGTCAGAATGCAAGCTGTTCAGTTGCTCAGTCGGGTCCAAATATCTGCGACCCCACAGACTGCAGCACGCCAGGATTCCCTGTCCTTCACCATCTCCCTGAGCTTGCTCAAACTCATGTCCATTAGTTAGTGATCCATCCAACCATCTCATCCTCTGCTGAACCCTTCTGCTTTTGCCTTCAACCTTTCCCTGCATCAGGGTCTTTTTCCAGTGAGTTGGCTCTTCCCATCAAGTAGTCAAAATATTGGCGTTTCAGTTTCAGCATCAGTTCTTCCGATGAACATTCAGAATTGATTTCCTTTGGGATTGACTGGTTTGATTTCCTTGATGTTCCAGGTATGCTCAAGAGTCTTCTCCAACACCACAGTTAGAAAGCATCAATTCTTTGACAACCAGCCTTCTTTATGATCCAAATCTCACATCCATACATGACTACTGGAAAAACCATAGCTTTGACTAGATGGACATTTATTGGCAAAGTAATGTCTCTGCTTTTTTATATGTTGTCTAGGTTGGTCATAGCTTTTCTTCCAAGGAGCAAGTGCCTTTTAATGTCAAGGCTGCAGTCAATATCTGCAGTGATTTTGGAACCCAAAATAATAAAGTCTCACTGCTTCCATTGTTTCCCCATCTATTTGCCATGAAGTGACGGGACTGGATGCCATGATCTTAGCTTTTTGAATGTCAAAAAGCCAGCTTTTTCACTCTCCTCTTTCACTTCCATCAAGAGGCTCTTTATTTCTTCGCTTTCTGCCATAAGGGTGGTGTAACCTGTGTTATCTGAGGTTACTGATATTTCTCCCAGCAATCTTGACTCCTGGGCTTCATCCAGTTAGGGGTTTTTCATGATGTACTCTGCATATAAGTTAAATAAGCAGGGTGACAATATACAGCCTTGACCTACTCCTTTCCCAATTTGGAACCAGTCCGTTGTTCCTTGTCCAGTTCTAACTGTTGCTTCTTGACCTGCATACAGATTTCTCAGGAGGCAATAAGGTGGCCTGGTATTCCCATCTCTTTCAGAATTTTCCAGTTTGTTGTGATCCACAAAAAGACCTTAGGCACAGTCAATCAAGCAGAAGTATACATTTTTCAGGAATTCTTTTGCTTTGCTATGATCCAAGGAATATTGGCAATTTGATCTCTGGTTCCTCTGCTTTTTTAAAATCCAGCTAAATGTTAGACAATCTATCAACCTAGCAGTTCCTGTTTGGGGTTTTAAAGATGAATCTTTACGCCTTTTCCCATCTAAACTCTAAATAAATAACACAAATGGAGCTAAAAGGGCTTGGTCCCCCAAGGACAAAAGGAATAAAGGAACAACTGGAGAATTCAATAAATATTCAGAAGAGTAAAAGTAGTAGAAGGACAATTAATTCAGCACCCTATTATAGGAACCACAGTATAAGGAGTGAATGAAAGAGAAAATAACTGACTCTTCCTAAAAAAAAAAAAAAAAAAAAAAAATCCTAGAAGATTCTTACAACTAGGAAATGTCAAGTATAAAGACCTCAATATAAGTAATATTTTTGTGGAAATTTTTATTTTATATTGTGGAAAATAAAGTGCAGCACCCGGAGCCACTTCTGAGTTCTCTAAGTCATTTAATTTTGTTGAGCCACTATTTCTCCACCAGGTATTTGGATACAACAGTGATTTCCCTGTGCATGCTTTAGAGAGATTTAGAGAAAGGAAATGATTGCTGAGCCTTTCAAAATGTAAAAACAAAACAAAACACAGAGAGACATCACATAGAAGAGAATGATTCCTACCTACCCCACCTGGCTTCCCAGGTGGCACAGTGGTAAAGAATCTGTTCTCCAGTACAGGAGACAGAGGAGATGTGGGTTCAATCCCTGGGTCAGGAAGATCCCCTAGAGAAGGAAATGGCAACCTATCCAGTCTTCTTGCCTAGAAAATTCCATGGACAGAGGAGCCCAGCAGACTACAGTCCATGGCGTTGCAAAGAGTTGGACACAACTCAGTAACTGCACATGCACACCACCCTACCTTTCTACTACAATGCATCCACACCCCGCTATGCACACACCTTGAGCACTACTGCTATCAAGCAAGCTTCTGTCAAGAAAATGTAAGGTTTATCCTCTGGAGAAGTTAAATGAGAGAGGATTGGAATTTGAAGATAAAGATATAGGAAAAGGGATGAGGTTGAACATGGACAGATTTAACATAAAGCTTAAACACCAGAAATGCTTCAAGATGTGCATCCCTCTCTAAGAAAGGTAATTCAAGCTTTAGTTTCTGAATGGTCCTGGAGAACAGAAGCCCTCAAATATCTGGGGATCTCTCTGAGCCACCAGAGCTACAGCATCTAAAAAGCCCACTTTCTTGCACAATTATCCTAAAATAATTTTGCTATCAAGCTCCATCCATGCACAATGAATTTATAATCAGGTCTGAAACATCCAACTCTTTAATATAAAGAAACAACAGAATCAATCCTTTGCAATTTAATTGCTATGAAGACAACTAAATCCCATTTTACTATTACTTTATTAAATGCATATCTATGAGTACTTTTGAGCCATTCCCCCCCATTATTCTCTGTGCAACTGCTATACTTCCAAATTTTAGTTCTCCTCACAGATTAAGACAAGAAAGAGAGAAAAAGGAGGATCTCAGGAAATTCAAAAACAAGAAACTCGCTCATAACCCACACCTGAACACAAAAGTTAGGGTAAATTAACACAGAAATTTCAAATTCAAGGCAAGATCTTACTTGTTTATCTTTTCTTTCTATAACATCTTGCTTATGTTTGCATTTTTGAGATGTCTCCTTAATAGCTAACGCCTGCAAGATTGAATCAGAAAAAGAGAAGTTAGTTTAAAAAAAAGCAAGGCAATTATGTGACCCTGCTCATCCAAACATAAAATTGCTCTGTAAGTTTATCCACAATGCTCTTCTATGACTTCTTTCAAAGTAAATTCATTATCACCCAAAACACAAACAATTACTTGAAAATTTATGAAAGGTTATTCCTACAGATATTAAAAGTAGTTGCAGCTATATGCATACATATGTTTCTACATTTCTTCACATTTATTTCCTCATGTTATTTTATCCTAAAAGCATTCATACACAATAGCAGGATCCATAGTTTAAAACACTCTCAAAACATTACGTGACTCCAAAATCTTCCCTAAAGGTTAAAAGCTATGACTGCAAAATTTTTTAGTTACGTTTTTAAAGTATAGAGAATATTCCATATGCCATTATATTACTTACTCTAAAAAACATGAGGTTTTTTACATTATGTTCCTACAAAAGGGGATGTAAGTATATAACATGTATAAGAAATTCATAAAAGAAGATCAATGTTTCTGGGAATATTGCTCTGAATCCTCCTGTAATTAGAACAATCACATTTCATTTCTTCTCTTTTTATATCTTGGAATTTCTATAGAGTAGCAGGTTTCTATAAAGTAGCAAGTGATGATTAGGATCTTGAAAGATCTGTGGTAGTAGAATTCCTAATAAAAGAACTTAAAGAACTAAAGTTACAAGTAAATCCACAAATTTAAAAACCTACAAAATATTTTTTGCATTTGCTAAAATAAATGACAAGAAACCCAAAATTGAGCCAGAAATATAACCTTCTCTTTGATTCGAGCCTCCAAACTGTGACGCTGCCTTTCCATTTCTTCAATGCGTTCTGTTATAGGAATCTGACTTTCTTTAAGTTTTCTGACCTCTTCCTTTGCTTGGTCCCGAGCTAGTTTTACTTCTTCATATTCCTGACGAACATTTTCATATTCCTTACAATGAATTCAAGAAAGAAAAGTTAATATACTCTTCACTTAAAGTAACACATATACTAAAATCAAGCTACAGGCAGAAACCAAATATAAAAAAGACAATTTTTAATCCCTTTAGGAGGTCTATTAATAAAAAAAAATTTGCCCTCTGAAACAACGTAAGAAATAATAAATATCAAATAATGATGAACTCAGTGATACTACACACTTATATCATTAAGCCAGATTCTGTCTTCCATCCCTTCCTGTTTCTGAGACATATATCCTAAAGGGAGGAAGCATCTCCTCTAATCTCTCAATAATGAAGGGATTCAAAAACATGTAAAGAACCAAAAGAAACTCACCCATGAATAATTTTTAAAAACAAAAAAAGAAAATGGTTCAACAGAAAAACAAAATGAATCATCCAGGTGAAAATGATGCTTGTCACATCATAGGAATAAATAAATATTTGCTAAAAAAAAAAATAAATAAGTGCTAAGAAAGCATATAGTAAGAATGCGTGGGATGAAGAAAGCTTAAAAAAAAAGAATACAAATAAATATTACAAATAACTGAGAAAACAAGAGCAGTAAGAGGCAAAGGAAAAAGGAAAGATATACCCATCTGAATGCAGAGTTCCAAATAGCAAGAAGAGGTAAGAAAGCTTTCTTAAGGGAACAATGCAAAAAATACAGGAAAACAACAAAATGGGAAAAACTAGAGATTTCATCAAGAAAATTAGAAATACCAAGTGAACACTTCATACAAAGATGGGTACAATAAAAGGGCAGAAAAAGTATGGACCTAACAGAAGTAGAAATATTAAGAGGTAGCAAGAATACAAAAAACTATACAAAAAAGGTCCTAATGACCCAGGCAACCAAGACAGTGTGATCACTCACCTAGCGTCAGAAACCTTGGAACGTGAAGTCAAATGGGCCTTAGGAAGCATTACTAGGAACAAAGTTAATGGAGGTGATGCAATTTTACTGAGCTATTTCAAATCCTAACAGATGATGCTGTAAAAGAGCTGCATTCAATATGTCAGCAAATTTGGAAAACTCAGCAGTGGCCACAGGACTGCAAAAGTTGTTTTCATTCAATCCCTAAGGACAAGCCAAAGAATGTTCAAACTACCGCACAATTGCACTCATTTCACATGCTAGCAAGGTAATGATCAAAATCCTTCAAGCTAGCCTTCAACAATACGTGAACTGAGAACTTCCAGATGTACAAGCTAGATTTAGAAAACACAAAAGAACCAACATCAAATTGCCAACATTTGTTGGATCACAGAAAAAGCAAGGGACTTTCAGAAAGACATCTATTTCTGCTTCATTGACCATGCTAAAGCCTTTGACTGTGTGGATCACAACAAACTGGAAAATTCTGAGAGAGAAGGGAATACCAGACCACCTTACTTATATCCTGAGAAATCTGTATGCAGGTCAAAAAGCAAAAGTTAGAAACGGACATGGACAATGGACTGGTTCCAAATTGGGAATACATCAAAGCTGTATATTGTCACCCTGCTTATTTAACTTATATGCAGAGTACATCATGTGAAATGTCAGGCTGGATGAAGCACAAGCTGGAATCAAGATTGCCAGGAGAAATATCAATAACCTCAGATAGCAGGTGACACTACCCTTATGGCAGAAAGAAAAGAGGAACTAAAAAGCCCCTTGATGAAGGTGAAAGAGGAAAGTGATAAAGCTGTCTTAAAACTCACTGTTCAGAAAACTAAGATCATGGCATCTGGTCTTCATGGCAAATAGATGAGGAAAAAATGGAAACAGTGACAGAGTTTATTTTCTTGGGCTCCAAAATCACTGTGGACAGTGACTGCAGCCATGAAATTAAAAGATGCTTGCTCCTTTGAAGAAAAGCTATGACAAACCTAGAAAGCATATTAAAGAGAAGACACACCACTTTGCCAACAAAGGTTCATAAAGTCATAGCTATGATTTTTCCACTAGGCCTCTGGATGTAAGACTTGGACTTAATGCTGAAGCTTCAATACTTTGNTTGAAGAAAAGCTATGACAAACCTAGAAAGCATATTAAAGAGAAGACACACCACTTTGCCAACAAAGGTTCATAAAGTCATAGCTATGATTTTTCCACTAGGCCTCTGGATGTAAGACTTGGACTTAATGCTGAAGCTTCAATACTTTGGCCACCTGAGGCAAAGAGTCAACTCACTAGAAAAGACCCGGATGTTATGAAAGATCAAAGACAGGAGAAGCGGACAACAGAGGATGAGTTGGTTGAATGGCATTACTGATTCAATGGAGATGAGTTTGAGCAAACTCTGGGAGACAGTGATAAGACAGGGAAGCCTGGCATGTTGCAGTCCATGGGATCACAAAGAGTCGAACATAACTAAGCTACTGAACAACAATAAACATTATAGGAAATCAGAAAAGGAAATACTGAAAAATCATTAAACTCAATCTTTAAAGAGAGAAATCAAAAGACATCAGATACAAAGTTAAAGCAGGTATCAGAATAATAATAAACATAGAAAAAAATTATGAAATTGAGCTGATAGAAAAAGTTTAAGAAAAATGGAATTACGTAAAAGGATAGGGTGATTCGGGTGGGACAGGCTGAATAAAGTCACAAATACAGCAACACATTTTTCCAATATAATAATTATTTCCATCCTGGCATTAAAAATATTATTAAACTTCCTTATTTTGTTCCACCCACTGAAAAATAATGTAGGGGAAATGAATTTTTGGCCCAAACTGTGGTTCCAAATCATATACATCACAGTGATTAAAACAGTAAACTCAGTAAACTTATGAACCATAATGAGTAGAAGATTACAGTTAATATCCTTCAGCTCTGTCTGTAGCTGAAGTTGATACCAGTAGCCCACTTCAAGTAAATATTCAGTGACCCGAGGACATTTCATTCTTACATATGTGAATATTTTTAGCTCATTAATATTTTATAAAACAAAACAAACTGTTGACTCAATTCTGGAAGAATTAAGGACACAGACTAAATCAACTGTTACCTGTTATGCAATAACAATAACATAGCACACAGTTGCAAAATAACAGAGACAGATAAATATTACTATGCATGATATACAAAGCAAAAATGAACAGCACCTAATCTGAGTATTTAGTGTCTCCTTTATAATTTTCCTGATACTTAAAGAATCACTATTTTACTTTAGTAACTCAGACTTACCACCCATGGCCTTTTTGCTTCAAGCATCTCAATCAAATCTAAATGTCGCTTACGTTCATAGAACCTGTCCACATCTTGTTTATATCTTTCATTCCTCTGAATCATTTTCTCTAGATATTCAGTTTTCTGTTTGCATGAGGTCTAAAATAAATATTCATTTAACAATTAGCTTAATCAAAGAAACACAAAAGGTCAAATCTTTTTATAATGAAAAATGTATCATGCTAGCAAAATTTCACAATAGGAGTTCTTAAGAACTGTGTAAAACTAAAGTGCACACCTGACTTCTGGTCTAGGCTCTATTATTTATCAATTATGGGACCATGAGGAAGGCCTGCCACATCTCTAAGCTTGGACTCTTCTTGCCTAAAGAGAAGAGAGATATCTGCCCCATTCACTTCACTGGAAGAAGGTACTCAACTACTACAGGTGAAAGCTCAAAAGCTGTAACATGACATACAGAAAAGTGGTATTATTAGTAGTATGTTATGAATACCCATGCCTGAAGGATTTAGAAATGAGATAAAGGAAAGCTAAAATCTAGTCTTTATCTTGTGAATTAACAAACACATAAATTGTACTCAGAACCTAGAAGAATATGTGCTTGTTTTCTTTCAGAAGTTGGTAGGTAGTTACAGTCTTTCAGAGGGGAGTATTGGATGATTTGATGGGGGGAAAAATAAAACGACTGACAGGGGTATCTAAAGTAGGATTAAAATAATTACAACTTCTTTTGTCTTTCACTCTGAATAAGAATAACAATAACAATAGCATTAAATCAGAACCTATCACATTATCAAGTACAGATAGTTACAGTTTGCGAGTGCTTAGTCACTTCAGCTGTGTACAACTCTCTGCAATCCCATGGACTGCAGCCCACCAGTCTCCTCTGTCCATAGGATTTTTCAGGCAAGAATACTGGGGTGGGTTGCCATGCCCTCCTCCAGGGGATCTTTCCAACCCAGGGATCAAACCTGCACCTCCTGAATGCAGACAGATTCCTTACTACTGAGCCACCTGGGGAAGTGCCAGTTACAGTTTAAAAGAAAGCATTAGTTTACTAGATTTCTCATTACAAAAATTTACTGAATTGTAGCTGCTGAATTATGAAAAATGATTCATTAAACATCTTTTAATGTGATATACTATAAAAGGACATTTAAATTTATTTATTAAAGGTGAAGATAAAAATCAAACACTGCAACTAAATGTACAGTTCTTTTACAAAGTCTATCCTCACACAACTGAATAAAATATAAGAATGGGCTTAACAGAGACACTAACTAAATGCTACATATATATTGTATTACCCAAAACCCTATACAGCAACTGAAGTATCACGGGTGTTTAGAAAACACTCAATGAATAAAAGAATAACATCAAAACTTCCTGAGAGAAAAAAGTACTTTGTAATACTATTAATTGGCTCTTTAGAAATTCAATTAACAACATATATTTGATGACATGATAGTCAAAACTTTATATCAAACCCATTCTTACTTTTTAGTAACCTAATTACTGAAAATCCTTGCTGAAAAAAAAAATCACAAATATATGAATTTACTCAATGAACTTATTATTCACTGGCCAATGAAAGACAATAAAATGAGTTGACTATAAATTACCTCTAGTTGTTTTTCTTTCTCCCTGAAGTTTTTCAGTTCACAGTGGTATTTGTGCATTTCTGGAGGACCAATGGACTTCTCGGTAGCTTCAAGGAGTTCAATTTTACTGAGTTTAGCAAACTCTCCAACTTTATCCTAGAGCACAAAACTTAATTATCAACTAATATTATCATTTACAAATATCTTCAAAACATTTTTCACTCGATACTTGTCAAGAAGAAACTCATTCAAAAGAAAGAAAAAAAAAAACTTTGNAGCAAACTCTCCAACTTTATCCTAGAGCACAAAACTTAATTATCAACTAATATTATCATTTACAAATATCTTCAAAACATTTTTCACTCGATACTTGTCAAGAAGAAACTCATTCAAAAGAAAGAAAAAAAAAAAACTTTGAGATATGATTCTTAAAATAAATCCTGTCCTTTGATATTCTTCTTTAAACTAATAAACTTAGGGTCTAAACTACCACATTTTTGAGAACTTTAAAAAAATTTCAATGTCAATATTTCCAGGTTGAAACTTTTATATACATTTAACACAGTTTGGAAATAAAAAATACTGCCCTGGATTGCAACGATCATTACCACATGTCAATTGGAATGAAATTATTAGAACCTTAAAAAAGAAAAAAAGGATGGCAATTTAAAACAACTATTAATATTTCTGGAGACAGCTTTAAATCAGCTGATAAATGCTTTCAAATTTTAACTTTTACTTAACTTGGACACAGTAATCAAATCACCATTGTTTCTGAAGAAAAAAACTAATTCAGTCACTAGAATAACATCCAAAGACAAGTCTAAAAGATATTTGACTTTAATATTTAACATGGAATATCAAGATGTTTTATTTTTTTTTGAACAAACTTAAAATATGAAATGGTTCTAGAAGGCATACACATAGATTTAAGAGTCTTGGTATATAAAGCATTTTATACAAATACACGGATTGTTTATTAACATAATTTTAAGAGCCTATAAATTGAAGCACGGAACTATTAAAGCTACTTTCTGTACTTATAAATAATACCTTTATTATTTGTAAGGAAATAAATAAAGGAGATAATACCTTTATTTCCTTATTAACTGAGTATTTCCAAATTACTAAAAAGTAGTAAAATTTTACTATAAGAGATGAGATATTACCTTTTACAATACAAAGAACTGGTAACTATTAAGACCATTATGCTCCTTTTAAATAGTAACAATAGCTCTCAAAAAGTATGTATATTCTTATATAACTTAAAGAGGAAACATTACATAGAAAATTTTCCCACTTTTACATTTAATTCTCTCATACCTGAGGTAGAAACTGGCAAAGATTGCCCACTTGAATATTTAAGGCTGCAACTTGCTCTTCTACTATTTTTTGGTTTGCAGATTTTTTGTTGATGAACCAAAAGGACTGATTTCTTGCCACATCAATCTCACGAGTGATTACAAGATTTCCAGAAGTCCTGAACCTATTTAAAAATTAAAAATCTTTATACTCAAAATACATAATTTTAAAAATTAAATTTCTAAAATTCTCTTGCACCAAAGGTTTCCACATAGGATTATTATTATAATTTTTATTTATTTTAACATTATAGCCCCTCCAAAGAAGGAAAGCCTGGCATTTTATTAGTGGTAATACATAACTGACCACAAATAAGTTACTTCTTTCAACATCTGAAATTTAAACCATTAAAATAAAATTAACACACTGATATTAACTCCCAAACATTGCCTGAGGATTCACACATCTGGAGTTATTTATCCTTTAATTATTATGCTATTCTCTAATCACATGTGCTCACTGCAATTCAAACTGGGTTGATATATGACAGTATGAACAGCTCAACCTTGAAACTCTCTCTACTTGGAAAATGTACAAATGCAAACCAACTACTGTGTATGCATTTCCAGATATCAAGTGGAAATGCATACAGGTGGCCCATGGCTTCCTCATCTTATACTCCACCACTCTGAATTCAGAAGAAACTCTATCACATGACTATAAAAGAACACTGAACAAAAGAAAATTCATCTGAAAGAAGGGTATTTACTTTTTGCTTTTAGAAGCACTACTGTGATACAACTCCTACCTATTCACCCATCTTCTCCACTGGCAGTCAGCAAGCAGCATGTGGCATAAAGATAACTTATTGATATCCAATGGCTAAATGACAATGTAAATATTGTATATGTCTGGAGTATACTGTAATCAGAACACTCCAAACCGTAAGATTTTAGGATGTTAAACAAGGTATTCTAAACTTTCATTTCCAGGAGCATAACTAACAAAGTATTTTCTGATTCTCTTACTGAACAACTACTAAAAAAAATTGGTCAAGTATCTTTATAAATATATTCATAGGTTAGCATGAAAGTAAGGAATTCTGGCCAAAATACCAGTGCAGCTGGGAAACCAGCAGTGGAAAAAAGAAATTGCCTTTCATTCTGAGGGCATTTGGCCAGCCAGGTAACCTGGTGTATTTATTTTTATGATCCCCTGAGAGGGGGGTGTTAAGGACAAAGCCCAGAGTTCTCCAAGGCAGAGTCTAACAGAAACCATCCCAAGGATCGGATCAAGAAGGCAGAGGAGTAGGGCATAGGGAACACCTTCTCAGACAAATACATCAAAAATACATCTACATGCAGAATTATTTACATAGAACATCTACTGAACATTGGAAGAAGACTTCAAACTTTCTAAAGGGCAAGAAAAACTTCATGTAACTAAATAGGACAAAAGAAGAAAGGGAAAAAGAGAGAGAGGAACTGGGATGGAATCTGAGTCCCTGAGAGCAAGCTGTGAAAGAGGAAAGGTTTCTGCACATTGCGAAGTTCCCTCAATGGGTGAGATCAGCTGGGACAAAGGGGTAGCTTTGGAGCCTCAGAGGAGAGTACAGCAATTGCTTTGCAAGGGCAAAGTGGAAAAACACCTTCAGACAAGAGGTGCCACCTGGCAGACCCCAACCTGAGACACTCATCTGCTGGGGTTAGATGGAGTGAGGCTTGGGCTTTGGAGGTTAGACCCCAGGAGAGGACCAGGGTTGGCTGTGTAGAGACAGCCTGAGGTGGGTAGGGTGTGGTGCGCCACAACAGAGCGAGTATGGGAAGAAGCCTGGGACTGACAGAGAGGCAAGGCACCACTGCTGGTGGCACATGAGACAAGCAGCAGACCATCAGAAAAACTTCCTTCTCTGAGTTCATGCTCTTAGGCAGCAGAGCACTGCCTACACAGGGTTCAGGGATGGGTATGGGCTACCACTGTCATCTTGGACTCCAGAGATGGGCATGGGCTGCTGTTGCTGAGGGTCCTGTGAGAGGCGGCTGCTCGTGGCCCCCACTTCCTGGGAGCATGTGTGGGCAACACAGAAGCACACTGCCTACCAATATCCAGTATACACTGAGGGAAGATATGACAAGCATCCAAACCAAAAGCAGCCCTCACACCAAAAAATATTAAAGTCACATAAGCTATGCAAGGACGCTCCCACCTATTAGTAGCCCTCTGAAAGAGGAGAGTGAAAAAGTTGGCTTAAAACACAACATTCAAAAAACTAAAATCATGGCATCCGGTCCCACCATTTCATGGCAAAATAGATGGGGAAACAGTGTCAGATTTTATTTTGGGGGGCTCCAAAATCACTGCAGATGGTGACTGCNTCTTGCCTGGAAAATCCCATGGACGGAGGAGCCTGGTAGGCTGCAGTCCATGGGATCACTAAGAGTTGGACACGACTGAGCGACTTCACTTTCACTTTTCACTTTCATGCATTGGAGAAGGAAATGGCAACCCACTCCAGTGTTCTTGCCTGGAGAATCCCAAGGAAGGCAGAGCCTAGTGGGCTGCTGTCTATGGGGTCGCACAGCATCAGACACGACTGAAGTGACTTAGCAGCAGCAGCATGTTCATTGAGTTGGTGATGCCATCTAATTATCTCATCTTCTGTCGTCCCCTTCTCCTCCTGCCTTCAATCTTTCCCAACATCAGGGTCTTTTAAAATGAGTTAGCTCTTCGCATCAGATGGCCAAAATATTGGAGCTTCAACTTGAACACCCAGGACTGATTTCCTTTAGGATGGACTGGTTAGGACTAACCAAATACTAGGGCACAAAATTAACGCCAACAAATTTAAGAGTATAGAAATTATTTCAAGGATCTTCTCTAACCACAAAGGCATGAAACTAGAAATTAACCACAGGAAAAGAAATGAGAAAAAAAATGATTACATGGAGACTAAACAACATGTTACTAAAAAACCAATGGATCAAAGTGAAAGTGGCATCAGACTCTTTGCAACCCCACAGACTATTCGGTCCATGGAATTCTCCAGGCCAGAATATTGGAGTGTGTAGCCTTTCCCCTCTCCAGGGAATTTTCCCAAACCAGGGATCGAATCCAGGTCTTCCACAATGCAGGTGGATTCTTTATCAGCTGAGCCACAAGGGAAGCCCAAGAATACTGGAGTGGGTAGCTTATCCCTTCTCCAGCGGATATTCCCGACCCAAGATTCGAAGCAGGGTCTCCTGCAATGCAGCCAGATTCTTTACCAACTGAGCTATGAGGGAATGAGGAAATCAAAAAGGAAATAGAAAGTAAACAAAACTGACAAGCTGTTGGCCACACTCACCAAGAAAGGATAGAGAACCCAAGTAAATAAAGAAACAAAAAAGAAGTCTCAACTTATACCACAGAAATACAAAACACTGTTAAGTGAATACTATGAACATTTATATGCCAATAAATTCAACAACCCAGAAAAAAGGGGTAAGTTTTTAGAAACATACAGTCCACCAAAATTCAATCAAGAAGAAACTGATAATTTGAACAGACAATCATTACAAGTGAAATAGAATCTGTAAATAAATAGAAGAAAAACACTCCCTACAAACAAAAGGGCAAGACCTGATGGCTTCACCGGTTAATTCTACCAAACATACAAAGAAGAACTTAAACCCATCCTTCTCAAACTCTTCCATAAGAATGAAGAGGAAGGAACACTCCCAAATACATTCTATGAAGCCACCATCACTGTGATACCAAAGCCAGACAAAGGCACCACTGAAAAAGAAAGTTACAAGCCTGTATCTTTGATGAATATAGATGTAAAAATTCTCAACAAGGTATTAATAAACCAAATACAACAACACATAAAATAAAAAATCATACACCACGACCAAGCTGGATTCATCCTAGAGTCACAAGAAGGGGTCAACATATGCAAACCAATTAATGTGATACACCACATTAACAAAAGACAAAAACCATATTATCATCTCAATAGATGCAGAAAACACATTTGATGAACGTCAATATGGATTCATGATAAAACTCTTACCAAAGCGGTATAGAGGGAACGTGTGTTAGTTGCTCAGTCATATCCAACTCTGCAACTCCATGGACTGTTGCCCACGGAATTCTCCAAGCAAGAATACTGGAGTGGGTTGCCATTGCCTTCTCCAGGGGGCCTTCCTGACCTCAGGGTGGACCCAGGTCTACTGCACTGCAGGCAAATTCTTTATCATCTGAATCACCTGGGGAGCCCAGAGGGAACAGATCTCAACATAACAAAAGCCATTTATAACAAACCCACACCCAATATAAGACTCAAAGGCAAAAAATTGAAAGTCTTGTTAACATCTGAAACAAGACAATAACGCCCACTCTTATCACCAACAGTATTAGAAGTCCTAGCCAACAAACAAAATGAAAAACTCTACTCAGCTATCCTTGCTTAAATGGGATACAAAGGATATTTAAAAAATGAAATAAAATTAAAAAAAAAAAAACAGGAACATATTTAAAGAGAAAGGTGCTAACTATATTCATTAATGACAAATTAAACAGATTTTAAGGCAGAAAGCCTCAAAAGATGAAGAATTCGGTACATAACAATAAAAAGTTCAATACTGTCCTATAAATATATGAAGGAAAGACAGGCAGAACAAAGGTAATTAATAAATCTACAAAAAGAAAGGGACAGTGTAATACGCTTTTTCAGTTAATAGTAAAAATAACGAGTAATCTTGCACTAATGGACAAACAGTGCACACGCAAGCAGAATAATCATTCTTTCAACCAAACAATTACAAGAGCTCAGTATGTAAGCCTCAACAAATTTCAAAGGATTGGGAACATAAAGATCACCTTATCTATTTTTTACCACACTACTATCAAGGTGATGATCAATACTAAAATAGAATAGGAAGATCACTACATCACAATTTGAAACAGCTAATTTGAGCTCAAAAACAAAATGAAGAAAACATTCACAACTGAAAAGTAGAAAAATACTACACCAAAATTTGGGAGATGGAAATAAAGCAGTACTGAGAGGCAGGTTTTTACCCTTCACTATTTACATTAGGGAAAAAACAAGACTGAAAAATGAGTACAATATCCATTTCAGGAAATGAGAAGAACAAAAGAAATCAAAAGTTTAAAGAAGAATTAGTAAACAGAAGAGTAAACATGAATGAAATATAAAACCATGACATAAGACAGAAACAACAATGCAAAAAGTTAAACTTATTTTAAAAAAAGATGAATAAAACTGACAAATCAATTTTTTCCAAATCATGAAAAAAATGAATGAAAGAGGGGAATACAACTACAGGAGATACTTAAATAATATATTTTATATATGAGAAGACATAATACAAACATAATAAAGTTACATAAGAACATATTATTTAGCCAAATAAAATTAAAAGCTAAGATGAAAATATTTTTTAGAAAACTATAAATTACCATAATGACTCAAGAATAGAAAAACTAAATAATTCATTACCATTAATTAAATCAATAGGCCCAGATGATTTTATCAGTAACTTTAATCAAATATCCAATCAACTAATATTTCACAAGCAAAATACAGATGTTACAGAACCAAGTCTACCAATGCAAAAACTATGACTGTTGAATTTATTCTAAGAATGCAAAATAGAGTGAACATTAGGAAATTAACTGAATTTACCAATCAAAATAATATGATCAATTCAATACATGGTGATAAAATTCACTTGCTAGTTAAAAGAACATGAAATCAGGAACAACAAGGAATACCTCTGAACAAGTAAATCATATCTTTCAAAGTCCTACAACAAGCATCTCATTTCACTCCAGCCACACTATCATTTTTCTGTTCCTCAGCAACAACAAATTTAATTTTGCCAGAGATCCTCAGCACAAACTATTCCATCTGCCTGGAATACTCTACTCCCAGTTATTACGGTTCTCATTCAGTTCTCACTTCCCAACAGGCCTTTCCTGAACATACAATAGGAATAAATAAAACACCAACCACTTCCCCCAAACCCTGCCAAAGCCTACAATGAACTAAATCTGATGAAAGTTCTTTGTCTTTATTTTGCTCCACCTGTCAGAAGTACTGGACAGGTCAACAGCATTGGACCCCTCCTTGAGTGCTTTCCAGGTACTGCATTCTTCTCACTCACTAGCATTCTTCCCAGTTTCCTTTCCCCATGTTCAGCCTCTAAATGCAGCAGTACAACAGAATCTAGTTCTTTCAGACTTCCTTCCTACATCTGCATCTTCTCCCTTGGAGATTTCAACCACCCTACCAACAACTCCCTATGGCCCTTTGGCCCAGACTTCTCTAATAAGAAGGGGGAAAAAAAAAAAAAAACTAACTGCCCATTCAACATTTCAGTTTACGTAAAATGAAGACACAAAACTGAATGAGATTTAGCTCATCACAGGCCTTGGCAATATTTTTACCTGAATGTCTACATAAGCATTTCAAACTTTACTCTGTATTTTACTGACTCTTAAAAGCATCTGTTTTTGTTGCTGTTCTTTTCCATCTTAACATTTCTGAAACTAGGTTGCATATTTCAAACTGTTTCATAGTTTAACTGGAAGTTGCATTTTACAATGGTGGCATCTTAATTTGATGAAATATGGTTTCCTTCAAAATGACCTTCTGATCTTACCCTAAAACCTCCAGATGCAGGTTTTGTTACCTCAGTTAAGAGAAACTCCACTCTTAAGGAAGCCAGATACCCTATATTGGTATACTTCCTCTTCGATGCCCCCCTCTCTTTCATATTCTATATTCAATTTGTGAGCAAATTTTAGACTATTTTACTTTCTCTTAGAATTATTACATTAGAAGCTTCATTGATTTCCTTGCTTTTGCCTGTTTTCTTATAGTCTATTTTTTACAGAGCAACCTAAATGATCTGATTAAAATTTAAGCTATTAAATTATGTCACCTCTCTGCTCAAATTCTGATGGCTTCACAGCTTATTCCAAACAATTCCTTACATTAGTCTACAAAGCCTAATGAGCTGGCTCCCTTATATTTCCAGAACTTATCTTTACTCCTCCTATTTAACAAAATCCAGTGACACTACGTGTCACTTCAGGGTCTTAGCATTTACAGATTCCTCTATCTGAAATTCAGTACTTGGGTGCCATCTCAAAAATGACACAATGATCTCTGTTCATTTACAAGGCAAACCATTCAACATCACAGTAACCAAGTCTATGTCCCATCCACTAATGCCAAAAAAGCTGAATGGTTCTACGAAGACATACAAGACTTTCTAGTAGTAACACCAAAAGAAAACAAAGGTCTTTTTCATCATAGAGGTCTGGAATGCAAAAGTAGGAAGTCAAGAGACAACTGGAGTAAATGTATGGCAAAAACCACTATAATGTTGTAAAGTATTTAGCCTCCAATTAAAATAAATTAATTATTTTTTTTAAAAAGAGAGAGAGATACCTGGAGTAACAGGCAAGATTGGCATTAAGACTACAAAATGAAGCAGGGCAAAGGCTAACAGATTTGCCAAGAGAATGCACTGGTCATAGCAAACACCTCCTTCCAACAACACAAGAGATGATGCTACACGTGGACATCACCAGATGGTCAATACTGAAATCAGACTAATTACATTCTTTGCAACCAAATATGGAGAAGTTCTATACAGTCAGCAAAAACAAGACTGGGAGCTTGACTGTGGCTCAGATCATGAGCTCCTTATTGCAAAATTCAGACTTAAATTGAAGAAAGTAGGGAAAACGACTAGGCCATTCAGGTACAACCTACGTCAAATCCCTTATGATTATACAGTGGAGGTGATGAATCGATTCAAGGGACTAGATCTGACAAAGTGCATCAAGAACTATAGACATATATTTGTAATATTATACAGGAGGCAGTGACCAAAACCATTCCCAAGAAAAATGAAAAAGGCAAAATGGTTGTCTGAGGAGGGCTTACAAATAGCTGAGAAAAGAAGAAAAGCAAAAAGTAAGGAGAAAAGGAAAGATATACTCATCTGAATGCAGAGTTCCAAAGAATAGCAAAGAGAGATAGATAAGAAAGTCTTCCTTAGGGATCAAGGCAAAGAAATAAAAGATAACAATAGAAGGGGAAAGACCAGAGATCTCTTCAAGAAAATTATAGATACACCAAGGGAACATTTCATGCAAAGATGAGCACAATAAAGGACCGAAATGGTATAGATCTAACAGAAGCAGAAGATATTAAGAAGAGGTGACAAGAAAACACAGAAGAACTAAAGATCTCAATGACACAGATAACCATGACAGTGTGATCATTCATGTAGACAGAGCTAGACATACTGGAGTGTGAAGTCAAGTGGGCCTTTGGAAGCATTACTAAGAAAAGGCTAGTAAAGTGATGGAATTCCAGCTGAGCTATTCAAATTCTAAAAGATGATGCTGTTCAAGTGCTGCACTCAATATGCCATCAAATTTGGAAAACTCAGCAGTGGCCCCAGGACTGGAAAAGGTCAGTTTTCATGCCAATCCCAATGAAGGGCAATTCCACAGAATGTTCAAACTACCATACAGCTGCACTCATTTCATATGCTAGTAAGGTAATACTCAAAATCCTTCAAGCTAGGCTTCAACAGTATGTGAACCAAGAACTTTCAGACATAAAATCTGGATTTAGAAAAGGCAGAAGAATCAGAGATCAAATTGCCAATATCTGCTGGATCATACAAAAAAGAAGGGAATTCCAGAAAAACATCTACTTCTGCTTCACTGACTACACTACAGCCTTTGACTGTGTGGATCACAACAAACTGGAAAATTCTTAAAGAGATGGGACTACCAGACGACCTTACCTGCCTCCTGAGAAATCTGTATGCAGGTCAAGTAGCAACAGTCAGAACCGGATATGGAACAATGGACTGGTTGTTCAAAACTGGAAAAGGAGTAGGTTAAGGCTGTATATTGTCACCTTGCTTATTTAACTTACATACAGAGTATATCAAGCAAAATGCTGGGCTGGATGAAGCACAAGCTGAAATTAAGAAGGCCGGGAGAAATATCAATAACCTCAGATATGCAGATGACATCACCCTTACGGCAGAAAACAAGGAGGAACTAAAGAGCTTCTTGATGAAAGTGAAAGAGGACAGTGAAAAAGCTGTCTTAAAACTCAACATTCAAAAAACTAAGATCACTGCATCCAGTCCATTACTTCATGGCAAACAGATAGGAAAACAATGGGAACAGTGACAGACTTTATTTTCTTGAGCTAAAAAAAAAAAATAACTGCAGATGGTGACTGCAGGCATGAAACTAAAAGATGCTTGCTCCTTGGAAGAAAAGCTATGACCAACCTAGACAGTATTAAAAAGCAGAGACATCACTTTGCCAACAAAGATACACAGAGTCAAAACTATGGTTTTTCTGGTAGTCATGTATGGATATGAGAGTTGGACCATAAAGAAGGCTGACTGCTGAAGAATTGATGCTAGGGTCTGTGGTGTTGGAGAAGACTCTTGAGAGTCCCTTGGACAGCAAGGAGATCCAACCAGTCCATCCTAAAGGAAATCAGTCCTGAATATTCACTGGAAGGACTGATCCTGAAGATGAAACTTCAATACTTTGGCCACCAGATGCGAAGAGCCAACTCATTACGAAAGACCCTGATGCTGGGAAAAACTGAAGTCAGGAGGAGAAGGGGATGACAGAGGATGAGATGTTTGGATGGCATCACTGACTCAATGGACATAAGTTTGAGCAAGCTCCAGGAGATGGTGAAGGACAGGGAAGCCTGGTGTGCTACAGTCCACAGGATCACAAAGAGTTGGACATGACTGAGCAACTGAACAACAATAATATATTCCATGACGGCAGAATGCTGTTCCCCCCTCAAAAGAATGCTGTATCCCTCAATGTACTAAAACATATTTGAAAAATGACTGCATAAATGCATTTCAGAGACCATTTATTCTACCCACCATTCCCTTCAATGAATATATGACCAGTTACTGCCTCCATTCAACAGCAATGACAGTTTTGACGACTGATATCAGCCATTTTGGGCTTGGTATTCTCAAAGCCACAAGGACCCTAACTGAACAAAAGAGCACAACATAATCATGTTGAGCGTGTGGAAAGGAAATTTTCCCTTGTCTTAGACCTGGTAACAGAACTCTGGTTAACAGTCACTGGTTAGATTATTAGAGCAAGTAGCTACTGAACACCAGAATAGTTAACCTCTTTAGATAACAAGAAGACAACCGGGCTTTGATGACTCAGAGTAAAAAGTCAGGAGTGCTTAAGACCTACAGCCATCCTTAATGGACTTCTGAAACTTAAATGTTAATACTCCCTCTGTGTTTTATAAATATATTTGGTTTAGCATATTTTTACAGTTTCGGTATCTAGGAAACCATCATGATCAGTGCTAACCTAGAAGTATCTTTGCAATTACAGTCATATCTCAGATACATTGCAGGTTTGGTTCCAAACACTGCAATAAAGTAAACATTGCAATAAAGTGTACTGCATCAGTTTTTTGGTTTCCCCTTACAAATGAAAGTTATACTGTAGTCTACTAAGTGTGCGAAAGCATTACATCTAAAAAAATAACCTACCTTAGTAAAAATATTTTATTTCTAAAAAACACTAACCATCATTTGACAATGGAGGGTTGCCTCAAAACTTTAATTTGTATAAACACATCTGCAAAGCACAATGAAATGTGTTTTTTAAACTGAGATATAATTCACAAATCATAGAATCCACTATTTTAATGTGTACAATTAATTTTTTTTAAAAGATGGTAAAATTTACTATTTTAGCCATTTTTAGGTGTCAGTTATGGGTGTGTATCAACAGGGGTTACGTACATTCATAAAGTTATGCAACCATCACCATCATCTAATTTCAGAATATTTTTATCACTCAAAAGAAGAGCCCATACCTGTTAAAACCAGTCACTCCTCATTCTTTCCTCAACTCAAACCCCAGCAACCACTAATCTATTTTCTGTCTCATGAATTTACTTATCCTGGACACTTCATAGAAATAGAATCATGCAATATGCAATCTTTTTTGTCTAGTTTCTTCATCAAGCATAATCTTTGCAAGGTTTACCCATGTTACAGGATCTATCAGTACTTCAGTCCTTTGTATGGCTCAATAATGTGTTATGGTATGGATATATCATAATTTGTTTAGCCATTTTTCAGGCAATGGACATCTGAGTTATTCATAATTTTCATCATTATAATTAGGAAAAAGCTACATTATGCCAGTGAGCAATCATTCTCCAGAACAGTGACTGAACCAAAGAATACCTGTATTTAAAATTTAACAGATACTGCAGAATAGGATATAGTGCCTATACTCCCATAATAGTACATGACAGGATTCTCTTTTCTGTAACTTCATATGATTGAACTTTATTTTAAATTTTTCTGAGAAGAAAACAATCTTCATCTTGATTTCCTTTGTAACTAGTGAGATGTAGTCTTTTTTTTTAATACTTGTCATTTATATTACTTTGTATTAAACTTCTTTGCTTATTTCCTATTAAGTTGTATATAATTTTTACTGACCTAACGAGGTATTAAAATCTTAGTCATTTTAAGACATGTACATATTATCTGTGCTGAAAATGTTTCCTCCTATTGGTCACTCATTTCTAACTATGGCGCCATTATTTTGGGCTAAATTTTTATGGAGCCTAAATTTCCTATCTTTTTTTTCTTTTCCAGGCAAGGTTTTACAGAGCTCATGCTGCAGCCTGGAGGAGTGAAAACATGAGTCTGGTATCCATGCTCACTCCAAAAGAGGAGCTGTTTGGGTCCAGGTAACAACAGGGGCAGACGATGTGGGTTGGGCAGGAGGTATAGCTTAGACAATCTGCCTGCCACCCTGCCCACCCCCTTGGTGATGCTATGTGCAAGAATCGCACACAGTGCCCTGCGTTTGCTACTGGTACTTCTGTTGATTTATGGTTTTTTCTGTATCTTACCGTTCATAATTGCACCAACTTCCATGTGTGCAATTATTTTCAGTCCCTTACAGTTTCTCTGTATTCTGTTGCTTCAAGGGATATTTGTCCATGTTCAAGTATTCTGAGAAACGGTCCCAGGTCCCAGCCTATCTTAAGTGAAGACCAGCTATCCTCAGGCTACCTTTCCACATGGTTGGGCAGAGGCCAAGCAGTTCCGGGCATCAAAACAGCCTTCTCTTCCTTCGAGTTCCTTCTACCTTCCTTTATATGGTTATTGGCTATTCTGTTTTACTGAGTAAGGTCTTTCCCTCTGCTGAGATGTAAAAAATATTCTATACCATTTTCTTGTTCTTTTTAAACCTACATATTTTTTCACTCAGTCTAAAGACTTTTAAAATCAAGATTTTACTTATGTACAGGATTACCTGATAAAGTTCTAAATTTATCTGTTTTAAACAACTAACAGCCAATTATTTCAACTCAGTTCGAGTAATTTATTTGCTAAGTGATGTCCAACAGACTCTTTGAGAACCCACGGAATGCAGCCTGCCAGGCTCCTCTGTCCATGGAATTTTCCAGACAAGAATACTGGAGTGGTTTGCCATTTCCTTCCTCAGAGGATCTTCCTAACTGGAGAACTGAACCCGCATCTCTTTCATCTCCTGCCCTGGCAGGTGGATTCTTTACTACTTTGCCACTTGGGAAAGGAACCTGAAATGTTAGGTCCAGATATCAAGGTAAATTAGAAGTGGTCAAACAGGAGATGGCAAGAGTGAACATCAACATTTTAGGAATCAGTGAACTAAAGTGGACTGGAATGGGTGAATTTAACTGAGATGACTATTATATCTAGTACTGTGCATAAGAATCCCTTAGAATACATGGAGTAGCCAACATAGTCAACAAGAGTCCAAAATGCAGTACTTGGATGTGATCTCAAAAACAACAGAATGAGCTCTGTTCATTTCCAAGGCAAACCATTCAATATCACAGTAATCCAACTCTCTGCCCCAACCAGTAATGCTGAAAAAGCTGAAGTTGAATGGTTCTATGAAGACCTACAAGACCTTCTAGAACTAACACCCCAAAAAGATTCCTTTTCATTTTAGGGGACTGGAATGCAAAAGTAGGAAGTTAAGAGATACCTGGAGTAACAGGCAAATTCAGCCTTGGAGTACAAAATGTAGCAAGGCAAAGGCAACAGTTTTGCCAAGAGATCGCACTGGTTACAGCAAATGCCCTCTTCCAACAGCACAGGAGAAGACTTGACACACAGACATCACCAGATGGTCAATACCAAAATCAGACTGCTTATATTCTTTGCAGCCAAAATTAGAGAAGCACTGTACAGTCAGCAAAAACAAGATCGGGAGCTGACTGTGGCTCAGATCATGATCTCCTTATTGTCAAATTCAGACCCAAATTGAAGAATGCAGGGAAACCATTTTCATTTCATTAGGTTATGACCTAAATGAAATCCCTTACAATTATACAGTGGAAGCAACAAGTAAATTCAAGATTAGATCTGATAGAAAAAGGGCCTGAAGAACTATGGATGGAGGTTTATGACAGTGTACAGGAGGCAGTGATCAAGACCATCCCAGAGAAAAAGAAATGCAAAAAGGCAAAACGGTTGTCTGAGGAGGCTGAGAAAAGAAGAGATGCTAAAGACAAAGGAGGAAAGGGAAGATAATTCTATTTGAATGCAGAGTTCCAAAGAACAGCATGGAAAGATACGAAAGCCTTCCTCAGTGAGCAATGCAAAGAAATAGAGAGAAAAAATAGAATAGGAAAGACTAGAGATCTCTTTAAGAAAATTGGAGATACCAAGGGAACATTTCATGCAAAGATGGGCACAATAAAGGACGGAAATGGTATGGACCTAACAAAAGCAGAAGATATTAAGAAGAGGTGGCAAGAAAACTCAGAAGAACTGTATATAAAAAATATTCTTCATGACCCAGATAACCATGATGGTGTGATCACAAACCTAGAGCCACACATCCTGGAATGTGAAGTCAAGTGGGCCTTAGAAAACATCACTACGAACAAAATTACCAGAGGAGATGGAATTCCACTTGAACTATTTCAAATCCTAAAAGATGGTTCTGTTAAAAGTACTGTACTCAATATGCCAGCAAATTTGGAAAACTCAGCAGTGGCCACAGGACTGGAAAAGGTCAGTTTTCATTCCAATCCCAAAGAAAGGCAATGCCAAAGAATGTTCAAACTACTGCACTATTGCACTCATCTCACATGCTAGCAAAGTAATGCTCAAAATTCTCCAAGCCAGGCTTCAACAGTACGTGAACTGTGAACTTGCAGATGTTCCAGCTGGATTTAGAAAAGGCAGAGGAACCAGAGATCAAATTGCCAACATCTACTAGATCATCAAAAAAGTAAGAGAATTCCAGAACATGTACTTCTGCTTTATTGATTATACCAAAGTCTTTAACTGTGTAGATCACAACAAATTGTGGGAAATTCTTGACTAGATGGGAATACTAGACCATCTTACCTGCCTCCTGAGAAATCTGTATGCAGGTCAAGAAGCAACAGTTAAAACCAGACATGAAACAACTGGGAAAGGAGTACGTCAAGGCTGTATATTGTCACACTGCTTATTTAACTTATATGCCGAGTTTATCATGTGAAATGCCAGGCTGGATGAAGCACAAGCTGGAATTAAGATTTCTGGTAGAAGTATCAATAACCTCAAATACGTGGATGACACTTATGGCAGAAAGTGAAGAACTAAAAAGCCTCTTGATGAAAGTGAAAAAGGAGAGTGAAAAAGCTGTCTTAAAACTCAGTGTTCAAAAAACTAAGATCATGGCATCTGGTCCCATCACTTTACGGCAAATAGATGAGGAAACAATGGAAACAGTGACATACTTTATTTTATTGGGCTCCAACATCACTACATGTGGTAACTGCAGCCATGAAATTAAAAGATGCTTACTCCTTGGAAGAAAAGCTATGACCAACCTAGACAGCATATNATAGATGAGGAAACAATGGAAACAGTGACATACTTTATTTTATTGGGCTCCAACATCACTACATGTGGTAACTGCAGCCATGAAATTAAAAGATGCTTACTCCTTGGAAGAAAAGCTATGACCAACCTAGACAGCATATTAAAAAGCAGAGACATACTTTGATGACAAAGGCCCATCTAGTCAAAGCTATAGTTTTTCCAGTAGTCATGTATGGATGTGAGAGCTGGACAACAAAAAAGGCTGAGTGCCAAAGAACAAATGCCTTTGAACTGTGGTGCTGGAGAAGACTCCTGAGAGTCCCTTGGACTGCAAGGAGATCCAATCAGTGAATCCTAAAGGGAAATCAGTCCTGAATGTTCATTGGTAGGACAATGCTGAAGCTGAAACTCCAATCCTTTGGCCACCTGATGTGGCGGATTCTTTACCAGCTGAGCCACCTGGGAAGCCTGCAGTAATTTATACCCCATGCTTATATAGCCACCTTTTATATACCTTTACATAGCCACCTTACATATCACCTCTCATAAATTAAACTCTTACATGCGTTTAGAACTGTTACTATTTTCTTTCTTCATTCTGTTCCTCTAATTTTTCTGTACTAATATCATACTATTAACACCTTTATTAACTTGACAGCTACATGTAAAAAAATGAAAGCAGAACATTCTCTAACACCACTCACAAAAATAAACTCAAAATGGATTAAAGACCTGAATGTAAGGCTGAATACTATAAAATAAAACTCTTAGAAGAAAGGAAAACATAGGCAGAACACCCTTTGACATAAACCACAGCATTATCTTTTTGAACTGATCTACAGTAATGAAAATAAAAGCAAAAATAAACAAATGGGACCTACTTAACTTGAAGGCTTTTGCACAGCAAAGGAAACTATAAACAAGATGAAAAGACAATCCTCAGAATGGGAGAAACTATTTGCAAATGAAGCAGCTGACAAGGGATTAACTTCCAAAATATACAAACATTCATGCAGCTCAATATAAAAAACAAACAATCCAATCAAACAGGCAGAAGACTTAAGACATTTCTCTATAGAAGGCATATAGATGACCTCCACAAACACATTTGAAAAGATGCTCAACATCACTTATTATTAGAGAAATGCAAATCAAAACTATAATAAGGTATCATTTCACACTACTCAGAATGGCCATCATCAAAAAACTCTACAAACAATAAATGCTGGAGAGGTGTGGAGAAAACAGGAAACACTCCTATACTGTTGGTGCGAGGACAAATTGGTACAGCCACTACAAAAAAACAGTATGGAGATTCCCTAAGAAACGAAACACAGAATTACCATATGATTTATACTATTTAAAAGAGCCAAGAAATGGAAGCAACCTAAACGTCCATCAACAGAGAAATTGATAAAGAAGGTGTGGTACATGTATATACAATGGAATATTACTCAGCCATTACAAAGAATGAAATAATGCCGTCTGCAGCAACATGAATGGACCTAGAAATGACCATACTAAGTGAAGCAACTCACAGAAAAATAAACATAGTATGGTAACACATACGTGTGGAATCTTAAAAAAAAAAAAAAGTGATACAAACGAACTTATTTGCAAAACAGAAACAGACTCAGATTTCCAAAGCAGATTTGTGGTCACCAGGTGACGGTATGTGGGGGAAAGGGATAAATTAGGAGTTTAGGATTAATGGTATGTGGGGGAAAGGGATAAATTAGGAGTTTAGGATTAACATATACACACTACTATATATAAAACAGATAATCAACAGAGATCTCCTATTTGCACAGGAAACTCTACTCAATATTCTGCAATAACCTATACAGGAAAAGAATCTGAAAATGAATAGATATATGTATAACTGAATCACTTAGCAGTACAGTGATGGAACTAACACAACACTGTAAATCAACTATACTCCTATGTAAAATAAAAATTAAATTTAAAAAAAGCTTTACTGTTCACTTTAACATCTGTTACACAAATGTCTTATTCATGATTGTGCTTTTTCAAAACCTCTTGGGTTTCTGGCACATTTATTCTTCCAGATGAACTTTATAATCAACTTATAAACTGTTAATACTTTCGCTGGAATTTTATCAGATTTATGCATTAGTGTGGAAATGACTGACATGCTGATGATGATTGCAATTTTATATTTTTAGAACATAATAAGCTTCCCCATTTATTCAGGCCTTAGTTTTATATCCTTCAGTAAAATACCATTATATTTTAGTAAGTTGAACATAATCTCTTAAGTTTCCTTCCATGTGGGCCTCTTTCTCATCTCTACATAAGTTTTAAAATTTTCCAACAATTTTTGAACAAAAAGACCATTTCTTCATATCCCATAAAATGACAGGGCTATTAGGTATTTTTTAAGAGCTATTTTTCACCTATGAAAATTCAATAACTCTCTATAAACATTCCAAAAAATGATCTAAAAATCATCTAAGGAATGCACATATTGTGCACATGTTTTTTATGTACATGAAAAATATACTGCATTCATCTTGGAAAGGAACACTCATCCATCAGAAATTGCTGCCAAGAGCGGCAGACTTGGAATATCTAGTTAAGGGAAAAGAATACTATAATGAATTATTGATTTCTGCCATAAGGGAGGGAATAGGAAACGATGATATAAATGCCAAGTTTTTGCCATACATGAAATTGACCAAGCTACTAATAAAGGTTGTTTCTAGAAGTGGAATTGTGAAGAGGGCCTTCATTTTCATCTTTTTACAACCCTAGATTAAGTTTTTTTTCCTAACAATCAAGTATTTTGCTTTCAAAAATCAGAAAAAAAAAAAAAAAAAATTTCCCTGCTGGTCCAGTGGTTCAAAATTTGTCTTCCAATGCAGGGGATGCAGGTTTGAAACCTGGTCAACGGACTAAGAACTTAGTTGCAGAGCAACTAAGCCAGTGTACAACTAGGGAGCTGGAGCCACAAATAGAGAGAATGTGTATCACAGTTACTGAGTCTGCATGTTCTAGAGCCTGCATGCCACAACTAGAAAGAAGCCTGCACGCCTTAACAACGATCCTGTGCATGCAACTGAGATGCAGCCAAATAAATAAATATTTCTGAAAGATTAAAAAAGTGCTTAAGTTTGTAAAAATACTGCAACTTCTTAATGAATAATGAATATTTAATAGTGGTATGGAGATACCATACCACTAGGGTATGGTTGTATGAAATAACACTCCCATATCTCCCATAAATTTCATTATTTCATTATCTCCCATAAATTTCTAATTTCTTATGAATTTTTCCAGAAAAAAGTCCTTACAATTCAGGTTTTAAAAGATGCATTAAAGAAAAAAGAAACTTACTTTTCTGGATGCAGTATTCCTTAAATATTATTTCTAATATTAATGTCATAATATAGTATTATACCACTGATGCTGAAGAAGCTGAAGTTGAACAATTCTATTAAGACCTCTATTAAGACTTTCTAGAACTAACCAAAAAAAGATGCCCTTTTCATCATAGGGTATTAGAATGCAACAGTAGGAAGTCAAGAGATATCTAGAGTAACAGGCAATTTTGGCCTTAGAGTACAAAATGAAGCAGGGCAAAGGCTAACAGAGTTTTCTCAAGAGAACACACTGGACATAGCAAACAACCTCTTACAACAACACAATAGATGACCCTACACACATACATCACCAAATGGTCAATACTGAAATACGACTGATTATATTCTTTGCAGTCAAAGATGGTGAAACTCTATACAGTCAGCAAAACCAAGACCTGGAGCTATGGCTCAGATAATCACCTCCCCATTGCAAAACTCAGGCTTAACTTGAAGAAAGTAGGGAAAACCACTAGGCCATTCAGGTATGACCTAATACAAATCCCTTACCATCATACAGTAGAGGTGATGAATAGATTCAAGAGATTAGATCTGGTAGACAGAGTTATGAAGAACTATGGACAGAGGTTCATAACCTTGTACAGGAAGCAGTGACCAAAACCACCCCAAAGGAAAAGAAATGCAAGAAGGCAAAATGGTTGTGTAAGGAGGCTTTATACATAGCTGAGAAAAGAAAAAAAGCAAGGGCAAAAGGGAAAGATATACCCAACTGAATGCAGAGTTCCAGAAAATAGAAGAGATAAGAAGACCTTCTTAAATGAACAGTGCAAAGAAGTAGAGGAAAACTTTTCAAGAAAACTGCAGATATCAGGGAAACATTTCACACAAGAATGAGCATGATAAAGGACAGAAACAGTAAGGACCTAACAGAAGCAGAAGAGATTAAAAAGAGGTAGAAAGAATATACAGAATAATTATACAAAAAAGGTCTTAATGATCCAGATAACCAAGATGGTGTGGTCACTGACCTAGAGCTTGACATCCTAGAGTGAAGTCAAGTGGGCCTCAGGAAGCTTTATTACAAACAAGGTTAGTGAAGGTGATGGAATTCCAGCTGAGCTATTTAAAATCCTAAAAGATGATGCTGTAGAAGTGCTGCACTCAGTATGTCAGCAAATTTGGAAAACTCCAAAGTGGTCAGAGGACTGGAAAAGGTCAGTTTTCATTTCAATCCCAGAGAAGGGCAGTGTCAAAGAATCTACAAACTATTGTATAATTACTCACATTTTGCATGCTAGTAAGGTTATACTGAAAATTCTTCAAGCTTGACTTCAACAGTTTACGAAGTAAGAACTTCCAGATGGGTTTAGAGAAGGCAGAGGAAACAGAGTCAAATCGCCAACATTCATTGGATCATAGAGAAACCAAAGCAATTCTAGAAAAACATCTATTTCTGTTTCATTGACTATGGTATAGTCTTTGAATGTGTGGATCACAACAAACTGGAAAAATCTTAAAGAGATGGAAATACCAGACCACCTTACCTGCCTCCTAAGAAACCTGTATGCTGGTCAAGAAGCAACCTTTAGAACCTTTAGAATCAGTTAGAAACTTTCATGGGCTGGTTAAAACTTGTAAAATGAGTACCACAAGGCTGTATACTGTCAGAGATCACATTGCCAACATCCGCTGGATCATCAAAAAAGCAAGAGAGTTCCAGAAAAACATCTATTTCTGCTTCATTGACTATGCCAAAGCCTTTGACTGTGTGGATCACCACAAACTGTGGAAAATTCTGAAAGAGATGGGAACCAGACCACCTGACCTGCCTCTTGAGAAACCTGTATGCAGGTCAGGAAGCAACAGTTAGAACTGGACATGGAACAAAAGACTGTCCAAATAGGAAAAGAAGTACGTCAAGGCTGTATATTGTCGCCCTGCTTATTTAACTTATTTGCAGAGTACATCATGAGAAACGCTGGGCTGGAAGAAACACAAGCTGGAATCAAGACTGCTGAGAGAAATATCAATAACCTCAGATATGCAGATGATACCACCCTTATGGCAGAAAGTGAAGAGGAACTAAAAAGCCTCTTGATAAAAGTGAAAGAGGAGAGTGA
>SJYV01005632.1:0-62965 GCA_006410875.1 Neotragus pygmaeus | reverse complement strand
TTTTGTTGACTATCATGGCCACTCCATGTCTTCTAAGGGATTCTTGCCCACAGTACTAGTAGCTATAATGGTCATCTGAGTTAAATTCACCCATTCCAGTCCATTTTAGTTTGCTGATTCCTAAAATGTTGATGTTCACTCTTGCCATCTCCTGTTTGGTCACTTCCAATTTGCCTTGATTCACGGACCTAACATTCCAGGTTCCTCTGCAATATTGCTCTTCACAGCATTGGATTTTACTTCCATTACCAGTCACATCCACAAGTGAGTGTTGTTGGCTTTGGCTACATCTCTTCATTCTTTCTGGAGTTATTTCTCCACTGATCTCCCATAGCATATTGGGCATCTACTGACCTGGGGAGTTCATTTTTCAGTGTCCTATGTTTTTGTCTTTTCATACTATTCGCAAGGAAAGAATACTGAAGTGGTTTGCCATTCCCCTCTCCAGTGGACCATGTTTTGTCAGAACTCTCCACCATGACCTGTCTGTCTTGGGTGGCCCTACACGGCATAGCTCATAGTTTCATTGACAAGGCTGTGGTCCATGTGAGCAGACTAGTTAGTTTTTTGTGACTGTGGTTTTCAGTCTGTCTGCCCCATAATGGAGAAGGATAAGAGGCTTATGGAAGCTTCCTGATGGGAGAGACTGACTGAGGGAGAAACTGGGTCTTGTTCTGAAGCGTGGGGCCATGCTCAGTAAATCTTTAACCCAATCTTCTGTTGATAGGTGATTTAACTCTATTAAATTTGCATATTAATCCATCAGGAGGCTCAGCCAGAATTTCTTTATGGTTTTTAAGTAGACACTCCTACAATCTGTGATTGAGAGTTTTCTTTCTTTTCAACACATATCTTTTCTCTTCTACCTAGAACCTCCAATACAATGTTCAATAGTAATGATAGTAGGTAACCTTGACGTGTACATTTTCATAGATATCTCCTGAAATTAGGAAAGGTCCATTCTATTCCTAGTTTAGTAAGAGTTTTAAATCATAAATTACTGTGGAATTTAACTGAATGCTTTTATCTGTTGAGAAATTATTGAATTCTACTTCCTTAAAATATGGTTTATGTTAATTTTTTCCTAATAATCTCTCATTTCTTGAATAACTTCGATTTGGTCACAATGTATTATATATTATTAAATTCAACATGCTAGAGTTCCTTTTTTGTGTGTGATTTTTGCCTCCAGATTCATGAGTGAAAGGAGCTTGTTATTTCCTCATGCTATCCTTGATTGATTTGGGTACCTAAAGTCACATTTCCCTGTGTAAACAGCAACTTTTGCTGTTAGGACTTATCCACATTTTGTTTTTGTATGATATTCTCTATGAGAAAACACTTACCAGCTAATTTATTTTCTCTACTTAGAGTTAGTTTTGATAATTTAAATAGCTGTAGAAATATATACAGTCACAACTTTTAAAATATTTACGCTTTAGTGGAATGATTCTCATAATATTCTTATATTATGAATATATAAACCTCTGCTGCATTGTTGTAATGCCTTGGTGGCAGTCATAATTATNTACTTAGAGTTAGTTTTGATAATTTAAATAGCTGTAGAAATATATACAGTCACAACTTTTAAAATATTTACGCTTTAGTGGAATGATTCTCATAATATTCTTATATTATGAATATATAAACCTCTGCTGCATTGTTGTAATGCCTTGGTGGCAGTCATAATTATTGTGAAATGTATTGTGCATGGATTTCCACTCTTTTTATGTTTTCTAATGATGTCCTTTTTCACATTTCTGTTTCTTTCTCTTTCTCAAGACTCCTTCTTGATTATTTGGGCAGTGGTTATTTTTCCTCTACTTCGCTCCTCCTACTTTAATCTTTCCTGTTTGGAAGTAACATATTTTGACTTTTTTTTTTTTCAACTGGCTTACTCTACAAACTTTAAAATGCATATTTAACTTAATAAACTCTTAAGCTAACCAATTATCTTAACTTTCTCCCAACAATACAGAGAATACTTTAACTCTGATCACAGCTTTGACAACATTTAGTTCTAACTTCTTTAAAAAATTAACTAATGAAACATCAGTATTATTTTATACAGTTTACACATAACTTTACTACATGTTTAGTAGGCTTCACTGGTGAGATGGTGAAGAATCTGCCTGCAATGTGGGAGACCTGGGTTCTATCCCTGGGTTGGGAAGTTTCCCCGAAGGGAATGGCAACCTACTCCAGTATTCTTGACTGCAGAATTCCATGGACTTAGGAGCCTGGTGGGCTATAGTCCATAGGATTGCAAATAGTTGGACACAACTGAGCAACTAACACTTACTATATGTTTACCATTTCATTGCTCACATCTTTTTACCTTTCAGACTTTCTTCTGAGATAATTTTCCTTCTTCCTAAATTAAACACTTTCAAAGTTCCTTTATGAGGATCTCAGACTGTTCTTTCAACCCCTTCACATTCTGAGACCATATGGCTACCATATTTGGTATTCTAAAATTTATAACAATGTGTCTATCTGTGTATTTCCTTCTTTTACACCATCTGGAACATATTTAGGTGCAACGGATCTGACGATTCAAGTTTTTCAACATTTCTGGAAAATTCTTAGTCATTCTTTCTTTGAATATTGCCTCTTCTGCAGTCCATTATTTTCCTTCAACTATCAGGTCTCAATCTTGATTTCATACCTTTAATTTTTTCGCTTTAGCTCTGTATTTCATGTTTAGAAAAACTGTCAAGTATTTTGGTTCACATATTCTCAAATATGTCTGTTTTGTTGTTTTACCTGTCCATCAAGTTTCTTTCCCATGTATTTTTATTTGTAGTCTCACTGATTCTTTTTCAAGTTTATCTTATCTTTTTATTATTTACTCCTTTGCAACCTTCTTTCAGTTCCTAAGTAAACCAAATATTCCTAGTTTACATTCTATATATATGAGCTCTATAGGTCAGATTGTATAGCCTGTTGTTTTTATTAGCTCTCATTTTGGGTGTTTATTTTCCTCCTATGCTTTGTGATTTTGGGGGACATGGATTCACGAATTTCTTGGAACTTTACATTAGATTTCTTTTGAGGACTGTATTGAAGGCATTTTCCTTCAGAGGATTTCATTTGCTTCTGCCAGAGATATTACTAAGTGAGGCTACTTTAAAATTACAATGTATGTGTTGAGGCTTGTTTGAAAGATTTTTTTTCTTTTTCCTTCTACTACTCTATTCAAAGATAACAATGAGACAAGTAGCCCCACTTTGCGACTTTTTGTTTTTCCTGCTACACAAGGTACTCATAGTTTTATCTTCTAACTCTTCTACACCCTCAGGAACCCCAATCCTATGCAACGAATTCAAAGCCAGGTTTCAAGGCACAAGGTAAGCAAGTAACTCTGGGAAAACAACTTCAGAGCTTGCAGAAATCTTCAGATCCAAATTACTTTGTTTGTGCCCTTTGGAAACTTACTTCTTTTCACAAATCCATCCATACATTTAAACAGCTGTATCTTACACTATTTCTAAGGCTGAAGGTGTTACACACGGAGAATTCTCTAGGTATATAGCAAACTACTTCTGGAAACGGAGATCTTCCCTCAGTGTCTCTACCTGCCAACTTCATTATTTATATTTAAGCACAACACATTTGCCATACCCAAGGAATTAAGATGTAGAAATTGATTTGTTACCAAAAGCGATTCATGGTTTTGAATTTTGTTAAAAGTACCTATGTTAACTTACCTTATCTGCCCGTCCCATGAAAGCAGGTTTGCCTGCTAATCCAAGGCAAATGGCACACACGATGCTGGACTTCCCTGTTCCATTAGCTCCAATAATCATATTCAAGTGGGGCCCAGGAGATACTTCACACACATCATATGTCCTAAATTATAAAGAGGTGAGATTATTAAGTAGAAACAAGAAGTGAAGAATATTTTCCTACTGAAGCACTTTTTCTTGCTTTGCACTTAACCACTAACTATAGGTTTCCTCAAATTCTTTAAAAACCAANCATCATATGTCCTAAATTATAAAGAGGTGAGATTATTAAGTAGAAACAAGAAGTGAAGAATATTTTCCTACTAAAGCACTTTTTCTTGCTTTGCACTTAACCACTAACTATAGGTTTCCTCAAATTCTTTAAAAACCAACTAACCTTATAAATTTTAATGTAACATTAGTTTCTAGGTTGTTAATAATTTAGAGGGGGAAAAAAATCTGTCAGTGAGAGAAATGAAAAAGTGACAAAGTATATCTAAAATTAGAACATTCATGGGAAAATAAAACTTCACGTAATTTTTCTCAAATATTAAGTCTGCTGAACAGAGTGAAGTTTGATATAATTTATTCTTTAGTAATTCTAATACATGAGAAAGTCCATCAAAGCTACTGTACAAATGGTTTTTAAACAAATTATATGTAAGTGAAGTGACAGCTCATTCTAAATTTGTGTATTTTACATTTATATTTCTCTTGAATTAAAATGCTTACTAGAAACTTATCATAGTCAACCGAATTACTTTTATCATAATTAGAAAACTGAAGATATATCAACTCAATAGTTTATTAACTTTTTAAAATAACATGAATTCCTTTAATATGCTTCCAGACATTCACCAAAGGATCTATTTGCAGTACAAATTAAATTTTATTCCTATGGGAGGAAACAAGAGTGCATCATTACCAAGCATGTCCATAACTTTCCCTCATACTAGAAAGCAGCATGCTGTCCTGCTCTCTACCTGCAACAGGAGCATCTAACCCATATTAGTCTTCAGGGAGAGCTGTGGCAAGATGTGAAGAAAACTGACTCAGTATCTTTGTACCATGTCCTTGAATATCTGGAACTGGACCCCATAAGTAACATCCCATGCCCACAGTTTCAGTTGGCTACCAACTAATTCCCCAAGAGTNTCTTCAGGGAGAGCTGTGGCAAGATGTGAAGAAAACTGACTCAGTATCTTTGTACCATGTCCTTGAATATCTGGAACTGAACCCCATAAGTAACATCCCATGCCCACAGTTTCAGTTGGCTACCAACTAATTCCCCAAGAGTTAAAGCTTAGCCTGTTACTAACTTGATAAGTATTCAAATAATTTAACCAAGCACACTTCAACTTTAATACTCCAATAAATTAATAATTCTGAAATTCCAAGTTGTAATAAAATAAATACAAGTGGTAAATAAAAGTATTTTCTGGCAGGTTTCCAACCCCACTTCTCTGAAGAGCATCCACCTGTCTTTTCAGAAGCTTTATTCTAGTAACAGCAGAGTCTTGAAACAACCCTTTACAACCGTTAAAATAAAACTAGTTTGGGAATTTCAGACATCTGACTTGGAGCTTCTTAATCAACATATGCAGCTCCATTCTTTTAATATCTGATTTTCCTGCTGTGAACTGTCTTACTAAAATAGTGATGTAACTGGTATTTAAGCAAACAAATACAGCAGAAAAAAGCATGAAAACTTCTGACCTATATCGTTACATACAAATACTATAAACACAAAAAGCTGCCAAAAACTAAATAAAGCCTCTGCATTTAAAAAAGAAAAAAAAAACATTCTGACTCTACAATATGTTTATTGGAAATTCCCTTTTGTTAGTTCCCTTTTCTCTGACCTCCCCCTGAAAAAGCTAATTTCAGAGGCCACCCTCTTCTGAGTTTACTTACTTTATCTAGTACCTCATATATTCTCCATGGCCTCAGGTAACATATATATACTGAAAGTCAGTTCAGATGACCTACAGATGCAATTCCCACCTCAAGAACTCTATTTGGATGTCCCACTACGGTCACTTCAAACTTAACATATTCAAAACTATTACACTGGTGCAAAAGTAACTGTGGTTTTGCATTGCTGAACTTTGCTGTTTGATATTGGAATAGATTTTCAAATAAATGTGGTTATGTTACACATCATTTTAATGCACATTTTTTGCTAATGACTTATTACTTGCTGTGTATTTTATATTTATTTTAGACTAGGGAAATGATGTTAGACAAAATGCAAATTCGAACAATTTTCTTATTCGAGTTCAAAATGGGTTCAAAATGGGTTGTAAGGCAGCAGAGATAACTCACAACATTAACCACGCATTTGACCCAGGAACTGCTAAGGAAACTGTCCTGGCTCAAGAAGTTTTGCAAAGGAGATGAGGCCAGAGACTGGAAGCTGACAACAACCAACTGAGAGGATTATCAATGCTGAACCTCTTACAACTACACCAGAAGTTGCCCAAGAACTCAGTGTCAATCCTTCTACGGTCATTTGGCATTTGAAGCAAATTGGAAAGGTGGAAGAGCTCGATAAGTGGGTACCTCATGAATAGAAAAAAAAGAAAAATTGTTTTGAAGTGTCATCTTCTCTTACTGTATGCAACAACAAACCATGTGACAGAAAAGTGGATTTTATATGACAACCGGTGATAACCTGCTCAGTGGTTGGACCACAAAGAAACTCCAAAGCATCTTCCAAAGCCAAACTTGCACCAAAAAAAGGTCATGGTCACTCTTTTGGTGGTCTGCTGCCCCATCTGATATACTATGGCTTTCTGAATCCTGGTGCAAAGAAACCATTACATCTGAGAAGTATGCTCAGCAAATCGATGAGATGCACAGAAACTGCAATGCCTGCAGCCAGCACTGACCAACAGAATGGACCCAGTTCATCTCCATAACAACGTCTGACCATACATCACAAAACCAACTTTTCAAAAGTTGAAAGAATTGGGCTACGAAGTTTTGCCTCAACAGCCATATAACCTATCACCAACCAATTACCACTTTTTCAAGCATCTCAACAACGTTTTGCAGGCAAATCACTTCCACAACCAGCATGAGACAGAAAATGCTTTCCAAGAGTTCGTCGAATCCTGAAGGACAGATTTTTACGCTACAAGAATAAACAAACTTATTTCTTGTTGGCAAATATGTGTTGATTGTAATGGTTGCTATTTTGATCAATAAAGATGTGTTTGAGCCTAGCTATAATAATTTAAAATTCACAGTCCAAAACCGGAATTACTTTTTCATAAGCCTTAAAAAAAAAATCTAAAACCACTCTTGTAGTCTCTTAGTAAAGAATATCATTATTCATTCCTCTGCCCACAGCAGAAACCTAGGCATCATCTTTGATTCTTTTCATCTCCTTCACTTCTGTTCACACTACCCACACACTCATCATTCCATTTATCACCAAATAATGTTGGTAAACAAGAAAATCTGACACACCTTGCTTAAAAAAAAACAAAAACAAATAGGATCCTTCATGATTTAGGTCTAGATCATCTTTTTCTACTTTCTATCTCCTTCCCCTATTCTCTAATTAGACTTCTAAAGTTTACCTATAAGGAATTTCTTTCAGTTTCTTGACTATCTTATGCTTCCTTCTTTCTCAAAGCCTTTGCATATGCTATTACCTCTGCCTAGAAATCTCTTCTGTCTACTCTCAATCGCAATGGACTTGCTTAACTCACAGGAATCTTTCCCTTGACTACTCTCTTCCGGACCCTTTTAGTTCTCTAGGTCTAGTCTTCCTACTGCATTCCTAAAACTCAAAGTCTTCTCACAAAAATAAACAAAATCTTACTTAGGTCTGCACTTTCCAGCTACCTTTTCTTCCTCCTCTCCACATCCAAGCTTTACTTCCTCACACTCATTCATTCTTCTATGACTGCAAAGTTTTCCACTTCCCCTGCCTCAAAGCACCAAAGATTTCCTGACTGCTAAATGCAGCAGGTTCTTTTCTGTACTGTTATCTGACTTCACTGTATCATATGATGTTTTTGAAGCACTCTTTTTCCTTGGGTTCTCTGATAATACTCTCCCACAGCTCTCCCCTTACTTCCCGGAACAGTTCCTTCTCAATCTGTGAGTTCTGCTTGCCCTTAAATGCTGGCATTCCTCTGGAACTCTGTACTTGGACTTCTATTTCTATTCCCTTCGAGGCAATTTCAACCATTTCTGCAATTTCAACAATCACCTATATACATTCTTAAGTCTCTCATCTGTTAACATTTTCCTATAAGCTCTGAACCCTTATAAATACTGCCCATAGAAGACCTTTTAGATGTCCCACAAGAAACTTCAATACACAAGATACAAAAGGCATTTATTATTACCCTCCTAGAATTACCTCTTCTTTGGCACAGCGCTATACCGATTAGCCAAGAGAGACACTTGAGAAAAAATACTCCACTTCTCCTTTACCCCAATGCCTCGAAATTAATCTCCAGACAAATCTCCCGTCAAATCTATTCTTTCTGCTCCTACTTCCCACTGCGAGACTCAAATCCTGATCATCTCTGCCTTCATACTGTAAAAGCCTTCTTGCTTCCAATCTTGCACCCTTTTTCAATCATCCTTCACACTGCTTCCAAAGTAATATAAACCACATGAGGGTGCATGCGTGTGCGCTATTTCAGTTGTGTCCAACTCTTTGTGACCCTATGGATGTAGCCCGCCAGGCTACTCTGTCCATGGGATTCTCCAGGCAAGAATACTGGAGTGAGTTGTCATGCCGCCCTCCAGGAGATCCATCCCCTGTCTTCTAACCCTCCTGCATTGGCAAGCAGGTTATTTACCACTAGCACCACCTGAGAAGCCCAAGCCACATATGATGCCCTACTCAAAATGCATCCTGGCTACCTATAGGATAAAGTTGCAATTTCTCAGCACAGGAAACACAGACCCTCAATAATGCTACATATCGTCAGTATCACTCTATCCATACACTCACTCACATCCTATGTCCTAATCAGACTAGGATACTGGAAACTTACTCAATACAGCAAACTGTTTCAGGCAGTTCCATGCTCTTCCCTAAAGACTTTCATATCCTCCAGTACAAGGCCGTTCTCACAACTGTGGAGGAAATTAATCATTTCATCCTTTGCGCCCCTAGGGCATCCTGATACACACACACACACACATATATATAATTATGGTAGGTACTTCATTTTATTATATTTATCTTTCCTGATTTGAATTAAAACAACAATTCAGCTATTTATCAGCTGAGTAAACCTGGGCAAATCAACCTCTCTGAGCTTATCAGTGGAGATGCTATAAAGAGTTAGAGGAATGAATGAGGGTACCGTGTAAATAAAGTACCTATTTCTNTCTTTCCTGATTTGAATTAAAACAACAATTCAGCTATTTATCAGCTGAGTAAACCTGGGCAAATCAACCTCTCTGAGCTTATCAGTGGAGATGCTATAAAGAGTTAGAGGAATGAATGAGGGTACCGTGTAAATAAAGTACCTATTTCTACACCTGGCACAGGATAGATGCTTTTTAAAAAATGTTGTTATTGTTACTGTAATTGTTTTCCTTAGGCCACTGTGCAAGCTTAAAATATAATAGATAAATGAACTGCAAGGTGCTAGACAGATACACGGTAGTTGTGTTACAACGTCTTTACTAAATTCTAAAGTGAATACTATGATTAGTTGTCTGAAGGGTGAGAAAGCAACCAGGGAAGAAAGTCAGATTTGAAAAAGTCAAGGCTCTGCTGGGTAGCTCAACAATTGAGAGTAGGGCTTAATTTTCTGGTACATTTCAGGAAATGTCTCCATCCATGACAACCATCACCATCTTTGTCCACCTGGCAACTGCCATCTCTTCACGAAATGTGCCACGGCGTCGCTGTCGCACTGATTTAACCGTTGCTTTTTGACTTCCCAGGACCACAGTTTTGCGAATTACAGATTATGTCTACAGGCCGTGACTCCCAGCGGGAGGAGATGTAATTCCTACTACGTCCACTCCCCGCCATTTGACGTCTTCAAACAACTTTGGCATTAAGAATTTAAAAACTGCAATACACAAGGCACACACCTACCGCATCAACAAACACGTCAATCTCCACGGCCCACAAGTAAATATCCTCACCGCAATCCCCAGACGAATTTACGAAAAGCCAGGCACCCGCCCCCCGCATGCACGCAGCTTGCGGCCCTCGTGTGCCGGCCGCTGGCCTCCCACGCCGCGGCACGGCCTCCGGTCACTCACAGGAAGTTCTCCATCGCGATGCGGACGATAGAGCCTTCCACGAAAGGCCCGGACGACGGCAGTGGCGGTGGCGCAGCCGGTGGGACCGAACTCTTTTTCTTGCTCGGGACTTCCGACGAGGGGTCACTCGTGAGAGCTCTCTTGGAGGCCAGGGGGCTTTGAGTGGACGTTTTCCTGCTCGGTGTCGCCATCCTGGCGGTCTCTCTCCCCGGCTGTCGCTTCCGTTCCCACCTACCTACAGCCTCACCGCGCCGCCGTCCCACTCCCGCGCGAACAGCGCGGCGCGCGACTGCGCGAGAGATTGCCCCGGCGCCTGCGCAGTCCCTGCCTGGTAGCGTCACAGGCTATGCCCCACCCCTCCACCCATCCGCCTCTGGCGGGTCCTGGGAGACCCGAGCTGGCGGGAATCGGACGGGGTGGCACACGGGACCCAGCGGGAAGCGGCCATAGGACCGGTCTATACGTTTCTGCATTTTGCCGATTTTTTTTTTAAACTCAGAAAAAAATGTCAGCTGCATTTAATGTTTTGAAAGCCTTTTCAGCGCTCAAGGAAACATCCACGAGGGGAGGGAGCGCGGGACCTCTTCATCTTCTGACAGTGCTTTTAATCAGGTCCCCGTGTCAAAACAAAAACAAAAACCCCAACAATGCAAGCTTTCAAATGACTCTATGTCAGCTCTTCCCTTAAAACATAGCGCTTGTGTCTGTTGCGCTCTCCAACAGGTGGAAAGATTGCACCGCACAGGTTTTCTTCACTACCCCCACCACCACCCGCGCTCCCTAGTTCCGTAGTAAGAATTCCTCCTTCGAGCTTTCTAGAAATGCCCCAGCGAGCCCGCTGGCATCATTGAGAGGATGCTTCCACTTAAACCTAGTCACGTTCATCTAGTTAACTCTCTTATTNTCACTACCCCCACCACCACCCGCGCTCCCTAGTTCCGTAGTAAGAATTCCTCCTTCGAGCTTTCTAGAAATGCCCCAGCGAGCCCGCTGGCATCATTGAGAGGATGCTTCCACTTAAACCTAGTCACGTTCATCTAGTTAACTCTCTTATTAAAGATGAGGATCACTGAGGCCTCTGCAGGCCTTTACTCACGCTAATAATGTCTGATCTACAGTAGGCTTGTCTGAGGCAAGTGAGGGAGGCTAGCAGACCAGGCAAGCAGGTCTCAGAGCTTACGTTCTGGTGTGGAAGACAGGAAAAGAACAAGATAACCTACATAGGATCAAAATAATTTGAGGCGGTGATAGGTGTCATGAAGGGAAAAAACAGAATGAATGTAAGTAGCAGGGAAGGCCTGTCAGAGAAAATGATACTTGAGCTAAATCCTGGAGAAGGAGCTAGCGGAGGAAATGAGAAAAGAGCATTCCAGGCAAGGACAGAGGCTCTGAGGTGGAAACCAGCAGAATGAGGAACAAAGGGAAGGCCGGCTAGGCTGTAGTGAAGTGAGCAACTTTGCTTAGGGGGCCTTGCCCATCATGCATTTTATTTTAAAAGCAATGGGAGGCCATTGGATGGTTTTAAGCAGGAGAGAGACAAGATCTGATTAAAGTTTTTAAATGGGGCACTCCGGTTGCTGATTCCTCAGAGCCAAGCATGGAAGTTGAGAGGCCATTTAGAAAGCTATTGCAGAAAACCCTGATTCCCCACTCCAGATAAATGCTCCTTTCCCAAGCCCCTGCTTCTTCTCACACAACTGAAATCTGTACTCTTTAAAAGTTGTAAGAGAAAGAATAAATTTTTTTTTTTAAGTGAACATGTCTTGGTTGTTAGAAAATTTTTAGTATTTTTAGCAAATTAATACTTTTAAAACTGTTCAAAAGGCAGGAAATGATCTTTTTTAAAAAATAGGGCTTCAGTTCAGTCGCTCAGTCGTGTCCGACTCTTTGCGACCCCATGAATCACAGCACGCCAGGCCTCGCTGCTCATTACTCTCGGAGTTCACTCAGACTCAGGTCCATCAAGAACGTGATGCCATCCAGCCATCTCATCCTCTGTCATCCCCTTCTCCTCCTGCCCCCAATCCCTCCCAGCATCAGAGTCTTTTCCAATGAGTCAACTTTTCGCATGAGGTGGCAAAAATACTGGAGCTTCAGCTTTAGCATCATTCCTTCCAAAGAAATTCCAGGGTTGATCTCCTTCAGAATAGGGACTCTCAAGAGTCTTCTCCAACACCACAGTTCAAAAGCATCAATTCTTCGGCGCTCAGCCTTCTTCACAGTCCAACTCTCACATCCATACATGANTTTCTCATGATGTACTCTGCATATAAGTTAAATAAGCAGGGTGACAATACACAGCCTTGATGTACTCCTTTTCCTATTTGGAACCAGTCTGTTGTTCCATGTCCAGTTCTAACTGTTGCTTCCTGACCTGCATAGGAGGGTACTATGCCCTCATTTGCTACAGTGCTAGTACAGATTTTTTGAGAAGTGACTTGGTAACCTGCTTCAAGAGCCTTAGAAGAGTCAAATTCTTTGAAGAAATCATTACATTTAGGGAAACCTAATGGTAAAAATGGCATCCCACTCCAGTACTCTTGCCTGGAAAATCCCATGGATGGAGGAGCCTGGTAGGCTGCAGTCCATGCTAAGGGTCGGACACGACTGAGTGACTTCCCTTTCACTTTTCATGCATTGGAGAAGGAAATGGCAACCCAATCCAGTGTTCCTGCCTGGAGAATCCCAGGGACGGGGGAGCCTGGTGGGCTGCCGTCTATGGGGTCACACAGAGTCAGACACGACTGAAGTGACTTAGCAGCAATGGTAAAATAATACATGCAGTGGTAATGAGGGTTGAGAGCAGGAAACCAATCAAATCATTTTATACTATCATTAGATCTTCAGTGAGCTACTCAAATTGTGCTTATAAAGTTGAGTTGGGAAATGTGTGTGTGTGTGTTTATGCTCAGTCATGTCCAACTGTTTGTGACCCCATGGAGGCCACCTGGCTCCTCTGTCCCTGGGATTTTTCAGGCGAGAGTACTGGGGTTGGGTGCCATTTCCTCCTTCAGGGGATCTTTCCGACCCAAGAATCTAACGTGTATCTCCTGTGTCTCCTGCATTGCAGGTGGAATCTAACCACTGAGCTGTCAGGAAATGACACCACATATTATGCGTACAGATTGTGAGTTCTTGTCTAGACTGTCAGTCATTCATGCTCTACCCTCATCCTTTGAAAAGGAAAATGTTACTGGTTTTACTTCTAACCACAAGTACAATATGTGTTAAGTCCAGAAATTTAGGAAACACAGAGAAAAATAAACATACACAAGGGGAAAATTACTCATAATTCCTCTACCCAGACTAATCATTGTTAAGATTTTGATGTATGTTTTAGTATCTTTTTTCTTTGTGTATATATGTCATAGTCCTTTTGTTGAAAAAAGTAGAATTATGCTATACAACTTATACATACTGTTATTTAACCCTGTTTTTCTCACTTAATATATTCAGTTCAGTTCAGTTGCTCAGTCGTGTCCGACTCTTTGCGACCCCATGGACCGCAGCATGTCAGGCCTCCCTGTCCATCACCAACTTGCGGAGTCTACCCAAACTCATGTCCATTGAGTCGGTGATGCCATCCAACCATCTCATCCTCTGTCGTTCCCTTCTCCTGCCTTCAATCTTTCCTAGCATCAGGGTCTTTTCCAATGAGTCAGTTCTTTGCATCAGGTGGCCAAAGTATTGGAGTTTCAGCTTTAGCATCAGTCCTTCCAAAACACTCAGGACTGATGTCCTTTAGGGTGGACTGGTTGGATCTCCTTGCAGTCCAAGGGACTCTCAAGAGTCTTCTCCAACACCACCTTTCAAAAGCATCGATTCTTCAGTGCTCAGCTTTCTTTATAGTCCAACTCTCACATCCATAGTCCAACTCTCACATCCATACATGACTACTGGAAAAACCATAGCCTTGACTAGACAGACTTTTGCTGGCAACGTAATGTCTTTGCTTTTTAGTATGCTGTCTAGGTTGGTCATAACTTTCCTTCGAAGGACTAAACATCTTTTAATTTCATGGCAGCAAATCACTATCTGCAGTGGTTTTGGAGCCCAAAAAAACAAAGTCTGTCACTGTCTCCACTGTTTCCCCATCTACTTGCCATGAAGTGATGGGACCAGATGCCATTATCTTAGTTTTCTGAATGTTGAGCTTTAAGCCAACTTTTTCACTCTCCTCTTTCACTTTCATCAAGAGACTCTTTAGTTCCTCTTCACTTTCTGCCATAAGGGTGGTGTCATCTGCATATCTGAGGTTATTGATAATTTCTCCTGGCAATCTTGATTCTGGTTTGTGCTTCCTCCAGCCTAGCGTTTCTCATGATGTACTCTGCATATAAGTTAAATAAGCAGGGTGACAATATACAGCCTTGATGTACTCCTTTCCTATTTGGAACCAGTCTGTTGTTCCATGTCCAATACTAACTGTTGCTTCCTGACCTGCATACATATTTCTCAAGAGGCAGGTAAGTTGGTCTGGTATTCTTATCTCTTTCAGAATTTTCCAATTAACTGTACTACACACAGTCAAAGGCTTTGGCATAGTCAATAAAGCAGAAATAGATGAATATCTTTTTATGCCATTAAGTATTTTTCTAGGTGAGAAGAAGGTTCAAGAGGGAGAACATATATATATATACTTAATGGTTAATTCACACTGATGTATAGCAGAAACTAACACAACATTGTAAAGCAATTATTCTCCAATTAAAAATAATAAAAAATATTTTTCTGTAACATGGTTTTACGTAACTATATAGCATTCCATCAAACAGATGTACTGTAATTTATCTAAATACTTCTCTTTTGTTGGGCTCTATATGACTGGAAGTTAGCATGAACCAGACAGATGCTGACAGGTTATACGAGCTTGTGCATGCTCAGTCTCTAAGACCTAGCTGACTCCTTGCAGCACCATTGACCGTAGCTCGCCAGACTTCTCTGTCCATGGGATTTCCCAGGCAATCATACTGGAATGAGTTGACATCTCCTCCTTTAAGGGATCTTCCCAACCCAGGGATCAAATGATCTCTTACAGTGGTAGGTGGATTCTTTACCACTGTGCTACCTGGGAAGCCCAGTGCTTCCTAGTATTCTTCAGAAATTTCATACACTCATAAAGGTATAGACATGTATTTATTAACCAACCACATCTGGTTTCACAGCTGGTGAAAACTGTTGAAAAGGGTAGTGTTAAAAAGTAGAAGGAGGGCTTTAGAAATGGAATATCAATTAACCAGAATCTGATGCTAATGAATGAGTAAACCAAAATGGTTAATCCTATACATCCACGATTTAAAGTGCAGTCATCAGTTGAATTCATTGTGTCTCCTTGCTAGCTAATAGACGTGACAAAGCAATTGTATTTAACTTTCTATTAACCAAGGAATAGGTGAGCAGGGGGAATTTTAGTGATGGCTTTCCAATTCTGCAGACGCTTTAAAACTGACACAAACAAAAAGCTGGCAGACAGGGTAGGGTCAGGATTATAAATATATTTCATCTCACCAACAGAATGCCATCTTTTGTTTCTTGGCTTCACTCCAAGCTCTGGATAATGCTGCCACAGTAGCAGGAAGGTGGGGGCAAGAGCCACGGAGTAGGACTCCACTGAGCCATCTCTGACTGAGATAGTTTTCTCTTCCAGTTCTAACAAGAACCCTCACAGATTAACAGGAATATTCTCCTCTGGTTTATATACCAAGTGAGAGGGACTATTCCTTTTGCTTTTGGTAAATTCATAAAGTAGAAGAGTGAACCCTCAAGGCTTGGGCTGGGAGGGAAGTCAGATTCTAAAACCTAAGTCCTTAACTCCCAAGAACAACCCTATACACACATACACACACACACACTCTCTCTCTCAGATCAGCTTAGTGAAGGAACTGATCTGGAGGGCTAAAGATAATGATCACCTTTCTCACAAAGCGCTAAAACCCCTGACAAATTTTGCTAGAGGTAAAAATATCTTATCTCTGCAGTTCTTAATTTTTAAAAATTGGTTTCTAACATCATACTAAAGTTGAAAACAGTCGAAATATCTGCTTCTTCTTGGTGTAGCTACATTAGTATTGGAATGGACTGTAGTAATATCTAACACTAACAGCATTTACCATATACAAGTTGCTGCTCTAAGCACTTTTTCATAACTCATTTTTATATTCTGGATCAATGTCTCAACAGATTTGTGTCTTTCTCAAATTTTCATTTCTTGAATACAAAATCCAACTGAAAGATTCAAGAAATTGTTAGGAGTTAATGTAAGGTTTCAAGTGTTCTTTGTGATACGTCATGATAGGAAGCCTAGAGCTAAATGGGCCTTCATTTCTTTGGAGGATATCAACTGGGAAAACAATATTAAATTACTCCAGAAGGAATTTACCCTCAATTTCAAATCTAGGGGGAGAGTAAGCATTCTCCCTCACACCCAGTTACTTCCTATAGAAAAGAAAGTTGGTAATTGTCAGCACTGTTCTAAACCTGTTGATATCAGCTTCATAAATTATAAGTGAATTTTATGGTATTAGGAACTGAGAGTGTAACAAGCTGGGATGCTGAACTCTCCCATAAGCTTGTTGGTTTTAAGTTCAATTATTTTTAAATTCAAAAACAAACCCACAGGAAAAAAAAATCAGATTTGTGGTTACCAGAGGCAGAGGGTGGGGAGAGGGGAAAATTAGATGACGGTGATCAAAAGGTATAAACTTCTGGTTGTAAGAATAATAAGTACTAGGGATGTAACATAAAACTTGAAAATATAAGTAAAACTGCTGTGTGTTATATATGAAAGTTTCAAGAGAAATTTTTTGCTCTTTTAAATTTTATATTTATATGAGATGATGGGCTCCAAAATCACTGCAGATGGTGATTGCAGCCATGAAATTAAAAGACGCTTACTCCTTGGAAGAAAAGTTATGACCAACCTAGATAGCATATTAAAAAGCAGAGACATTACTTTGCCGACTAAGGTCCATCTAGTCAAGGCTATGGTTTTTCCTGTGGTTGTGTATGGATGTGAGAGTTGGACTGTGAAGAAGGCTGAGCACCGAAGAATTGATGCTTTGAACTGTGGTGTTGAAGAAGACTCTTGAGAGTCCCTTGGACTGCAAGGAGATCCAACCAGTCCATTCTGAAGGAGATCAGCCCTGGGATTTCTTTGGAAGGAATGATGCTAAAGCTGAAACTCCAGGACTTTGGTCACCTCATGCAAAGACTTGACTCATTGGAAAAGACTCTGATGCTGGGAGGGATTGGGGGCAGGAGGAGAAGGGAACGACAGAGGATGAGATGGCTGGATGGCATCACTGACTCGATGGACGTGAGTCTGAGTGAACTCTGGGAGTTGGTGATGGACAGTTGATTCATGGGGTTGGACACGACTGAGCGACTGAACTGAATTGAGATGATGGATGTTCACTAAACTTATTGTGATAATCATCTCATGATGTATATTAGTCAATCATTATGCTCTATACCTTAAGCTTAGTGCTATGTGTCAATCATATCTTAATAAAACTGGAAAGAAAAAAGAAATTAACCCTGAACAATTGGTATAATTTAACTGTCTTTTTAAATCTATTTAAAAAGTTACATGTGAAATAACATGAATACATTCTACTCTTAAAAATTAGAATACAGATAAAATTGTGTGCATTCAATATTTTTTTCTTCAGTCTTGTTGCTGGACTCCTTATCTTCCAGAGTTAACTACTCTTAACACTTTTCAGTGTGTAAGGTAATGTCTTTTAAGGCTGTTTCAATATTTATATGCATTTTGTCTAGGGAAAATATCATATTTTGAGTGTGAAGTATTATGTAAATGCACTATTATATAAACAATGTATTACATGCATACATATCTAAATGTATTAACATAAAAATATGGTATGAATAGTTATGCAACTTCTTTTTTTGTTCAAAAATATATTTTTGTGATGTATCCATGCTGACAGATATATTGATAAGTCTGGCTCCCTTTTCCCTGCTATAGAGTTTTTGTATGAAAATATCACACTTTATCCACTACTCAAATGATTTGACAAGTAGATTGCTTCCAATTTTTTATTTTTACAAACACTACTCAGGGAATATCCTCAGACCTAGAGAATGTTTTTCTAGGATAGGTATCAAGAACTAAAACTGCTAGATCATGTACCACAGTAATTACTTTGCTTCAGTTTCTTGAAATTGTTGCTTATGACCAATTTCTTAGCAACTGTGATTATTTGAAAATTATGTCTAAAAACAAAATTTCTCTCTCCCACCCACCCCCCTTTCTAGCATTGGATTTGACTCAGTGATTTCTCTCTCCCCGTCCCCTACCTACACACACACACTCCTCTCCTCTGCAGAGTGCCCTCTTTTTCTCCCACGACGTGCAGGTTCTATGGGGCCTGAAACTTACATAAGTTTTTAAGCCTTCTCTGAAAAAAAAACAAAAAAAAAACAATGTATTACAAATACAAAATGAGAAGAGTGATTATTACTTCAGAATGAAAAAATAAATCACAGCCTCAGCACCACTGACCGTGGACAATTTGGGTAAGGTAAAGTTGTTTGCTGGCGGAAAAGGAGGCAGCTGACCTGTGTATTGCAGGATAGTCAACTAGATGCAAGTCACACCTCCCCAGTTTTGATAACCAAAAAGTTCTCCAGACTTTGACAAATGTCTCCTAAAGGATAAAAGTGCCCCTAGTTGAGAGCCACTGCTCTAATCCTACCCACTTTCTCAGAGAATAGAAAAAGAAGAAAGATTTTTTTCATTCGGCTCCGCTTATGAGTCTAACCTTGTCTAAATCCCCTAATTTCTAAGGAAATTAAAGATAATTCTCTGTCAGTGTTACTCATGAACATATTTGCACACATGTAGCAGTGTTTAAAAAAGTAAATATGTCATTACCTAAATGGGCTTATTACAGAATTTGAGGGTGATTAACTATTGTCAAATCAAATCAATTAATATGATTCTTCATATTAAAAGACTACAGGAGAGAGACTGAAGTAGGAAAAATCATTTAATTATTTTCAACACACACTGATGGTTAACGTTTCTATGAAACTATGAGTAGGAAAAAAACCTTCACTTAACCAATAAAAAGCAATACCAGAAACCTTCAGCTAATTCATATTCAATGATGAAATGTTTAGAAATATTCTCAAATTCTGGAAAGATGATACTATCACTACTTCTTTTGAACACTATATTGGATGTCTTAGCCTGCCAGATAAGTTATGAAAATAAAGCAAATAGAGTTGAAAAGGAAAAACCAAAATTGGCCTTTTAAAGAGATCTGACAAAATAGCAAACAAAAATTGTGGTAGGCAGAGCAATGGCTCCCCAAAGATGCCCACATCCTAATCCCTGGAGTTTGTGAATGTAATACCTCCCATGGTAAAAGGGAATTTGCAGATGTGATTAAAGATCTTGAAATGGGGTGGTTATATTGAACCATCCAGTAGGCCCAATATAATCATAAAGGTCCTTATAAGAGGGAGGGAGGCAGAGGAGATATGATAATGAAAGCAGATGTTAGAGTGATGACACAGCTGGAAGGGGGCCGTGACATCTTGGGGATCTCATTCTGCTGTATGTTGACATCTGATTTGTGCTTCTAGTGAATTGTTTCACTAAATGTTTTGTACTTTTGTATTGTGAGCCCTTCCATGTGGTTTACTATGTAGGAAACTTGTACAGCCTGGGTTGAGTGTGTAGCCTTCCAAAGAGTCTTTATATTTATTTCTACCGGGTGCCCCAACTGGCCGGTGACATATTTTTAAGTTAAACTTTGAATGCATGGATTTCCAGACCATGAAATTTTGATAAGCCAAAGAGAATCCTTATATCCTTCATGAATCAACATATATATTTGTACTAAACTAAATGCCTTTATTGAGAATTTATTTAGGTCAGCAATATTTGTTGAATATGATAGGCAGAGTGGGTACATAACTGAATATGTAACCATCTTGAGGAGATGGATGCAAAAGCAAGAATTTAGGTTTAGCATGATAAATCTTGTGAGGGGTATGAATACAGGTAAGCAGCACAATGGCTGAAGAAGGAAGAGCAAAGTGGAAGACATTGTCCACATGCTGATTAAAATGAGCCTTGAATTGAAAAAAAAAAAAATGACAAGAGCATATGGTTGCCTTATCCTTAAGATGGCACTATAAACTCACAATTCCTTTGTAGAGAAATGCTATATAAAAACAACTGTGATTTATCCAAAAATCTCAATCAACCCTTATAAACTAGAAATGCTTTTGTGTGTCAGATACTAAGGACTCATACGTATCACCTTCATTTAAATTAATCTTTACAGCACCCTTATGAAGTAGAGATGAGTATTTTGCTGCCCCGTTTTGCAGACTAGGAATAGGAGTCAGAGATGGTAGAAGTGACTTGCTTTCAGTGACTTGCTTTCACAAATCTTGTGAGTGGCAAAGCCAGGATTTAAACTGAGACGGCCTGAATCTGGAAACCGTGCACTTAATCATTGTATTTCATCTCTTTATAGTAATCCACATGTTGAAAATACCAAAATATTAGAATGGTCAGTTACAAAAATTCTCCCCACTCCCCTGTTCCGGTTAAATCACACTGGAGAACGTCCCTTGCATGAGAAGTCAAAGAGCCCCAACCAGAACACTCTGTTGGTGTTGGTTCTCTCTGCTCTGCCCAGACAAGCTGGAGGCTTGGCCTGCCTCCCTCTCAGATGCCCTTCCTAAGCACTCCCTGGGAATATGGTTTCTCCAATTTGGCACTCTGCTTATGGTAACAGGTTTAGATCTCTATTTTCCTTGCTGACATGTGAGGACTTTTGTGATCTCCATGCTTAGTATAATACCTGGAGCATAGATTTCTTAATAAATCTTTGTTAAACATTTTCTTCCTCCTTTAACCAGACCTTGCACCAGAGCCCTATTTTCCTTAGACTCTCCTTTGCTCCCTTCTAAATAATTTCCAACACAAACAGCAAATTATAGGAGAAAAGGCAATCTGTGTGAAAAAGTAGTTTCCCTCTGAGGCACTTGTGTGTTTGGGTGAGAACTGAAATAAATGCTAACACTGGGTTTAAATGGTTAAGCAGTAATTATTGGCTAGTATGCCTTTCACAGGGGCATTTCTAAACCTGAGAAAACTATACTGTGCTTACAATACTTTGCAAGTTTTCATCCAGGTGAAATATAGTTAAAATAAAGGCCAAGGGCAACCTGGAAAAGGAAGAGTGGCATCCAATCAGTGAAACATGCAAAGGGGACATAAGTGAGAGAGGATAAGTAAATCCGCTCACCTTCCATCTCCTCTCTTCCCTTCTATGAACTTCAAGTTGTTTTTCAGCAACAAATGGTAATAGTTACTTCCTTTCTTTCTGCCCTAAGTCAATAATTAGCCCCCAACCCCTACCCCCTCTACTTCNGGACTGATACTGAAGCTGAAACTCCAATACTTTGGCCACCTGATGTGAAGAACTGACTCCTTGGAAAAGATCTTGATGCTGGGAAAGATTGAAAGTGTTTGCACATTTAACCATCAATGTCTGTTTTCTTGAGTATTTTCCCCTTTCTCTCTCAGCTTCCAAGTTTGGAAGCAATGAAGAAATGGCTTGACTTTAATGTTTCTCAAAACCTTAGTCTGTTATAGAAACAATACCTTGTGCCTATGAGAAGAAAACTGTTACTCCTAAGGAAAAAAAGGGCTTCTTCTAGAGGCTAGGAAAGATCTTGGTTGGTGATATAGGCATGGAGGGAGTGGGCACATGGAGAGACCAGGATGCATGGTGAGAATGGACATGCCTGCTTCCTGGGCAGAGACTGCTGGAATTTCAAGGAGGCAGTGAAGCCCCAGAGAGTAACTGAGTGCTTGGAGGCATGACAGAGAACGTCACAAGCTTCTTGTGCCCAGGATGCTCCTCAGAGGCACAGGCAGACTCCAAGTGATGGAAGGACAGTGGTGGCGCTGATGAGCTGAGGACAGCTTGAGGTCTGCAGGAGCCGTGGCACCAAGCAGGAGGGGGCCTCAGTGGAGACCGTGGAGACCCAAGGCCAGCGACTGATGAGACTATGCTCCTCTTGGCAGACGTCCAAGTAGACAGAGAGTTCAAGGGTTGGGCACTGCTTAGCTTTTAGTCTCCTCTTAAACAGCACGACCTTGATGAGGGAAAGAAAAGACAACTGATGAAATTTAATTTTTTTCATAAACTTAATAGCATGAGACTTTCAAATAGAAATTAAGTAGAATTGGATTTATAGACTGAGAGTCTGCCTTGCATGTTAAGAAACAATTTTTTTTTTTTTTTTTCCCACTAGTTCCCTGGTGGCTCAGATGATCCTGCAATACAGGCGACCTGGGTTCGATCCCTGGGTTTGGAAGATCTCTTGGAGAAGGAAATGGTTACCCACTCTAGTATTCTTGCCTGGAGAATTCCATGGACAGAGGAGGCTTGTGGGCTACAGTCCACATGGTCAGAAAGAGTCAGACATAACTGAGCAACTAACACTGCTGCTGCTAAGTCACTTCAGTCGTGTCCGACTCTGTGCGACCCCACAGACGGCAGCCCACCAGGCTCCCCCGTCCCTGGGATTCTCCAGGCAAGAACACTGGAGTGGGTTGCTATTTCCTTCTCCAATGCATGAAAGTGAAAAGTGAAAATGAAGTCGCTCAGTCGTGCCTGACTCTGTGACCCCATGGACTGCAGCCTACCAGGCTTCTCCATCCATGGGATTTTCCAGGCAAGAGTCCTGGAGTGGGGTGCCATCGCCTTCTCCAAGCAACTAACACTAGAGGTACTGAATGTAGAGGCCCTCTGTCACTGAACTGTTCCAGAAGAGACTGGATAAGCCTCTGCTGAGGACACTTAGAAGAAATGCACACAGCGTCCAGAGACTGGCCCACCCAGAGAGTCTAGAATTCAACAGGTAGAAGATTACAGCTACCAGGAAAGACCCCGGGGGAAGTCTGAAATTTTCTGACTCCAAAATATCTCCTTCTGTTGCAGGAAGGACCCCCTCCAGGGCTGGAAACTGGGCTCTTGTCTAACACTCGGAAATGAATTGTCCGAGGAGACACGTGCTGACAAAGCGAGAGACTTTATTGGGAAAGGGCGCCCGGGTGGAGAGCAGGAGGGTGAGGGAACCCAGGAGAACTTCTCTGCCCGTGGCTCGCAGTCTCAGGTTTTTTGGTGATGGGATTCGCTTCCGGGTGGTCTTTGACCAATCATTCTAATTCAGAGTCTTTTCTGGTGGTGCACCCACCACTCAGCCGAGATGGAGGCTAGCGAGAGGGATTCTGGGAGGTGGACGGACACGCGGTGTCTCCTTTAGACTTTTCCCGAACTCTTCCGGTTGGTGGTGGCTTATTAGTTCTGTATTCCTTACCAGGATCTCCTGTCATAAAACAACTCATGCAGATGGTTACTATGGTGCCACCAGGGTGGGCGGTCTCAATCAGTGTGCTTCCCCTGACACTTCTACCAACTAAGATCATTGATCCACTTCTGATGGAAACAGTCATAGAATATATGAGGTTAATGAGGGGAGGTATAGAATTTGGGAATAGAAGATGGTGATGCCAAAGAGAGGTTCTGTGTGGGTCATTGGAAGAGAGTGGCCCGCGTGAGGACAATGCTATACAGCACGAGTGACTAAACGGGGTTTGCATGGCTGAGGGGTGCTCACGGGTGTGCGACAGCAGATGTTCCATGGGGAGTGATGGCAGGGGGTGCACACGATGAGCAAGATTGGTGGCATTGTGTCAGGGGGTACAGGATATGGGTGCCCAGTGGAGAGGAGGAGTGGGGTGTGCAGCTGGGAGTTGACTATGTGCAGAGCATAAGGCGGACTATCCTGGTGGGTGTCGGTTGCTTCAGTGGTCTTTCCTCTGTGAGATACCCTTGTGGGTACTTGGAATTGTACCAGATTAATTTTTTTTAGATGATCTAACTTGGCCTTCTGTAAGCTTTTTCTTCAATTCTAGAGTACTATCAGCTATTATCTCTTTAAATATTGTCTCTCTTGTTTTCTTATTATAGAACTCCTGTTAGTTGTGTGTTGAAGATTCTTAATCTATCCCCCATGGTCTTAACTTCTTTGTCATCTTTTCCATCTCTCTCTTTTTTTACTAACTAGCTTATTAAAGATTTTTCAGTTTGGTTTTAACCATCACTTCTCTTTGATTCTTATTTCTCTGTTTATCTCTTCTAACATCATTTCTTTTTGTTTCAACAACTCTACTCTCTGCTTTCTAATTTTTTTGTATTCTCCTATCCTATCATATAGCCTCTGCTGTTTGACTCATAACCTCCTATTCTTATTTTATGAATGTAAATTCTTAAAACTTACATTTATTCCTTCCTTTGTCTCTAGAGGAATTTTAAGCTTACCAATTTCAAAGTCCTTTTCAAATGACTTTGTGATTTTCATTTTCTCTGGAGGTTAGTTCTTCATTTATTGGATTTGTTAACTGTCATTCTCAGTGTTATACTTTCTTGTTTGTTTCATACTTTTGGCTTTGAGGCTCATCTTGCTGTGGGTTTTATTTTTCTGGTTATTACTTTTAAAGTTTTCTTTCCAAATTCCCTTCTTATTGCATGGTGGTTTTCCAAATTCAGCCAGCCTTCTTGTGGTCTACATCTCAGAACAAAGTCTTATGAAAGGGCTCAGAGTTCCTACACTTTGCAAAGTGGAAGTCCCGGTCCCTGGGCCTGTGAATGCACCCAGTTGCACAATCCTAGGGAAACCATTTACATGGAATGTATGTCAACAGGGCCTGCTAGAATTGTGCAGTAAGATGGCCCTCATGGTAACCCACTTCCAATCTTGAGATGCCCCTTCTCTTGTCTTTGACTTCTTGCAAGTACCACTTTTCCGAGGCTCAGAGAAGATACATTTCTTCCTTAAGGAAAATCAATCAGGGAGTGGGCCCACACCCATGCATTTTTCTGCTGCAGTGTGATGCAACACAGAGCTGTTAAAAAGTGTTAACAGAAAATAAGAGGGTCTTTGAAATGTGGCACTGAAGGTATTTCTAGCATCTACTGAAAATAGATTACTCACATTTTCCCACGTGTGCACTTGTCTGTGGAGAAGGAGAATGATGAGAACACGCTAGCTGGGACTTCACTGCCTCCAGACTGTCCCATGTCTGCTATAGTTGCTGGAAGGACTGGATCCTGAGAGGATATCAGAGATGGGACTCTGTCCCAGGAGACTTGTCTGTGCTTCTTGCAGTCCCTTTCACCACTACTGAGATTGAGAAGGGCTACTCTCCTCCAGTCAGAACTCTCTCTGGCTTTCAACCAGCCCCAGGGTTGTGTTACACAGATATTGGATGTGATTTTCCAAAACCACGCTTCACTTTGAGTTTGTATCACTGTCAGACAGCCTTCCCCATTGCTTCAGATGGGGAGGATGGAGCCCAGCTGAAGACTTAACAAATATTCACATAAGCCTTTGCATATTTCCTTTCTGATACATGACCTAATGGGTTCAGTAACCCTGGAAATATTTGATCTTTATGCCATGAGTCCCCAAAGTCACTAGTTTACTGGAGACCAATGCTTGAATTCTCTCCTGCTAAAACCCAATCACCAAAGGTAAAAAAAAAATCTCAGGGTTACCATGGGAACTGACTGCATGTTCAACCAGTCTGATTTTAGGAGGAGGGCTCAAGGCCCCTCCTCTGGGTGAGTCTGTCGTATGGAGTGGGGGAGCTGCCTGCTGGGTTTTGACCATGCTTAGCATGGTACCTGATGCACGGATGACTCTGAGTGACTAAAGGGAAACCCTTGAACCTGTGATAATAGACCTGTTCATTGTCACCACTCAAGAATGGCAAAGGGAAAAGGAGCAAAATAGTTCATTTTCGGTGGATCCAATCCAAAAGATGATAATCTGCATGCATGCTGGGTTTTCAAAGTACATGAAACTGCTTTTCTAAATGTTTTAGGTCTGGAAAACTTCAAAGGTACTTGGCCAAGAAAGTCCTGTCTTAATTTTTAAATCCCGGTCTATTTTAAGAGAAATGTAAGCTGCCTGTTTCTGATTCACTTATACTTGATTTGTCAAAACACTCTTGTTTTAAGAGGTATTTGTTGTCCAAAAGTCCTTGTGACCCCTGCTGGAAGTACTGCATCCTAAGTCAGGAATTGGTTCTGGGCAACTGCCCTCATTTCAGATCCATGTCTTATCACCCTACAGGGCTCCAAGGTCCTAAATAGTACTGCCTGTCTTCCCCCCTCTTTTAGACATAGACAGGGACTTTAAAAGAAGAGGCTGTGGCTGGTTGTCCTCAGATCCCCACCCAAGTCTTAGAGGTTTGGCTAAAAACCTTGAACACTCTTCCCAGAGGAGAGTAAATAGAGCCTTGTGAAAATACAGCAGTTGTGTGCCTTTGACTTTACAGAGTTTATATACTTGAAGTGCAGCATGATAAATGAATGTGTTTTTCTGTGGTTACCTCTATTTGGTCTGCTGTATAAGAGTCTGCATTCATTGGAAGGATATCTAAAATGACAAATCGGCCTTTTAAAAAGTATTTTTAAATTGAAGAAAAATTTACATGTAGTTAAAGGTACAGGTCTTAAGGGCATAAATTGAGGATATCTGACAAACGTATACACCCATATAACCAACAATACAGTCACATTATACAATATTTCCATCACTCCAGAAAGTTTACCTGTGCCTCCTGCCAGTAAATTCCAACATCTGTAAGCAGCTGCTGTTCTGACTCCTGCAACGGTGGCAGCCAGCTTGTAGGACTGCCTCCCACAGACGTCCATTTTGGTATTTATGCCCTGGTGTATCCCCTCCAATGGTGTATGTGTTGCACCAAGTGTCGTCTCACTCCTTCTGTGGGTAGGGTGGGTGGTAGAGACTATGACTTCTGTGTTTCTTGCACTTTTTCCTGGATGCCTGTCTCTGGAGGAAGTCAACTGCCATGGGACGGGTCCATTAGAAGAGGCCCATGAGGCAAGGAACTCATTTCACCAGCCCATAACCATCAAATACCTTAGATCTGCCAACAGCCACGCCAGTGAGCTTGGAAACAAACAGTCCTCAAGTAAAACTTTGAGATGACTGCAGCCCTGGCCAACACCTTGAAATAGCCTGTGAGTGTCTAAACTAAAGACACCCTAACCCTCAAAAACCATGAGATAATACATGCTTGACAGTTTAAGCTAATAACTTTTGGCATAATTTGTTATGCAGCAATAAATAACTAGTGTAATCACTGTTGATTTGTTTTGCTCTTGAACTTTTAGAAACTGAAATCATACAGTATGTATTCTTTTACGACTCGCCTCATTTGCTTAACAGAAGACCTGCAAGGTTCATTTGCACCGTTGTGCAGAACAGTAGTTCATTCTTTTTCAGGGATGAGTAAATTTCATTGTGTGAATATGTGACAGTTTATTTACCATGTCCTATTGGTAAATAGTTGTGTTGTTTCCAGTTTTATGCTTTTTTTGAATGGAGGTGAATAAAGCTGCTATGAACACTCTTATATAAGTCTTTCATTGAATAAAGCTGCTATGAACACTCTAATATAAGTCTTTCATTGAACATGGGCTTCCCTGTTGGCTCAGAGGTTAAAGCGTCTGCCTCCAATGCGGGAGACCTGGGTTCAATCCCTGGGTCGGGAAGATCCCCTGGAGAAGGAAATGGTAACCCACTCCAGTATTCTTGCCTGGAGAATCCCAAGGACGGAGAAGCCTAGTAGGCTACAGTCCATGGGGTCGCAAAGAGTCGGACATGACTGAGCGATTTCACCTTCACCTTCTTCGTTGAACATACATTTTCGTTTTTCTTGGGTAAATGCCTAGGAGTCCAATTGCTGAGCCACTGCTGATTAATAACAGAAGAAACTCCAAAATGGGTTCCAAAGTGGCTGTACCATTTTGAAATTCTTTGTGCAAAAGTATCTATTCAAGGCTTCCTCCTACTTACTTTTTTATACTTTTCAAGTTTTTAAGGTGGAAACTTAGATCGCTGACTTTTAAATCTCCGTTCTTTCTAATATAAATATTAAAAGATATAAATTTTTCCCTAAGCAGCAGCAAGAGTCTTCCAAATATTTCATTTATGCCTCTTCAGCTCAGTGAAACATCCTTTGTTTGAGTTCCATCTCCACCTCCTTGTGTGATGGCTAAAATTTGCTTCTAGGCAGAAAACCAGGGTGAATATGGAGCTCACTCCATGTGACTCCTTTTTTTAAAAGATCACAGACCTGTCTTTTCCTTGGCTCAACACTCGAAAACATTTTCCTCATATATTTTGTGCAGCCTTATAGTTATTTTCATTAGGAGGACAATTTTAGAACCAATTACTTTGTGATGACTAGAAGCAGAAATCCTGACTGATCATTTTTACATTTTGGTTCAAGGGCTCAATAATTTCTTTTCTAGTCGTTTACACTTTCCTTTCAGTTTTGGCTCCTTGACATTTGTTTTTGGAGAGCAGTCGTTGACGAGCTCAGACATGAGCTACTGGAAAGGAAGGTAGTGTTGTGGAAAAACATGGGCTGTGGGAAAACCTGACTTCAAATCCTAGTTTAGTAATTTTAGTAAGCCTACAACTTTTGGCTAATTTAACTAATCATTGTGAGCCTTCTCATCTGAAAATGGGGATAGTAATATAATATGAATACTGATGCTGAAAGATAACATTTATAGAATGATCACTCCGTGCCAGGAATTTTGCTAAGGGTTTTCAACTTGAAGTTTCTTTGTGAGGATAGACATAATGATATGTGCAATGGTCGAGTGGGCCTGGGGCATGGGAAGAGAAAAATGAAAGATTCTGGAACTCAAGTAGATCTGACAGCCCTAATGACCAGTCTTTGCCTAAGCATTATCAGCTGGTACTCAGTCCTCATTATGGTGATGCCATTTTTCCTCACCATCAACAAGGGAAATGATAAGCCTCATGGAAGCATGAGTGACTGAATGACTCCTGGATGTTAGTTGCTAGATTTCTACATGAATATATTGGTAATGGGATTATACCCATTACAACTTCTCAGTAATATTTGTAGTTCAATTAAATGTTTGAATGATTAAAAGTTCAAATAAGTTATGGAAGGGAGGACTTAGTTAATGTTTTATTGCATCATTGAGTTCTGTTTTCTTATTACTTAGCAAAGCAGAGAGTAGCAGCTTTCTTGATCACGACTGTTAAATAAACCTCAAGGGTTGTATCCGTCAGTATAGTCTAGGATCCATTTTAATAACAAACACTTCCTAACTCTCAGGAAGTCAATGCAACTGTTTGTTTCTCGCTCTTGTTACATGTCAAGTTCAGGGCATGGAATTCAGCTCATTGAGGTTTCTCAGGGATATGAGGTTATCAAGACTACTTTTCTGTGTATGCTTTCATAAGCTTTGAGACAGGGGGAAAGGAGTGGAGAACCCACTCAGCTGTCTGTCAAGGGCTTCTGCACATTTCATCAGCTAAGCAAGTCATTTATTCATACATAATAAATTATGAGTAGGAAAATTTTAGTACATACCCAGGGAGGTAGGCCCTATTGACTACACTATATTTTTATGTTTCACCAAGCCAGCTTGAGCCATTTCAGCCACACTTTCATTTGGCAGCACCTGGTATTCACAAGTGTTTTTGCCAAAGAACCATCATGACTTTAAAATGATTATTTGTCTATTGGACATGCGGTACATGTTTTTCCTTAAGACTCTCATAGCTGAAAAGACTGCCTTTTCAGTCAGAGTCCATGTCTCACTCCATCTTTTATAACAAAGGTTTTCAAAACCATGAAGTTTCATTTTAGCCAAAGAAAAAAGATATATCAAGCATAAAAAGTTAAAACTTCTGTCACAAAATCAGGGCTGTGTGCTTTCCTTGGTTCCTAATTACTTTTGAAACTTTCTTAAATTGACTGATTACAATATCATATAAATCTTAATTCATTTGTATACTATATCAACAAATTTTTTCTGCCATTAACAATTGTCATCAGATTTTCTTACATTGCATATGTGATAGAAGGATCACAGACAGGTCAAGCCTATTGGTATGTAAGATTGTAGGGAACATACAGATATGTATATGTATATACACACACATCAGTACAATAGACTGACGCATGTGTGATGCGATACATTGATGCATTTTTGTCTCCTTTTTTTTTCTTTTGAGTGTCAGCACATATTCACAAGCTTTACAAACACCATGGGGGACAGTGGGGCTGTGTTGGCAGCACCAGCTTTACAGCCGTAGCACCCATCCACCCCTACTAAGCCCCATGCTCAGAAGGGCCCCGTGTTTAGCTTAATGCTCTGGTGTTTCTGTCTTGAGTTTCTTCATAACTCTTTAATAAGGGCCCCCACATTTTCCTTTCATGCAAGGTCCTGCATATTTAGTAGCCAGTCCTGTAGATGGGACACTGACTATTTGTCTGTTTTCCTCATTGGCAGATGTAAAAACTGAGGTTTACCAATGTGGCCATCACCTGCAATTGGGAAGTGGAAGATGGATGGGGCCAGTCTGGCCGGTGCATTTTTATTGTGCTATATGTGAGTTTGAGGGAGAGACATAAATAATTTAAACAGTTTTGCTTGGACCAATAAATAAATGTTCCCCTCCCCAGGAAAGTCTCTTCCAAAGGTTCCTTCTATGGGCCTTTTTGAGGCTTTTTTCCAGCAGCAGCAAACCTCTCACTGCCTCCCATCCTGGGACTGGCTGAACTCAAAGTCAGCCGGTACGAAACAGGGGAGGGGTGATGGCCAAGTTATACAATAACTGGTATAATAGCCTCCAGATTCAAGGTGGGAAAGCCTGGATGATATGGATCCCCATGCAGGCACTCTGGGCACCCAGAGCTGCTCTCACACATACATGTCAAGGCTAGGACAGGAGGCTGCATTGGCCATACCGCCAGGTTGATGTTCATGGTGAGAGCTAGTGGGGACCCCTGCTTTATGCCTGACTCTCACTCCAGGAGCCCTCTTTTAACTTCATCCACCAAACACCACTTCAGGAGATTATTTATGAGAGCAGTTTTACACCACATGGGCCAATCCTAAGAAGTGAAATTTACAGTGAGATCCCAGCAAGTGAAAGGAAGTTCTCCTCCCACCCTGACACCAGACTATCTTACTTGTAGACCTGAAATTTGCTCTAAGATGGGTATGGGGGGCTGGGGCTGGGGTTTCCAGTGGGTGAGTCTTTGTTATGTGCCTGGGTCTCGTTCTCCCTGTCTCTTGCTCACATAGTCATAGGCATTAAAGGACCCTCACAATCTCCTAATCAAACCCAGTGATCCCCATCAAGCAGATGCTCAGCCTCCAATTGGATGGGACTGGAAGGGGACGCCCTTATTCCAGAAGCATCCCAGTTCACCTCAGGATAGCTCTGACAGTAAGAAAAATCTTCCTTACTGTTATAACTTTGGAAGATGTCAGCTTGGATGAGTCGAACTCCTTTTCTCAGAATTCATTTTCAGCTACATTTCTGATTAGCGTGGGACACGGGAAGATTCTTGGGAGACTAGGAGGGTTGACAAGAGGCTCCTTGGAAGAAAAGCTATGACAAAATTAGACAGCATAATAATAAGAAGAGACATTACCTTGCCGACAAAGGTCCATCTAGTCAAAGCTATGGTTTTTCAAGTAGTCCTGTATGGATGTGATGGCTGGACCATAAAGAAAGATGAGCACTTAAGAACTGATGCTTTTGAACTGTGGTGTTGGAGAACACTCTTGAGAGTGCCTTGGACAGCAAAATCAAACCAGCCAGTCCTAAAGGAGATCAGTCCTGAATATTCATTGGAAGGACTGATGCTGAAGCTGAAGCTCCAATACTTTGGCCACCTGATGAGAAGAACTGACTCATTGGAAAAGACCCTGATGCTGGGAAAGATTGAAGGCAGGAGGAGAAGGGGACCACAGAGGATGAGATGGTTGGATGGCATCACCGATTCAATGGACATGAGTCTGAGCAAGCTTCTGGAGTTGGTGATGGACAGGGAAGCCTGGCATGCTGCAGTTCATGGGGTTGCAAAGAGTCAGACATGATTGAGCAGCTGAACTGACTGACGGAGGAGGGTTGATGGAGAAGTAGCAGCAGACACTTGTTGCTGACTACTGATTTACCAGAATGGTATGAAGCCATAGCCTGATCTGTTCTTCTAAATTCAAGGCAAATACATGTGTTTAACCTCATGATGGAGGGCCCAGCTTCTGCAGGTTCTTGTCACCAGGGCAGAGACACCAAGAGCGGACACATTTTTAGCCCACCCTCCCACTTGTAGGTTCCAGCCTCCTTGTGACTGTCCCTCCCTGCCAGCCTTCCCTGTGGGCTGCAAGCTCCAGCGTCAGCCTGGAGGACAACAGCCATACAGAGACTGCTTAGCCAAACCACCTCCCGTGACTGGGTTAGAGCAGTTCCCCACAACGGAGCGTAAATATATACAGATACATAAAATCTCCTATTGGTCCACTTCTCCGGGTGAACCCAACGTTACACTTAGGTCACACTGGAATTGAGGTTCCTTTAACTTGCATGTGTAGGCCCCAACTTGACATCTGGATGTCATCAGTTAAGTTCAGTCAATCGCTCAGTCGCGTACGACTCTTTGTGACTGCATGGACCACAGCACGCCAGGCCTCCCTGTCCATCACCAACTCCCGGAGTTTACTCAAACTCATGTCCGTTGAGTCGGTGATGCATCCAACCATCTCATCCTCTGTGGTCCCCTTCTGCCCTCAATCTTTCCCAGCATCAGGGTCTTTTTCAATGGGTTAGCTCTTCACATCATGTGGCCAAAGTATTGGGGTTTCAGCTTCAACATCAGTCCTCCCGATGAATCTTCAGGACTGATTTCTTTTAGGATTGACTGGTTAGATTTCCTTGCAGTCCAAGGGACTCTCAAGAGCCTTCTCCAACACCACAGCTCAAAAGCATCAATTCTTCATTGCTCAGCTTTCTTTATAGCCCAACTCTCAAATCCATACGTGTCATAAGGAACAGGTTTTCCCTCCTGTGCCTCAGCCCTCCGCCTGCATTTGCTCTTTTCCAGCCTAGAGAGCCTCGGTGACTTCAGATGCACTGCTCTGGAATGCATGAGCCCTTTCCAAAGCCGCCACTCTTACGTCTCGTCCTGTTGTCTCAGCAGGACATGTAGGACTTGACTAGATTGTCCAGATGAGACCTTCGTTTTATTAAGTCCTTATCACAGACCCTTCACACAGGGCTCAGACAAAACATACTTATTAATGACCCCTAGTTCTTGCCTGAGTTCACAAGCACACTTTGTTTTTTTTCTGCCTGCAGAAGGGAGAGATTGGCCATGGGAGAAACTAACCCACTCTGGATTTGTCTGGTTTTCTGCCTGGAGTCTAAATGCCAGGCCCGACTGAGCCTCCTCTGTCTCCTTATCACTCATCAGACATACCAGGCTGGTGGGCCTCTATAGGCCTCAGCACTGCGCCGTGCATGGGTTTTGGCTGCAAGAGGGCTTCAAAGGCCTGGCGATGACATTGCCTCACTTAAGCAGTGCCTGCTCACCCACCTCCTCACTCCTAGAATGGATGGAGAGTGAAGCCACATTAGCTGGCTGAGGTTTTCCACTTGATTCTTTGTAGCTAACTGGCTTCCTAATTCATCGAACATTCCAGACCCTCACACCCTCCCCCCACCTCAGTCTTGCCCCATGACTCAGGACTCTTACAGACAGATATAAAAAGAGAATTAGAAATGGACCCATCTTTTGATATGTTTCTTTGCTATTATCATCCAGGGCCTGTGGTTCTATCTTTTGGCCTCTCTTATCTGCCCAGGAAAATTGTTCAGCCCTCTTTCAGACTTTTTCACTATAGCAATGCGGCAGTAAGACTAAGTACTTGACCTCTGGATCCCTGAAAAAAACAGCTAACCCTCAAATCTAGGCAGAGTCCAAACCCCATTTCATCCTTGGCCCACCCAGACTCCTTAATTTCTGGCCACATATGTACACTGTCTACAATTGTTAAGCTCTCCACTGTTTACTCCTATGCTTTTAATGACTCTCATAACCTTGGAACAAAAATATCTTTCAAGAGAGACGATCCCAAGAAAATTCAAAAGATATCTCTGAGATCCCAGAGGAGAAAGACAGAGGGCAGAGCTGAGGTCTTAGAGGTTGACTTATGAATGTTTAGTATTACTGTCAGCTCTGACTCTACATCAGGCACTGCCAGGATAATCATTCAGAACGACTGTTGCGTCTATGACAGTGTATGTCTGTCCCCAGACAATTACTAAGGAGATAATTAAAGGCAGATTTGGGGCTTCCCTGGTGGCTCAGGCGGTAAAGGATCTGCCTGCAATGTTGGACACCCAGGTTCAATCCTTGGGTCTGGAAGATCCCCTGGAGAAGGAACTGGCAATCCAGTCCACTATTCTTGCTTGGTGAATTCCATGGACAGGGGAGCCTAATGGACTACAGTCCATGGCATTGCAAAGAGTCAGACACAACTGAGCAACTACACACACATTAGAGGATTTGTTTATAAACTTCTGTGAGTTTCCAAGACCTGGGTGAGTTTGAAAGACTACACCTCAGAAAGGAACTGACATTCTCTGACTTCTCTCAGCTAGTCTGGGAGTGAGCAGGAACTTACCGAGTCATGGAAAATGCCATTTTAGGTACCTTCTGGGAGTTCTTGTGGATGTGAAGTGAAAGACCAAGAAATCAGTTCCTCTTATTTTTTTGGCTGAAGTTACATTATCCTGGGATGGCAGTCCTCACTTAGGGCTGGAGAACTGAGTCCAGGAAGCTATGCCACCAGGGAAGCCCCATCAATTTATTACCCTCCACATTCATCCTGGGTTTCTCTGGTGGCTTAGGTGGTGAAGAATTCACCTGCAATGCAGGAGACCCAGGTTCAATCCCTGGGTTGGGAATATTCTCTGGAGAAAGGAATGGCTACCCACTCCAGTATTCTTGCCTGGAGAATTCCGTGGACAGAGGAGCCTGGCGGGCTATAGTCCATCGGGTCACAAAGAGACACGACTAACACTTTCACTTCCTTTCACATTTATCTGAGCTTCTCCTGCGCTGCACTCTGTTGGGAGAATCAGGAAGAATGGGCAGGACATCCCTTCCTACCTGGGCCGTGCCAGGCCACCCAGGGGACCTGCTGGGACTGGCAGGGCAGCAGCTGTGGTGCCTCTTCCTTCCCATCACTCTCCTGTGCCTCTCTCCAGCCTCCCAAGCCTGGCCCCTGATGAAAGGCAAGAGGAGCTTGAGACGCTTCCACTCCACCTCACTACGTTTGGTTTGCTGCCTCGTATGTCCTGAAAAAGATGGTTTTCTCAATCAATTTTTCTTCTTCCCACATCAACCAGTGGACCTCTTTTCATGAAGGCACAGTGTTTGGGTCAAATCTAGACTTGATTTGACCTAGATTTGAATCTAGGTTCTCTCACTTGATAACTGGGTTCCTTTGCCAAGTGAATGATACCTTCATGTTTCAAGTAAATGGAGACGATCATGGCCATGAGGAAGGTCCCTGGTAGAGTGTGGCTCCTTAGAGGCACGTTTTGTACATATAGGACTCCTCTCTTTCTGTTCTTATCCTTCTGGTTCAAGCACAGCCACTCAGTAATTACCTCCTCATGCCCCTGACCAAGGATACTGCTCTCTTTTAAGCAAGGGAGCCTGGGACTCAGTGGCCTCAAGCTGCAAGACCATAGATTCCTGAGTGTGTAGCCCAACTGAAATTCCCTCCCCAGGAGACTGTCAAAACAGTCCATGCCTCCTAAAGCAATTCTCCCAGGAGGTGCTGTAGCTCTAGAAACAACTTACCACAGTTCACGGGAAAGTTTATCCTGTAATCAAACTGTAAGAAACACAACAGCCTCTTCTGCCCCATGCTGCTGAAGCTTATGATAGTAACTCAGCGATTAAAAAAATATATATTGTGTTGACATATTTCTATTCCTGGCCAAAAAAAGAAAGGAGAGAAAATACAAGTGCATTTTTTTTGTTTGTTTTAAATCCATGTTCAGGAGAAAGCATGCAACTGTGTTCCTCCCACAGCAGGATTTATGGGCTGTGATGTTTTGGTCCCAGGGAAGGCAGGGCTTCTGCAAGGCTGGCAGAGGACTTTCCAGTACCCTTGACTTTGGTGAAAACAGTGCAACAAGGACCAAGAATAGGCACGGATGAATGCAGACACAGGATGCTGGGAGTGTCTCCAGCTGGAAGGGCCCAGTGCTAGGAAGTGAGCCCTGGGATCTGCTGAGCCCTGCAACTGATACGTGTGTGGCCTGGAGCAAGTGACAGGTCATCTCTGATCCTCTACTTTCCCTACTGTGAAAAGCATCACAATCCCAGTGAAAACTGATAGGCAGGTGTCTGGTCTCTCTCTCTTCTTTGTCCCACTGGTGAGGATGGGGCCCAGATATTGTCTCTGCCTTAGAGGAATCTTTTTCCTGCCTCCTGCACTCGCGAAACCTGTGAGTATCCTGGGCACCTGCCAGCCTTCCCCTGGCAACAAGAGCAGAGTACCAGCAGGGGTCAGCCCATAAACCTTGCAGGATCTTCAGAGGGCAGTGAGCTAGCAGGGAGAGGCCTCCCTCAAGAATAGCACAAAAGGCCACTGTTTATCAAGCTCATGCCCTGTGCCAGGCACACTGCCCTGTGCCAGGCACACACTTCATCCTCACAACAGCCCTGTGAGGGCAGTATGGAAAATGAGATCCAGAGAGGTTTGGTCACATGCTCCAGGCATCCAGCCAGTGGACCCAGAGGGCCATAACCACCTCCTAAGCTGCCTACTTGGGAGGGAGCAGAAGGCCCATTCCAAGAGAAATCCTGCAAATGGCATATGGGTGTGCTCTTTACTGCAGACAGACTTTCTCTGTCTCCACTCTACTTTCTTTCACCTTCCCTAGGATTAGAGGCTATGGATGAGGAGCACTGTGGAGTCCCGAGGAGTCCATTGTCCAGGACTCTGCAATCACTGGGGCCCTGCCTTCTCTAAGCCTTGGACAGGAATCTGTATGGATATACATAAAGGACCAGGCATGATACCAACTCCTTATTCCATGACCTGCCCATTGTGCAGATTGGCAAACTGAGCCTCAGAGAAGATCAATAACAGTTTAAGCTCACCCAACATGTGCCTACACTTCTCTGCAAAGCTGATGGTCGGGTCATCCCAACCTTCTAAGGTGACAATGCTGACTTCACCCAGCCACTAAGCAACCAGGGGATCCCAATCAGCAGAATCGCAGCAGCAGCTCTCACCTCATCCAACTGTAGAGAAGATTTGTTAGGATAAGTAGAGAACGTAAGCTGTGCTTAAGAATCTTGATCTCTGATAGACGGAAGACTGCTTTCTTTTTCTTCTACATCTTGGATCCCAATCATTGTTGTGCCTGCAAATACATGTGTTCTGTTTCGCATTGTAGAAAATAACAAAGCCACCAACACCTAAAAGGCACCTGAGAAATTAGGAGGAAACTAATGCATGTGTTTGATTGTCTCGTGTGCCAGGCTCTGTTTTGGGTGCTCTGTATACTGACTCCTCTCAGCATTTCATTTCTGTCAGAGAGGGACCACTGCCATCGCCATGCCACAGACGAGGCGCCTGAGATTCCGAGCAGTGATCTGGCCTGCACTTCTGGGACACTGGGACTGGAACCCGGGGTTCCAGCTCCGATTGGTGGGTTCCATGGCTTTCTCATCCTCTCTCGGAGCCTGGAAGCAGAGCAGAGGGAGGAGGGAGGCCCAAGCTGGCAGATGTGAAGAAAGATCTTCCAGGGCAGAATGCCACGAACTGTGGGAGGGTCTGGAGGTGAGAGGATGTAGCGAATTTTAAACCTGACATATTTCACTTTTAACATCCTCCCCTGACAGTCTCCAGATGCAGGAAGTGGTGAGAGTGCACATTCTTCAAAAGCCATCCCAGGCGAATAATCTGACCCTGAAGCAGAAGGGGAAGCGGGTTGGGGAAGCGGGGCGTGGGGCGGAGGGGNCAACAGCCCTGTGAGGGCAGTATGGAAAATGAGATCCAGAGAGGTTTGGTCACATGCTCCAGGCATCCAGCCAGTGGACCCAGAGGGCCATAACCACCTCCTAAGCTGCCTACTTGGGAGGGAGCAGAAGGCCCATTCCAAGAGAAATCCTGCAAATGGCATATGGGTGTGCTCTTTACTGCAGACAGACTTTCTCTGTCTCCACTCTACTTTCTTTCACCTTCCCTAGGATTAGAGGCTATGGATGAGGAGCACTGTGGAGTCCCGAGGAGTCCATTGTCCAGGACTCTGCAATCACTGGGGCCCTGCCTTCTCTAAGCCTTGGACAGGAATCTGTATGGATATATATAAAGGACCAGGCATGATACCAACTCCTTATTCCATGACCTGCCCATTGTGCAGATTGGCAAACTGAGCCTCAGAGAAGATCAATAACAGTTTAAGCTCACCCAACATGTGCCTACACTTCTCTGCAAAGCTGATGGTCGGGTCATCCCAACCTTCTAAGGTGACAATGCTGACTTCACCCAGCCACTAAGCAACCAGGGGATCCCAATCAGCAGAATCGCAGCAGCAGCTCTCACCTCATCCAACTGTAGAGAAGATTTGTTAGGATAAGTAGAGAATGTAAGCTGTGCTTAAGAATCTTGATCTCTGATAGACGGAAGACTGCTTTCTTTTTCTTCTACATCTTGGATCCCAATCATTGTTGTGCCTGCAAATACATGTGTTCTGTTTCGCATTGTAGAAAATAAACAAAGCCACCAACACCTAAAAGGCACCTGAGAAATTAGGAGGAAACTAATGCATGTGTTTGATTGTCTCGTGTGCCAGGCTCTGTTTTGGGTGCTCTGTATACTGACTCCTCTCAGCATTTCATTTCTGTCAGAGAGGGACCACTGCCATCGCCATGCCACAGACGAGGCGCCTGAGATTCCGAGCAGTGATCTGGCCTGCAGTTCTGGGACACTGGGACTGGAACCCGGGGTTCCAGCTCCGATTGGTGGGTTCCATGGCTTTCTCATCCTCTCTCGGAGCCTGGAAGCAGAGCAGAGGGAGGAGGGAGGCCCAAGCTGGCAGATGTGAAGAAAGATCTTCCAGGGCAGAATGCCACGAACTGTGGGAGGGTCTGAAGGTGAGAGGATGTAGCGAATTTTAAACCTGACATATTTCACTTTTAACATCCTCCCCTGACAGTCTCCAGATGCAGGAAGTGGTGAGAGTGCACATTCTTCAAAAGCCATCCCAGGCGAATAATCTGACCCTGAAGCAGAAGGGGAAGCGGGTTGGGGAAGCGGGGCGTGGGGCGGAGGGGGCGTTACCTGCTGTGCAAGGCCAGGTCGCGCACACGGTGTCCTTCACGCGAGATCCGGGGAGGCCCTCCTGGGATGCTGCGGCCGTGTGGGCTGGTCAGACAACGGCACTCTCGTGGTTCCGAGACATGAAAGATGGGGCCACTCCCCTCCTCCCTCCCCCACAGGACCAGAGTGCCTGCCGCAGACCTGCGACGATGCCTTTCAAGAGGGTGTGTTTTCTAAACAACGTCCAAGAAATCATAACTCCAATGTCAAATTCCCAACCAAAAAGCATCCCAGTCCGGCCTGGTTCTCTTGGTCCGGGACCCCTGCCATTCAGCCTCTTTCACTGAGGCTGGACTATATCAGGGGCCAGTGTGCAACCCTAGCCTCCAGACCTAGGTTGTCAGTGCCCAGGCTGTGGGTCATCGGGCACTGAGATCTGCACTGAGTCTTCAGGATTGGGAGCAAGGAAGGCCTGCTCTTGCCAGGGTCCCGCACGCCTCCTCGGGGCAGTGTGCTGCAAGGACGGGAGCCCTGAGCCGCTGCTGCATGGCCGGCTGGACTTAGCTGTCACAACCCGGCTGGGCCTCAGTTTCCTCATTTGTCAAGCAATGATCCTGATTTCTCCCTGAAGGGTTCCTGAAACGCTGCTGTAGGGGCAGAAGAGAGGAACTGGGAACCCAGGTGGTGGTTGTCTTGGAGAGGGAGGCAGCGAAAGAGGGAAGCAGAGATGGGAGAAAGCTCTTCCATCAGAGTTCGTCTTCACTGCTGAAGTGGAACCAGGTGGAGAAGAGTTTTTCCCCAAGGTCGGTAGAGGGCGCCACCATCCACACGCAGGTGCGCCGGAGACCGCCATTCCCAGCCTCTGCTAGCCTGCACTCCACACTCAGCCCGTTTTTGAGCCATGCGTCGCTGCAACCCTCCAAAGCCACGCACCTCCCTCGGTGGCCACCCCCGGTCTTGGGCCCACACCCCCTTCCCGTGCAGTAGCCATACGCCTGTTCCATCACTTCTGAGCTTATTGCTGCGTGTGCGATGGAGGCCAAGACTTGGTCACTTCTGGACTGGCCAGAGTCCATGTGTGAACAGCCCTGGCTTCCTTTCTCGCCTCCTCCCTGGCGCTGCCCGCCTTCGACACCCTGACCTTTTCCTTCCTGAATCACCTGCCACACCCTCATCTGCCCCAGAACCTTTACACGTGCCTCGGTCTGTCTTTCCTCTCCTTTAACGTGATTTTCTCTTTCATCCTTCAGATACTTGGTCTCCGTGACTAGCAAACAACCCTAAAGTGCGTGGTGTACACACGCCACAACTATACTTTTTAAAAAATTTCAGCGGGAGAGTCCCTTCTGATATAACAATTGCCTCCCTCACATACCAGAGGGTGATGTTCATGAGGGCAGGAGCCCTGGTACCCCAGGGCCCCGTGCCAGAGGCAGGAACATGTGCTAAATGCTGGAACGCCAGGCCCACGGGGATTTAGTTAAAACACTCAGATTCGAGAATTTTCTGTCATCTTAGAAGAGTGGTTTTTAAGTATTGTAGCTATAGTGTTTCATTGGACTGTGCAGGGAGTCAACACTTCCTTGTTCTGGGGGCACCTCTCCGTGTCCAGAGAAGATGTGAGGATTCCTGGTTTGTATCAGAATTGAAACAGAAGCAGGAGGCCTTGACTACATCACACCACCTGTCAGAGCAACGTATCCACCCCTCTGTGACAGTGTGCGTGACAACCCCTGGGCTATGCCTCATCTCCTCCCTAAAGCAGAGCCTGAACTACAATCTGGAGCTCAGATTCCAAAACCAAAGTGCCGCAGTGGGCCAGCCTGCCTTCAAGGCCTTGGCTTCTTTTGGCTTAGTGACTAGGGAAGTAAGCCAGTAGTGACCCCCACTAGCTCTCTCTGGAGAGAGGGGACAGCTCAAGCAAGCTGGACCCAATTAAAAATGATGGACCCAGTTAAAAATGATCTTTAAACTTTATCTTAAAGCAGAAGGACAGTCTCTGGTAGTGTTCCAGGGCTGCATTTGGGAGGGGTGCAGGTAAAGGCCCAGAGGGTGGACAGAAGTGGCATATTCAGGACATCATAATTGGTGGCCTTCAAGGAGAAGAGGCTAAGACTGTGATAGCAGCAGAGGACGAGCCCCTGAAGGATTTAAAACAGACTCTGCTGCAAGAAAGATGACCTTGGCAGCCATAGGGAACTCTTCCTGTGGGGAGAGGAGAGGCTTCGAGTTGGGAAAGGTGAACAGGCTGTGGCTCCACTCCAGCAGGGAGAGGGGAGGCTGGATCCATGCCAGATCTCAGGAGGGCAGCAGGGACAGAGAGGCAAGATAGCACCCAGCACCCAGCTGCCACCTGCCGCAGAAGTGACCAAGCCCATGGCCTGCTCAGGACCAGGCAGACCTGCCAGCAGGGCCCATAACTGCCTGTGCAGACAGCACCAACACTTCTGCTCTGGTTCTGTCCACTAAGCTCCACCCTCTAGGGGTGGCAGCGGGCAGGGACCATACAGGAAAATTACTTAACAGACTGGTAAGTGTAGGGAAAGAACAGAAGAGAGAAAAAGATGGGAAGATGGGGACAGGGGTGGGCAGAGGGACTTACTAATAATGAGATTGAGAATCAGAGAACAGAATCTCCAAGCAGGTGACTTTAAGTTGAATTCTGAGAAACCAGTAGGAACTGGTCAGGTAAAGAGTCTGGAAAAGTCTTCAAAGCAGAAAGAACAGCACAGACGAAACCTCTGAGGAGGTAAATCTCACCAGCCTGGAGGAGCAGGCAGTGCAGAGTGGCTGCACCGTCCCTGAGGAGCGCCAGGAGTGGAAGCTAAAGAGGCAGTGAGGCCTAGATGGCCCTAGTGAGACCCTCACTAGGTCTGGTGAGGCTCTGAGGAGGTCTAGGGAGAGCTTGTTGAGTTGGGTCCCCAAGAGTGGGAGTCAGGTGTCTCAGGGTCCAGCCCAGGCTTCCCACACAGCACCGCGGATGCTTGGTAATCAGCCTCCCACAGGAACGATGACCTTCCGCCCTCAGCACCGTGGGTCCTGACCGCTCCTCCCTGGGGGCTGGGGTAGTATTCTTTGGAAGGTCCAGGCCTCGTCTGCACCCCCGTTGATCATGCCCTACATACTCTGGCCTGCCTGAAGCAGAAGGACCCCCAGCGGGCAGCACAAGCTCTTTTTCTTTGCTAATTACTATCTGACATTTTAATGTTCACATTTAATTACGTTCTCCACCCTTTGGTACAAAAAAACCAAAAAAACGCATGAAGCCTTAGAGGCCTATAAACCAAATAGCAGAACTTTTGTAAAACCCTTTGAAGTCCCTGCTGGAGCCCAAACTGCTTTCTCTTTGAATGTGCCAATTGTGTGTTGGGGCTTTTGAAATGAGGAAAAGGCTCTGGGATCTGGGGACACATTCACAGCAAAATGTGCTCCCAGGGATGTGTGCACGTGCACGCACACACGCGCACGCGCATAACACACACACACACACACACACACACACACACAGAGACAGTCTGGAGCCACCTATAAACATGTCACTGCCTCTCAGGGACTTCCTGAGCCTCTGTGAATTTCTTGATTCTTTCCTGGGAAGCTGCACCCGTTTTACCCAGAAGAGTATCACTTAAGAACTGAAGGTTTAGAGCTCACAGTCTAGCCTACCGTCCCTCACGTGTAACCTGGGAAAATGACCATGTTTCTCCATCCTCGTGGAATAGGCAGTGGTGATGTCCAAGTGTTAATGCTTCACACAGGGCTTGATGTGTGATCCCATCCCATCTACACTGGGTTTAGGAAGGTGACTTGTTATATGAACACCAAATCATGAGGTCACTTTATAACATCTTAAAAGATTTTCTATGAGAATAAATTCACCTTCCAGTCCTCCTCTGGACACAGTATTCAAAAGAAGCAGGCCAGGTTGGGGGGCCTGCTCTGAGCTCCTTCATGTAAATGCTTATGAGCTCCCCAGTGACAGCTGTGCCATGAGGATGTTCTAACACAAGATCTTTTTGAGGTTGGTCCGCAGCACCCATAGGGCAGACTCATCACTCCCACTTCATCTTCTGGAAGCAGAATCGAGTGGTGACAGGGTGCAATTTCCTCAGCGCATGAACAGCTTCTGTCCCATTTAGAATTCGTTGGCCCCCCACAAGGAGGTATGAGCTTCCTAGGTGACTCAGTGATAAAGAATCTGCCTGCTAATGCAGGCGTCACAGGAGATGTGGTTCGATTCCTAGGTTGGAAGATACCCTGGAGGAGAAAATAGCAGCCTACTCCAATATTCTTGCCTGGATAATCCCATAGACAGAAGGATCCTTGCAGTGTGCAGTCCATGGGGTCTTAAAGAGCTAGACATGACTGAGCATGCACGAACTCATAAAGACGTGGAGGTCAATCCCCCTCTACTTTGAATCCATACTGGACATAGTGACTTGCTTGAAACCAATGCAATGGGACAGAAGTGAGGCTCCCTGGCTCGGTGACGGGTTAGCAGAGGTCTTGTCTTGCAGTTCCTGTCTTGTTCTCCAACACTGCCTCTTGGAACAATTTTCCTGGAATCCAGATGCCATGCTGTGAGAAGTCCAAACCCAAACAAAAGGCAGTTGGCAGCTGCAGCGACCAAAATTTACGTATTTGGCAGCCCCGCCTTCTAGTCATCTCAACTCAGGCACCACACACAAGGGAAGAATTCTCCTGGTGGCTCTAGACCGAGCTGAATCCCGGCTCACAGGGAGCATAAACCACTCATAAACCCCTTTCTGCCTTGTCCAAATTCCTCACCCACAAATTTGTGACCATAATCATACAGCTCTTGTTTTACACCACTGAGCTTCAATGGTGTATCAAATAGCAAATGAAAATGGCGATAGCCACAAAGATGTTCAGATAATGCAATGCTGAAGGTCAAATTGGGAGATGGGTGATGGGACCATATAATTTATAGTTCAGCTTGGAATAATTTTAAAAGAAAAAGGGAACACTATTAATATGTATTGGAGAAGGCAATACATTTTCTTGGTTTTAGAATATCTGAATTTATGTTCTTGCTGTCACTTTATCAGTTGAATGACATTAGATACATCATCTAGATAATCTTAGATAACCTTCTAAAACCTCTTCTTTCTAGTCTGCAAAATGAAAATAATAATTCCTTTCTTTTTTCAGCCATCCTGCAAGCCATAGCAATTAAAAATTTTCATCCTATGGCATTGAGAAAACTGTCCTAGAAGAAGTCCTCAGTGACTGGCTCACAGACCATCCAAAAAGTTCTGCTCAGTTCTCACCTTACATGACCCCTCGGCGGCATCCAACAGTGATGGTTAATCTTATGTGTCAATTTGACTTGGCCATGGGGTACCCAGATATTTGGCTAAATATTATTCTAGGTGTATCTGAGAGGGTATTTCTGAATGAGATTAACATGTGAATTAGTAGCCTGAGTAAAGTAGATGTTTCTCTAGGCAACTTTACAGTAAAAGAATGGAGAAAAGATATAGCATGCAAGCATTAATCAAAATAGAGTAGGAGTGGCTATATTAAGATCACTAAGATTCATAGCTAAGAACAATTCTAGAGGGATAGAGGGATACTGTGTAATGATAAAAGGCATCAGTCCTGTAAGAAGCTAGTGCAAGGAAACACAGAAGGTCACATCGTGTGTCTTGAGGGATGCCTCATCTAAGAAGACAGACACGAGTGTATCTAAACGGGGAGTGAAATAAGCAAAGACGCCGAGTGTAATTAGAGTACTGGAAGAGAACGTAGACGAGAATGGAGATGAGGTCAGAGGAAGAGCCAGCGGTGGCCCATCTCTGATATCACCCTAAAGCCCCTCTAAACATGTCAGCATGCATCTGCAGCTGCCAGAAAGCACGGAGGGCCACAGGCTTAACAGTGACATTGGACCAACTTAGTTCCCGGTCGACTTTTTCAATCTACTCTAACTCCTTAAAATGCTAGTTTATGAACTAATCAAGATTGACAGTAAAAGAGTTTGTGCTAGGTTTTTATGTCCTAATCCCCTGTAATTCTGAGGAGGAGCACTGGGCAGCTCAGTTTGTCTGGCACATATTAGATGCTGATGAATATTTGCTAAGATGAACAAAGTGTACTTTAATACAAACTGAACTAATCTCAAGCCCTTTGGGACAACTTTGGAACACAAATGCTTAAGGAAAAGTGTTTACCCTTAATGAACCTTAGGTGACCTGCAAATTACTCATGTTCTGCTAAGTAACTGGCAGTTATTTAGCTAAGTCTTGATTACATGTAAAAAGCCAGAGCTGGTCAATGGATAACGCTGCAGTTCTGTTTCACCTCCTTCCCCTGCCTGGACATCCTTTTCATGAAAGGACACCTTGCTGTTTGTACAGCAGCCGGAGGCTCACATGTGAATTCTTTATATGCCCGGCAAGCAATCCAAGCATCTGACTTCCATTCTCCACTCACAGCTGGGGCAAGTGCAAGAAGTCAGCAGAAAGTTGGAAGTTTGTTAACAGGGGGTTTATTTTGGCACTCAGTTGCAATTAAATCCAGTGGGTTAAAAGCTTCTGAATGCATTACCCTCTTTGAAACAGGGCACTTTTAAAGAGTGTTTCCACAATGAACAATATTCATCACCAATGTTATATATGGCTGTCTTTCACCCTCAAATAATGCTTTCTTTCCTTGGAAGGAAAAGCAACTTTCTCATCATCATAATTGAATCCAAACATCTGTCACCCACAACAGCATGGTTTTAGAGGTCGGCTAATGGATATCTGGCTCACAGAGCACCCAGAACCACAGTCATTTGCAACACATTTACACCCACACCCACATGTACATGCACACACCCTGAATGCATTACTCCAGAAAATTAGACTTTTTCACTATCATTTCTTTGAATTAAAGGAAGACACGGATGAATGTAGTTGGAATAGTAAAAGCAGCAAAGGCCTTGGGGATAGGAGAGCTTGATTCTGCCTTCACATCAGCATAACCTCTCTAGCCCTCAGTTTCCAAACCTGTGGAAAATGTGACAGACGAAGCCACCTCCATTTATCTTATAACCCACCAATGACTTTATGGGTTCATGCATTTGGACACTGGTATGAAGGTCCCTCCACTAGCTGCATTCTGCTAGAGCCTCGTCATTCTTCAAGACTCAGCGATTTTAATGCTGCTTCCCCAAGCCAGCTCTCTGTGGTTCCCTCACATGGAAGGGCCAGCTCACTTTTCATATCCCAGAAACCTTGCAACCAGTTGCACTTCAGTATTCATTGCCTTATATGGCAACCACTAGTCGTGTGCCGGTTTTCCAATCTAAACTATTAATCCACAGAGAACAGACCAGGTCTTATGTCTCTCCATTTCCCTGATGGCAAACAAAGGACTAGCGCCATGCAGGTGCTAGGAAAAGGTGGAAGGGATGAATAAATAGCTGGATGAGTAATCACCTGAATGGCACGACACCGTAAAGGCAGCATCACATGAGAAGGTCTGTCTGCTGGCCACTCACCCCTGCCTCTGCATGATGATGAGAAAGTGGTCTTGCAGAACCCAGTGCTTGTCGCAACTCATCTATTGTCACTCCACACATCCCCCTTCTCCTTTCCCTCTACTCCTTACTTCTGGAGCTTGCATTAAAGAAATGGTGGAAGATTTTCAACGCCCTTCTGTATATCTTAACCTTTTTCAAATGTCCACAAGTTCTACTACACGGTTCCCTTTTTTATTTTTATTTTTTATGGAGCTCAGACACAGAGCTCTGATGTCTCTTCCTTTTCCTAATTCATGACATAGGTTGCAATGAATTAGTGTGTGTGTGTGTGTGTGTGTGCACACACTCAGATGCTCAGTCATTTCCAACTCTTTGAGACCCCATGGACTGTAGCCTACCAGGCTCCTCTGTCCAGAGAATTTTCCAGGCAAGAATACTGGAGAAGATTGCCATTTCCTACCCCAGGGGGTCTTCCTGACTCAGGGATCGAACCCAAGTCTCTTGTATCTTCTGCCTTGGCAGGCAAATTCTGTATCATGGAACAACTGGGGAAGCCCACAAAGGATCCCCCTTTTGATGACTTGCTGAAAGGTCCTGTCTCTAACACGATCAGATCGGGGGTTTAGGTTTCAACGTATGGCTTTAGGGGGACACAATTCAGCCCATGGTCCTTTTAGTGTGACCTGTGTCTAAACCAAACAGAAACAAGCAGTGCAGAAGATGGAGATGCATGCACTTGGTATTTCTCTTCTTTTCGTCAATGGTTTTAACAACAGGAATAAAATGATGTCTTTTGTGATGCCAAGCTCACAAACGCTATCCCTTGTAATGTGTCCCGATATTCTCTTGAATCTCTGTTACATGTTGTCAGTGTATGGGAGGGGTTGTCCAGTGAGGATGAACTTTAGATTGTCTCAGTGAGATCCACTACCGGCTACCAGTGGAGACACCACATTACCTCGGGGCTGACTTTCTTTGTTCTTGGTTACTGGATGGCAGCAAATAAATGCTCTCTGCTTATGTTTATTGTTTTGCATCGAGAAGGTCATTCTTCTCAATATTATTCTTGGTTCTGGAAGAAGACAAACTCTTAGGCTGCCTTTTTGAGGTTTAATGTTACAGAGTAGATTTTGGGGGCCCCTACTGGGAGAGCTGATGGGAAAGGATAGAAGAGTTCCTAATAGGAGATGCACTGTGAGGGCAGAGAGGGTGGAACTGGTCACCCTGGCCCAACATAGGACCTAGGAGCTGGTGCTGGAGACACAAAGACCTCCCCAGCCTGGCGGGCCCCGCTGCCCAAGTGGAATGCTCCCCGGGAGGAGAGCTGTCAAGCAACTCCTGCCTTGGCTATAGCTGAGGCTGGACATCCTCTTGTCAGGCCCACCTGAGCCTGTCTTGGGAATATGTACAGGGTGCACGTGATTGTGGGTGTTGTATGCACCTGTATGTAAGTAAGTCAAAGCAGCTATCTATCTGAGTAACTGAACATGAGAGGTCCAGATCCACCTAATACGGATCCAGTGTGGAGCATACGAGAAAAGCCCCTCCCTGCCTCCTGCCCTGACCTAGTGCTCCGTGTCCCCACATCACCAGACTCACGAGTTTCTGCATCCAACAAGGGTTTCTTCCGTTGTCCGGAAGAGAATATTACAAGGACAGACTGCGGGAAAGTGACCAAGCGGACCTGCAGCTGGGCCAGCCTCCCTGAGTTCTAAGGGTGGATGATGCCCTGATCCCAGGAGGAAGGAAGCTTCTTTGGGAGGGGGAGAGGAGGGCAAACACAAGCAATTTTAAAATGCAAATATTAGAAGCAGTAAGATTTCATGTTATACACCAAGCTTATGAATTGCCTCCATTATTTGAAGTCAAGGAAACCATTGCAAAAATATATATTTATGGATCAAATACATGCTTATTAACACATACTTTATGCCAAAACCAGAATTAGACTTTGGGGACGCAGAGAGACTCAGCACCGATCCACCTGCTAGGGGCACCTGGTCGGGGAGGAAGCACTGCAGTCACCTTTGCTGACGCCATGTGATCCGTGTAGAGTGATCACGCCTGGACTGATCGGAAGGAAGACTTCCCAGGGGAGGTGTCCATGGGTGGCGCACTGTAAAGTGAACAAGAGCTTGTTCGGAGTAGAATGAGGTGTCAGGTGGTGACCAGCTGTCTTTCTTTCACGTTTTGTGAAAGTAAGAGTCTTCCAACCAGGGGGTGGGGCCGAGCCCATCTGTGGCCACAGATGGTTCCAGGGAGGAGCTGGCCGTCAGGGACATCCGGGGGTGTGAACAGCAAGCTCTAGCACTGGCACTGGAACTCTCCGTCCTGCTCTTGGTGTGTTCCCCTAGCATGGAAACACGGGAACATTCCCTTTGCATCTGGCCAGACTGGAGCTGGTGCTAGAGACGCAAAGACCTCCCCAGCCTGGCGGGCCCCGCTGCCCAAGTGGAATGCTCCCCAGGAGGAGAGCCGTCAAGCAACTCCTGCCTTCATCTGCTTTCCATCATCCTCCCTTCGAAGCACATTCTCACAAGTTAACAAAACAGTTTTGTATTCACTAACTGCTTAATGCTGGGTCAGGAAGCTCACTTTCACGTGGGAAACCTAGAGGGTGAAGCTCCTTGACCAAGCCTTTAATTAAATCATAATTTATTTAGGTCTGGGGGTGTGGTCCTGGTGCTGGCAAGCCCCTCACCATGCCTCTAATTCCCAGGGTGATCTGGATATCAGCTGAGCAGTCCCCAGGCTGCAGCTGGCTGTAGGATGCTCTCTGGCAGAGTTCTGAGTTCTAACGAGGCTCTGTCTACAGATCACGTTTTGGTACCTGCTAACAGAATCAGGGAGCATCCGGGATCCCTCATCCCACAGTTTCTCAAGTTGCTGTCAATAGGACTTTGGCTCAACTTACGCCTCATCTCTCCAAGTAAGTTACAGAAAGAGCAGCTTTCTGGGCCTTCACACATGTCAGCAATCAAGTGACAGCCCCCAGGAGGCCCCACGCCCCCCGCTCAGGGTATATTGCTGGCGAGGTGGTGGTGTTTGAAGCCAGGATCTCAAAAGCATTAGAATGCTTTGGAAACGGAGGAATTTTGCCATCACTTCTCCCCTGTGGAATTCGTACACACTGAGGGGCTTTCCACTGGAGAAGGAAATGGCAACCCACTCCAGTGTTCCTGCCTGGAGAATCCCAGGGACGGGGGAGCCTGGTGGGCTGCCGTCTATGGGGTCGCACAGAGTCGGACACGACTGAAGCGACTTAGCAGCAGCAGCAGCAGCAAGGGGCTTTCCAAGAAGCAGGGGCATGGATACAGAAATGCACAGCACAGCAGGTGACCTTCCTCTGCCTCCATGGCAACAATAGCAGGGATCCTCGGGCACCTGGGAAAACAGGTGGAATATGACTGGTAGTGTTCTGGCCTTGTGTGCTGTTTGTATTTTGTGGCAATTGCTTGTGCTGATTTCTGTCATCCAGAATCTCACTGTGGACAGAATGGGTTTTGCATGATTGCATATGCTTCCCTGAGACTCGGCAGAAAATAGGTCTAGCCAGGTGGAATACAGAGTGCATTCTTTAATGTGGGCCGTGGCCATCGGGGATTTTGAAATCGTGTACCCCACAATAAACTGTGGAAAATTCTGAAAGAGATGGGAATACCAGACCACCTGACCTGCTTCTTGAGAAACCTATATGCAGGTCAGGAAGCAACAGTTAGAACTGGACATGGAACAACAGACTGGTTCCAAATAGGAAAAGGAATACGTCAAGGCTGCATATTTTCACCCTGCTTATTTAACTTATATGCAGAGTACATCATGAGAAACACTGGGCTGGAGGAAGCACAAGCTAGAATCAAGATTGCCGGGGAAAATATCAATAACCTCAGATATGCAGATGACACCACCCTTATGGCAGAAAGTGAAGAGGAACTAAAGAGCCTCTTGATGAAAGTGAAGAGGAGAGTGAAAAAGTTAGCTCAAAGCTTAACATTCAGAAAACTAAGATCATGGCATCCGGTCCCATCACTTCATGGGAAATAGATGGGGAAACAGTGGAAACAGTGTCAGACGTTATGTTTTTGGGCTCCAAAATCACTGCAGATGGTGACTGCAACCATGAAATTANCCAGGCTCCTCTGTGCATGGAATTTTCCAGGCAAGAGTACTGGAGTGGGTTGCCATTTCCTTCTCCAGGGATCTTCCCAATGCAGAGATTGAACCCGGGTCTCCCACATTGCAGGCAGACACTTCACCCTCTCAGCCACCAGGGAAGCCCGGGGTGCTTGGTAGGTTCGTTAAATCTGTGAACTCCTGTCCTTCAATTCTGGGAGGTTTTCTTCTTCCCTCTCTTCTCAGATTTTCCTTCCTTCCTTCCCCTCTCCCTTCTCCCTCTATCACTGTGACTCCTCTCCGCCATGCTTTCTGATGCTTTTACTAGAGCTCCTATTGTTTACGTATCAAAGCTCCTGGAATAGTCTTCTAATTTTCTTCTCTTTCCTATTTTCCCTCCTATTTTCTTTGTCCTCTTTCCTCAACTTTGCCTTCTGTTCTTTTATTGACCTTTTTTTTCATGTCTAATTTGATGTTTTTCATTCTCAGGAGCACTAATTTTTGTTCTTTTTTCCTTTTCCTAATAATCTCTCCTTGTTCTATGGTTAAAATATCTTCTCATATCTCGGAGGTTATTAAGTGTTTAAAGTTTTCTTCTTCTCAGATCAACTTTGCTTCTTAAATTTGTTTCTCTCCCATTTGTTCATCTAGGCATCTGTCCTTTATGCTAGTGGGTTTTCTTCACGTGTTTCTGTGTTCTCATAGGGATAGAAACCTGATTGCAAGCTCTGGGTATGTGAGTTGAGATTATCCTGAGATGATCAATCTAGATCATCTCTTGGAGATTTTCAGTATCAGTTAGGTTTTTCCTCTTGGGCTGATCAAATTGTTTCCTGTCTGTCTCTAGGGTGAATGCCTGGCTTCCATGGTTCTTGGAGGAGAGGCTCGAAATAGAACTCTGAAGCTCCGCCTCCAATGCACACATACTTGCTAATATTCCAGCTTTTAGTAGGAAATTCTGCCCTCAACACTGCCCCATCAGGGAAACCGCCTCCTGTTGGATCCTCTGTAGAGAATAAATTTGGAGTCTTCCAGGCTTCCCTGATGGGTGGCCACTGTCTGGCTGGGCAGAGCTGGGAGGGAGTCTGGGTTTTGCCCAGACTTCCAACTATTTCTTTCAGCTCCATCTTCACCGTTATTTCCAGAGATAACTGGTTCCAACCTTTCCTGAGTCTTTGGAGAGCTCTATCATCCTGTCCCATTGCTTCTTGTTTTTCCACATGGTTGGCCTTCCACTCAGTTATCTTGGATCTACTGAGTGGCTAAGTTACTTCCCACTCTCTCATCTGCTTCATAGCTTCCATAATTTTTTTTCTAGAGTTCTCTTCTGTTCTCTCATTCTTTGTTTTTGCTTTACTGTCACTTGAAGAGGGGGATTTTGAGAGGAAGTGAAAGTGAAACATTTGTTCAATCCACTCTTTACCTTTAATTCTCTCCCTACCGCCGTGTTTCTTCTAAAACAACTCCCATTTACATGGTATACTATTGAGTCCTCTCTTTAAAAAAAAAAAAAATATTTTTTTACTTTATTCTACTTTACAATACTGTATTGGTTTTATCATACATCGACATGAATCTACCACAGGTGTACACGAGCTCTCAATCCTGAATCCCCCTCCCGAGTCCTCTCTTAATAAACCTCTTTCTTATTCTCTCACCCTTTCCAGTGCATTTTAGGGCCACATCATCAAACTACACACAACAANAGGCCTGGCGTGCTGTAGTTCATGGGGTCACAGAGTCGGACATGACTGAGTGACTGAACTGAACTGAGCTGAATCCACATGAGAACCTTAAAAGTAGGTACTGTTTTCACAGTGAAGAAATCAATGCTAGAGGTTAGTTAGCCCAAGATCAGGCAGCTGGTAAGAGACAAGAAATGGAATTTGATCCCAGGTTTTCCCAGTAGTCATGTGTGGATGTGAGAGTTGGACTGTGAAGAAAGTTGAGCGCTGAAGAATTGATGCTTTTGAACTGTGGTGTTGCAGAAGACTCTTGAGAGTCCCTTGGACTGCAAGGAGATCCAACCAGTCCCTTTTAAAGGAGATCAGTCCTGAGTGTTCTTTGGAAGGAATGATACTAAAGCTGAAACTCCAGTACTTTGGCCACCTCATGCAAAGAGTTGACTCATTGGAAAAGACTCTGATGGTGGGAGGGATTGGGGGCAAGAGGAGAAGGGGACGACAGAGCATGAGATGGCTGGATGGCATCACCAACTCGATGGACATAAGTTTGAGTGAACTCCAGGAGTTGGTGCTGGACAGGGAGGCCTGGCGTGCTGCAATTCATGGGGTCGCAAAGAGTCGGACACGACTGAGCGACTGACCTGAACTGAACTGAATCGGAAGTATAACTTTAAAAGGCTAAACTGAGTTGGGGCATCTAAAGGGCAGCTGCAGTTAGATCCCTGTTGACCACTGGGCACTCAGGCTTGGGGTCCTAGAGTGTGCCCAGTGGGGTCATAAGCATGGGGGATGGGGTGGGCCAGGGGATAGGTGGAAGGGTGGGTCTGTGTTCTAGGGCTTCAGTAACATCCATTTCTGCAATCACCAAAAGGCTGGCTGAGAACCATGGACACACTTCCTCTATGATTAGAGAGGTAGGAGGGCAAGAAGAGAGCGTTTTAATGGGACACAATCCACATAAAACTGGTATCTGTGTCCTTTCATGTTGGCATCCCTGGCTGCCAGCCTTCCTTTTGAGCTCCGACTCAGTAAGGAGCACAGGAGAAGCAGCCTAGAGAAAGGTCCCCGCTGTGTGAGCGAGGGTTTGCAGCCTAGCCTGTGCCTAGAGAGGGCAGGAACCCGAGAAAAGGGAGAAGCCCTCCAATAAATATAGAAGCATGAAAAGCTAGAGGGAGCTGAGGCCCCAGGTCAAGTTAAAAGTTATAAATACTGAGAGGCAAGAAGAGATGCCAGTGGCCAAGTGAAGGGCAGAGGAGTCCAGAAACCCAGCAGAGATGCAGTTGAGTGAGCTATTGGGTTGCAGCTATTTTTGTTAAGCTCATTTCCTTTGATAGATTACAAAATGGCTCTGTAACTTACAGCTCCTCCCATCCGTTGTTGGAGTCTTTCTTCAGCACCTTGAGCTGGCCTTGAGAAATTTTAGCTCCTGTGAGACAAGCAGAGACTTGCTTGCCCTGTAGGCTCCCCTTCCGCTGCTCTTGGATCTCCACTCCCACGTGATGCATCTGGAAACCTCCTGGATAAGGAGACATGGAGCCCAGTTTCCCCTTTCCCTCTCCTACCCCTCTCCCGTTTCCCTCCATTGCCTCCTCCTTCTCTCTTCTCCCTTGACTTTTTACTGTTAAGTTTTCAGAGTTCTTTATATATTCTAGATACGAGTTCACTCTTGGGTATGTGTTTGTGAATATTTTATCCCAGCCTGTAACTTGCTTTTTCTATTTTCTTAAGAGGGTATTTTTGTGGAGTAAAGTTTTTGTATTTATAAAGTCTAATTTACCAATTTTTTCCATTTATAGATTATGCTTTTGCTAAGTCTAAGAACTCTGTCTGACTAGCTCCTAGAGGTTTTCTTGGGGTTTTTTCTTTTTTTTCTTGTTGGTTTTCTGTTCTGTTTTCTACGTTTAACTTTATCATCTGTTTTGAGTTTGAGTTAATTTTTCTAAAGTTGTAATACTTAGGCTTAAGTTCTTTTTTTTTTTCTTTTTTGTAGGGGGTGGCTGTGAATGTCCAATTGCTCCAGCACTTTTCTTTAAAAGACTATCTTCCAAAAAATAAAAGACTATCTTCCACTGTTTTTTGCACTTTTGTCAAAACTCAGACATGCATATTCGAATGGATTTGTTTCTTAGTTTTCTACCCCATTCTGCTGATATCTCTGTATGTCTGTCCCTCCACTGATATCACACGATCTTGATAACCGTAAGTATGTAGTAAGTTTTAAAATCAAGTAAACGAATTCTTCCCATTGTATTATTCCTTTAAAAACATTTTTTTGTTTTGTTTTGTTAACAATTCAAGATCCTTTGCCTCTTCATATAAATTATGGGATAATTTTGTCTATATCCACAAAAAAATCTTGCTGAGACTTTGATAAAGTGTCATTAAACCTGCCTGTCAACTTGGGGAGAATTCATATTTTTACTACATAGTTCTTAGGATGAAAGTCCTATATATATTTTGGTAGATTCATACCTACGTATTTCATTTTTCTGAGCAGTTATAGATGGTATCACATTTGGTATATTTATTTTAAAATGAAAGTTTATGTTTGTTATTCCATAAATGAAAACCAGGTATCACCTGCCATGAGTAGAGAATAATCACAAAAATACAATCATACTTCATTTTAATTGTGCTTCAGTTTATGGTTCTTCACAGCTATTGTGCTTTTTACAAATCGAAGGTTTGCAGCAACTCTGCGTCAAGCAAGCCTATTGGCACCATTTCAACAGAATTTGCTCACATTGTGTCTCTGCATCAAATTTTGGTAATTCTATCGATATTTCAAACTTTTTCATTATTGCTATATTTGTTGTGATGATCTGTGACCAGTGGTCTTTGAGGTCATTACTGTAACTGCAGATATGGTAGAAAGAGCAAAAGAACTGGAATTAGAAGTGGAGTCCAAAGGTGAGACTAAACTGCTATAATCTCATGATAAAACTTTAATGGCTGAGCAGCTACTTCTTATGGGTGAACAAAAAAGTGGTTTCTTGAGATGGAACTACTCTTGGTGAAGATGTTATGATTATTGAAATGATAAAAGATTTAGAATACTACATAAATTTAGTTGATGAAGTAGTGACAGGGTTTGAAAGGATGAACTTCAATTTTGAAAGAAGCTCTACTGTGAGTAAAGTGTTATCAAACAGCATTGTATGCTACAGAGAAAAGGTTCAAAAGCGATTGCCCCCGTAGTCCTTTCCTGAGGGGGTCTGCCATGCTCTTGCCCTGGGTCTGCCTGAGCAGGCTGGAAAAGAAACCCTTCCTTCCTGGGCACTTCCCTGGTGGCTCAGACGGTAACGCGTCTGCCTACAATGTGGGAGACCTGGGTTCAATCCCTGGGTCGGGAAGATCTCCTGGAGAAGGCAATGGCACCCCACTCCAGTATTCTTGCCTGGAGAATCCCATGGACGGAGGAACCTGGTAGGCGACAAAGAGTCGGACACGACTGAGCGACTTCACTTCATTTCTTCCTGGGATGGTTGTTTGCTCAGTTCCACTTATCCAATGAGTGTCTTTGAATAAATAGTCTGATCTGAACCTGGGTGGGAAGGTGAGGGAGCTAAGAGTGAGAGGGGTCAGGAAGTGTAGGGCAGAGAAAAGAGTACACCTAAGTTCACATCTCAGACCTGCCACCCCAAGAAAGGAAGCAGTTTGTCTAAGGATGGCACGTTCATCAGATGAGAGCCAGAATTAGACTCCAGGTCTGCTGGGCCCTTGCCTTGTGCCCCCTCAGCCTCCAGCAGAGATTCAGAGGAGTAGGATAGAGCGGTCAACAAGGCTGCCCATGCAGGTGATCCAAGAGCAGGAGGGGGTGGCACAGAGGCCCCCCGGTCAAGGGGAGAACGTGCGTCTTCCTTCTGTCCCAGACATGCCCTGCCAGGGCACATTCTGCATCCTTGGAGCTCCAGACAGGGGCCTCACTCCAGCTTCCTCCCCAGCAGGGCAGAGAGCACTGCGGCAGCTCAGCCCGGCTCCCAGCGAACCCCGTGTGAACCCTCGGGGGCTTTATTTTCATTTCTTCTTGGCAGGGCGTAACTTCCTGCTTCTAAGAAAAACATCTTTCAGCAGAGTCACGAACCAGTTCCAGGGTGTCCGCACATCCCCCAGCTCTGACTGAACAGCAACGTGATGAGCTCAATGGAGCACGATTGGAAGCACATGGAGCCTGTTTCCTCTCAAAATCCCCGCGGGTCTTGGGGCTGGAGGAGAGAGGTGTTTGATAAATCCTGCTGGAGCTTTTATCAGGTCCAGTGTTCATGAGGAAATGCCGGGCAGGAGAGGTGGAGACCAAGGGCCCCACTCGGGCAGGACTGAGGAGCCAGAATTGCCAGGCTAAGTTCAGGACCAAACCGGAAGAAGAAACTGTTATTTATTGAACACCTACTATGTGCCAGGTTCTGGGCTAATCCAGAGCCAGAGAGAAGTAAGCCAAGTCCCGTCGCAGCTGGTGCAGAAAGGCTTCCCAGACTGTAGTTACAGAGCACAGAGGGGAAAGAGTGTGCACGGATGTCCACACGGTGCACCACGGTGCCAGCTTGTGACGATGCTCTGTCCTCATCCTCGTCTCCGTCGATAAAAGGGAGGCGTATTTGCCAGAGCCGAGGTGAGCTGTTCTGAGTCATTCCTTTCTCTTCCTTTGCTGCAGGCAGATCCGTTACTTTTGAACCATTTCTTAGCACCTCAGGGAGCTCCACACGAGAACAGAGAAACTTGGGGTGGGACAAGGAGGGGAAGCGAGGAGCAGCAGGGGGGGAGCAGCTGAGGGCCTGGAGGGTCTAGTAGTGGGGAGCCTGCTCCCCCACTCCCTGAGCAGATGGTTGTGCTCCATGCCTGACTCTTGCCAGGAAGAGCACCACAGCTTGGTCATACAGGGGCCCATGCAGACAGCTGGTCTTGCTAACCATAGTGGTCAGGATGTCGGTCACACACAGAAGACTCCAGGTTTGTCACTTAGCTTTAGTGACTTATAAACAAATATCCTTTCCAAGATAATAGTCATCAATAATTTCCTTGCAATCTCTGGGAAACTGAATTGCTCCTAAGAACTTTACAGGTGCTCTTATATGACAGGAAAGGGTGCTCAGACCACTGGACTTGGGGATGCTACAGCAACGATTACCCAGGCTTCAATGATCACTTTCCTTATCTGTGAAACAGGAACAAGACACCAACCTTATGGATTTGGTGTGAAGGTTATTTTTGTTATTAACATATCCTTTTTGTTATAAAACTATTAGAGTTTCTTAGGGTACATAGGATAGACTAAAATGGTGTAGAAATAAAAGGGAGAAGAAAGTCACAAGAGAGGGTAGAAAATGAATTCAAGAATAAGGCCAACACCCACATTCCATAATGATAGTTGACTTTCTAAGGGTGAAGAGTTTTTTTCTCTAAGCATTCTTGCTACATATGAAAATAAAAGCAGTGTTTTTTTTTTTTTTTTTTCTGCAGTTCATNGAATTCAAGAATAAGGCCAACACCCACATTCCATAATGATAGTTGACTTTCTAAGGGTGAAGAGTTTTTTTCTCTAAGCATTCTTGCTACATATGAAAATAAAAGCAGTGTTTTTTTTTTTTTCTGCAGTTCATGTAGATCATGTGATGATACAGAAGAATGTCAATAGTTCATGGCACCCAGATGAGGCAGCCGTTAAGCCTGGAAGTGTTTTTTAAAGAGAATGCAGTGTGGGATAGTGAGTGATGTCCTGGGGAAATAGTATCAGTTCTTACATAGGGCAACCTCTCAGGCTAGATACTAGCATCAAGCAATAATAATTGAGTAAAAGTGATTGCCTGTGCAGTCCAGGTGCCCAGCTCCTGGCTTAGCTGGCTTGGTGTAAATATAGACTTCACAATACTGGGAAGAATGACATAACTAATGATCTTTCAAGAAATTATCCCTATCACATGTCAACAAATTGAAGACTGTCCTCTCCAACAGCTACAGAATGGGCAGCTGCTCTCAGCTGCTGATTAAATGCAGACCCCATAAGCTTTGGCAAGAAGTTGAGCAGAGGAAGTGTTGGCCTCCTCCCGGGAAAACTGAGATGCCCAACAATGAGTCAGGCCTCAGCTTTTGCTTGGGGGAGGGTGCACATGTGTCTGTGTGTTCCATAGTCCTCAGTAGAAAATTAGTTTGAATCCACTAGAAAATGCAAACTTTAATGAAAGATCAAGGCCCCAACATATAGAAACCTTATTAAATGGACACAGTAGTTTTAGTCTTGAAAATATTCAGAGCTAGCGAATTCTATTCATCAAATAATCAATCAGATAATCTCATAAAGTATTCCAAACTTGAGGCTGAACAATGCTGTTTCCCAAGAATTTTTAGCGAAGTGCATTATTTATTTAAAGAGATTCTTGTTTGTAAACCACTTAGGTTAAGAATTGTCTACGAAAAATACAACTTGAGTTTTTGAATAGTTGGTTCTGCTTTCAAGCAATGCATAGCTATAATACATAGTCATTTGGGCCACAGACAATAGGAGATACTATATCTAATCAACTGCATAGAGGAGGATGCAAGTATTTATATTATTTACATTCTTTATACCAGGCAGTTACATGTCCATCTTTCTTGGGACTGTATAAGATAATGGATAAGTAAGTTTGGAAGTATATTTTTCAGTGCTATAATGTATTTTTCTAAAATTTTAATAACAGTGATACACTTAGTAGTAAAAATCCAAACGATGCTGAAAAATATAGGAAAAAAACCTCTCCCTCATTTGCTTTCCTTATGCAGCTCTCTAAGGGTAATCACTTTTCAAAGATTCTGATTTTGATTTTCCTGGTTGTGACCTCAACGCTCTCAATAACATGTTCAAAGCTCTGTTTCTTGACCTGTTAATTCTCAGCAGTGTCTCTTGTCTCCCCCTATTTAAAAAGCAATAGAAAATTCAAATTAATTGCATCAGATTTTACTCAGCCAAAGCTTTATTTATATTATATATAATCATAGTAGCTCTCTGTTAGCTCTTTTAGCTTACCTTATGATTTAAAAATGTGCCCAAATGGAAACATATACATTCAGTTCAGTTCAGTTCAGTCGCTCAGCCATGTTCGACTCTTTGCGACCCTCTGAGTTGCAGCACGCCAGGCCTCCCTGTCCATCACCATCTCCCAGTGTTCACTCAGACTCACATCCATCGAGTCTGTGATGCCATCCAGCCAGCTCATCCTCGGTCGTCCCCTTCTCCTCCTGCCCCCAATCCCTCCCAGCATCAGGGTCTTTTCCGTCAACTCTTTTCATGAGGTGGCCAAAATACTGGAGTTTCAGCTTTAACATCATTCCTTCCAAAGAAATCCCAGGGCTGATCTTCAGAATGGACAGGTTGGATCTCCTTGCAGTCCAAGGGACTCTCAAGAGTCTTCTCCAACACCACAGTTCAAAAGCATCAATTCTTTGGTGCTCAGCCTTCTTCACAGTCCAACTCTCACATCCATACATGACCACAGGAAAAACCATAGCCTTGACTAGACAAACCTTAGTCAGCAAAGTAATGTCTCTGCTTTTGAATATACTATCTAGGTTGGTCATAACTTTTCTTCCAAGGAGTAAGTGTCTACCATATGTAAAATAGATAACTAGTGGGAAGTTGTTAAATAACACAGGGAGCCCACCCCCTGTGTTCTGTGACAACCTAGAGGATTGGGATGGGGTGGGAGGTGGAAGGCAGGGAATACATGCGTACTTATGATTCATGTTGTTGTATGGCAGAAACTGACACAACATCATAAAGCTATTATTCTTGAATTAAAATAATGCTCAGTTATTTCTTATCTCTGTTTTCCAGGGCACCTTTTTGAATCTCCATCATGGAAATTAAAAAAATTAAGACTTCTGCTTTCCTGCTCTTCCCCATCTCATTTTCTGTCATTTCTATTTTTACTTCAAACTGTTAAGGGTTATAACATTTTCTTTCTCCTCTGTCAATATATAAAATTTTATTGCATATAGTATGTCATCAGTTCTATGACACAAAATGGTTTTATATTCCGTTAAGTTAAAAAATGCTGCCAATGATATTCCATTTTTTCAAAAGGGTGGTCTTTTTATGAATTTATGAAAGATGGTAGTCTCCTGTGTTTGCTAATTGATTAATCCTAATAATAATAATAAACTAGTTTTATAACATTATTATTGTGNCTGCCAATGATATTCCATTTTTTCAAAAGGGTGGTCTTTTTATGAATTTATGAAAGATGGTAGTCTCCTGTGTTTGCTAATTGATTAATCCTAATAATAATAATAAACTAGTTTTATAACATTATTATTGTGTAATACTCCAGTAGGCTGATTAGGACCATAGAGAAGTTTTTGTCACTATATCTGTGCTACTCAAGTGGTATTGTCCCATGCTAGAGAGGTTCTCTTTTCTTACTGTTCATAATTTTCCCCCAAATGTGCAACATTTTAGTGTCCTCATATGACTGTATTATACACCTTTTCTGGAATATTTATTGTATGTATTTTTCTTATCATATTTAAAAAAGAATGTTTTGACTCACCTTCTCACTGATTGTCTCGTCCTGAAATCATATTGCTGGTGCCTGGTGCTCAGGCTCAGTCACGTCCAGCTCTGTGACCCCGTGGACTGTGGCTCACCAGGCTACTCTGTCCATGGAATTTTCCAGGCAAGAATACTAGAGTGGGTTGCCATTTCCTTCTCCAGGAGATCTTCCTGATCCAGGAATTAAGCCCAAGTCTCCTGAATTGGCTGGTGGATTCTTTACCCCTGAGCCACCTGGGAAGCCCATCAAAATCATATTATATATTGTAAATCTACTTTTTCCTTGAAAAACTCTGGTTGGACCAGTTCGTTCCTAGACCCACCACCTACATATCTTCTGTCCTTAGATTTTTCTCAGCATTGAGAACCGGTTTATATCTTCAACTTCCCGAAAGCACTCATCTTCTCCTCTTCATGAGATCACTTCTTCATTATTTTGTAACATATCCTCAGGTAATTTTTTTTCAGAAGAGGGAGAAGAAAGTGTGTTTCCAGATCTGCAAATACTCCAAGAGAGTTTCTGACTAAACACGTTCATTTATCTCTGCTTCCTCACCAAACCCTGTTAAAATGATAGTCATTTTTTTTTAAAGCACAGTTTTTTAAAGATATAAGGGAGTAGTTAATACCAATAGAATGTTGGAAGTTACAAAGGAAGCTAGAAGCAGTAAGTGACTGAGCAGAACCTTAAGCCACAAATGCCGAATGGCTCAGCATTAAGCCTAACGGCCAGTCCACCATTGTCCACTACAGACTCAGGAGCTGGTGACTCATCTGTCTCTGGGATTAGGATACACAGGGGTTTTTCCAGCAGTGTGTTTAAGCTGGTTAATGTTTTCCTCAAGGATCTGATGATCTTCAGTTGTCTGTTCCTCTTTGTGATCAAATTATGATGATAATGAAAGAGTCAAGCACAGTCATTTTTAATCTGCTGGTGTATACTCTTCCTCTTCTCACTGCTGTTGTGAAATTTCCCCATTCTGTGTTCCTTCATTGTCATTGCACAAGAAATGTAAGGAACATCAAAGATATTAATAGGTAGGCAAGCAGACAGAGGATAGGCAAAACAATAGATAAAGTAAGCAGCCAATCATTTTGAATTACTATTATTGCTGGAAAATCTTAACATTTTTGCCAAGAGATGGCTCCTCTTGATTCATGCTGCAGATCTTATAATCTTGATCCGTGATTCAAAAGCAAAGCTCTTTGCTGACCTCATACAGTTTTTGTCCATGACCAAACTACATCAATAAGTTAAAGGTTGCTGAAGGTTACTGAAATCACCAATAAGGGAGCATGATGCTCCCCAAGTGGTAAACAGTTGAACATTAGGCTACATGTAAGGTCCTTTGGCTACATCTGGAAAACACTGCCTTAAAAAACCCCGACCTATAGTATGTCAACCAAGAAACAGAAGGACATTTGGATACAATGTTGTTAATTAAATTTTCAGGTAGAAATGAGGGGTCTTTTTAAAGACAGAGTCCCCTTTCTCAACTTATATGGGACCATATCTATAAAGTTAAAAGTGAGTGAGGGTTTCAGAAGGAAAGCCCGTCCCACTATGTAACCCTCTGTGGCCTGGATTTTTAACCAGCCCCTCAAACAAGGGGACCGTGTCCTAGCTGGAATGTGTTAGTCTACTAAGGCTGCCATAACAAATACCGCAGGCCGAGAGGCTTAGGCAATATGAATTAATTTTCTCACCATTCTAGAGACTGGAAGCTAAGGTTCCAGCCAGGTTTGGCATCTAGTAAGAGCTCTTTCTGGCTTGTAAGCAGTTACCTTCTGAAATCAGATTGATTATATTCTTTCCAGCCAAGGATGGAGAAGCTCTATACAGTCAGTAAAAACAAGACCGGGAGCTGACTGTGGCTCAGATCATGAACTCC
>SJYV01005630.1:0-26617 GCA_006410875.1 Neotragus pygmaeus | reverse complement strand
GGCAGCCCGTTTAGAGGGTTTCAGGGGTGGCCAGCTGGCCAGACACCCCATAAGCCTTCTTGGAGTCGATGATTAGGAGAAATTGGAGCCTCTTGTCTGGAAGACAGAAGGGCTACATTTCCCCGTGGGCTTTTAGCTGGAAGCTCTGTAGGCATCACAAGGGGTATGGCATTCCCAACCAGCCTTCGCCCAAATCGGTTTCCTCCTCAAAGGTAATATGGTGCCGTCACATTTGTTAAGACTCTCAGTGGACACAAGATTAGAGGCAGGTGGGTGAATGTAAGACCAAGACAGAATTTAAGATGAGCCAATGGGCATTCAGTTCTTACATGGTTGCTTCCATCCAACCAGCAGCCTAGGCCCCACCAGTGACCAGATCCACCCCAAACTTATCCCTACACGTATCCCTACACCTGTTTATGGGGTCGTTGGTCTTCCGTGGATCCGGTAGAGAAAAATGAGGACGCCGGAAGTGAAATAAGAAGTTGGAGCAAAGTGTGAAGAAACATGCTTCCCCCGCCTTTAAGTATTGGTCCAACCTAGACCACGCGGTGGTGGACGGAAGGGTCTGCCCCTCCCCCTCCACACTGAGCTTCACCAGCCCCACAGGCAGATGGGAATGGTCCAGCATTACAGAGGCTTCTATCCTATCTTGCCCATGGTCCAGATGATAAAGAATCTGCCTGCAATGCAGGAGACCCCGGTTTGATCCTTGGGTTGGGAAGATCCCCTGGAGAAGGAAATGGCAGCCAACTCCAATACTCTTGCCTGGAAAACTCCATGGACAGAGGAGCCTGGCGGGCTACAGTCCATGGGGTCACAAAGAGTCGGACATGGCTGAAGCGACTTAGCAGGCATGAATTACCCCAGTATGACCTCATCGTACCTAATTCCATCTGCAAAGACCCTGTTTCCAAGTGACGGTCGCGGTCTGAGGCTCCTGGTGGCCATGAATTTGGGTGCAAGGGGGGTCCTGTTCAACCAAGTGCACCTGCCTACCCGGCTCCCTGTATTAAAAGCCTTCTCTCAGTCAGCTCCCCAACCTGTCCTGTTTAATGANCCAAAGGAAGGCGGTGGGTGTGAGAAGGCTGAGAACAGAACCAGGACACACCTGCATTTCAGGGCCCGGGGAGTAAGAGGAGCAACAAACCCAGGAGGCAGAGAGGGGCGAGAGAAGGACCTGGAGAAGGCGACGGGCAGCCCGTTTAGAGGGTTTCAGGGGTGGCCAGCTGGCCAGACACCCCATAAGCCTTCTTGGAGTCGATGATTAGGAGAAATTGGAGCCTCTTGTCTGGAAGACAGAAGGGCTACGTTTCCCCGTGGGCTTTTAGCTGGAAGCTCTGTAGGCATCACAAGGGGTATGGCATTCCCAACCAGCCTTCGCCCAAATCGGTTTCCTCCTCAAAGGTAATATGGTGCCGTCACATTTGTTAAGACTCTCAGTGGACACAAGATTAGAGGCAGGTGGGTGAATGTAAGACCAAGACAGAATTTAAGATGAGCCAATGGGCATTCAGTTCTTACATGGTTGCTTCCATCCAACCAGCAGCCTAGGCCCCACCAGTGACCAGATCCACCCCAAACTTATCCCTACACGTATCCCTACACCTGTTTATGGGGTCGTTGGTCTTCCGTGGATCCGGTAGAGAAAAATGAGGACGCCGGAAGTGAAATAAGAAGTTGGAGCAAAGTGTGAAGAAACATGCTTCCCCCGCCTTTAAGTATTGGTCCAACCTAGACCACGCGGTGGTGGACGGAAGGGTCTGCCCCTCCCCCTCCACACTGAGCTTCACCAGCCCCACAGGCAGATGGGAATGGTCCAGCATTACAGAGGCTTCTATCCTATCTTGCCCATGGTCCAGATGATAAAGAATCTGCCTGCAATGCAGGAGACCCCGGTTTGATCCTTGGGTTGGGAAGATCCCCTGGAGAAGGAAATGGCAGCCAACTCCAATACTCTTGCCTGGAAAACTCCATGGACAGAGGAGCCTGGCGGGCTACAGTCCATGGGGTCACAAAGAGTCGGACATGGCTGAAGCGACTTAGCAGGCATGAATTACCCCAGTATGACCTCATCGTACCTAATTCCATCTGCAAAGACCCTGTTTCCAAGTGACGGTCGCGGTCTGAGGCTCCTGGTGGCCATGAATTTGGGTGCAAGGGGGGTCCTGTTCAACCAAGTGCACCTGCCTACCCGGCTCCCTGTATTAAAAGCCTTCTCTCAGTCAGCTCCCCAACCTGTCCTGTTTAATGACCACACCACCCTTCATCCCTTCATCTGGACCTTGCTCCCTCCAGTTTCTGACCAGAAACGCGAGGCTCGAGGAGCTGGAGTGGATTTTCCAAAGCCTGCAGCTCCCAGCGATGGCAACGGGCCAAAGGCAATCCCTCCTCATCCAGCGCGGGCTGCCCTCTGCAAAAGCTCAGTGCCCCCATCCCGGTCACTCATTAACAGGGCGCCCTGCTGCCAGCTCGTAAGAGCTTTTCAGTGCAAGCTAATCCAGCCCTCCTCTCCCCAGAATCATCTTTCTTCTGGACTGAGAAATATCTTCTCCCTATGACTAAAGAGAGAGGCAAGGGTCTTCTCTGGCAGTCCCGTCTGGCTTTCGCTGCAGGGCGCCACGGATTTGATCCCTGGCCGGGGAACCGGGATCCCACAAGCTGGGTAGGACAGCAACAACAGGGAAAAACGAAAAGCGAGTCGAGTCTCCCCAAAGGAGATACTTTCAGAAGGCTTAAGTGGTCCAGAGCGTATAAGAAGACTCGAGAAAGAACAGAGAAAAGAAATACTCAGGGTCCATGAGCGTGGGAGGGCTTCCGAGGGGGCTCCGACGGTAGAGCATCTGCCTGCAATGAGAGACGTGGGTTCAATCCCTGGATCAGGAAGATCCCCTGGAGGAAGAAATGGAAACCCACTCCAGTGTTCCTGCCTGGAGAACCCCATGACAGAGGAGCCTGGTGGGCTACAGTCCAGAGGATCGCAGAGTCAGATCCGACTGACCGACTAACACACACATTCTCGAGAGAGAATCACCCAAGGGGGCTGCAGAAATTGGGGAGAGTTCAGGGGCCCCAGAGGAGGCAGAGGTGCAAGGGTGAGGCAGCCCCTTCACCTGCCCCCTCCTGCATCTGTGCCTCAGCGCAGAGCAGGTGGATGTACTGGTCAGTCCATACATTATCTGGGACGGAGCATGGCCAGAGGGACTCTTCTCTTAGCCCTCTTCTCACCCAGAAATAAACACTTTGACCTTGAGGGGATAAATGATGTGTTTTGAGTGGATGAGCCACGGAGAGATTGACCTGCCATTGTGGATGGTGGCTCTGCAGCGTCCAGGAGTCAACAGACGCGGGGGAGGGATGGGGGATGGGTGGACACAGCCACAGAAGGAGACAGAGCAGGACGGGGGGAGAGAGAGGGGCCCCACCGTCCCCCCTGGGGCCCTCCCCCGGACTCTTCTGGAAGAAGGGGGTGATGCCGTAGGTGCCTGGCAGCTGGGAGGTCCTGGGGCTGTGAGCCCCCCAAGCTCTGCCCTTCTGGGAGGGCTGGTTCTCAGCTGCTTCGTCAATGAGTCGTGTCTGACTCTGCGACCCCACGGACGGCAGCGCCAGGCTCCTCTGTCCCCGGCACTTCCCAGGCAAGAATACTGGAGTGGGTTGCTGTGCCCTTCTCCAGGGGATCTTCCCGACTCAGGGATCGAACCCAGGTCTCCTTCATCGGCAGATGGATTCTTTACCACTGAGCCCCCAGAGGTGCGCAGTTACACCTCCTGCTCCTTAAACCCTCCTGGGAGAACACAAGGCACACAGCCCCTGTTCACCTCGCGCTTGACGAGGCAGGAGGCGGCCCTGGGACCCGGTCTGGGCATTGGACTCGGCCAGGCGTGGGTGTGAGTCCCGCCTCTGCCGGTCACACCCTCATGACCTCGGGAGACTGTCAGCCTCACTGCCCGGCTGCTTCCCTATCTGCTGGAAGGGCGGCGATGACCTTGAAGGCCGCTGTGTGGACGTAGTGAGACGGAGGCCCTGGGACACCCTGGCACGAGGCGGGCACTTCACACGAGGCAGTGCTCTCTCGGCGCGTGCCCAGACCATCAAGGGGGCCGTGGGACCCAGCGCGCGTGAAGAGCCCCCTGAGGCTTTGGAGCTGTGCTCAGCAGTGGTCAGAACCCCTTCATCGTGGCGCTCCTATTTCTGTCTGATGCATCCTCGACGGCCCCTTCTCCAGCCCCAGATCCCAGACCTGGATACCACCTGGACACCCACTTGCACCCAGAACTAGACTCAGCATTTTCTCCCAGACCAGCTCTCCTGCAGGGTTTGAGTCTCAGGAACCATCACTGCTGACCTTCTCCCTCGGACAAGCCCCTACTTCCGATCTAACAAGGAACCTTCTCCATCTATCTCCAGAATAGCTCCCAAGCCCCCATACTTCTCGGCGCCCCGACAGCAACTGATGCTGAAAGCTTGACCTCTGTGCACTGGTGCCGAATCTAATCTCGGAGACAGAGTCTGGGCCGAAGCAGAAAAGCATAGCTTGATTGTTTTGCCAGACAGAGGGGGACACAGCAGACTCAAAAAACTGTGTATCACAACCCAGGGGGATTTGGTGAGGGGTTTTATAGCGGTGGTCNGACCTCTGTGCACTGGTGCCGAATCTAATCTCGGAGACAGAGTCTGGGCCGAAGCAGAAAAGCATAGCTTGATTGTTTTGCCAGACAGAGGGGGACACAGCAGACTCAAAAAACTGTGTATCACAACCCAGGGGGATTTGGTGAGGGGTTTTATAGCGGTGGTCCAAGGCTGGGGTTGCTGGGAAGATTGGGGTCTGTGCAGAGTCTGCGATCCTTTCATCTGGCCTCAGGTGAGCTCTTGATGGCTTCTCTGGTTCCTTTCATCTGGCCTCAGGTGGCCTTCCCTGCTTCCCTGGTTGCTCAGCAGTAACGAATCTTCCTGCCAGTGCAGGAGACGCGGGTTTAGTCCCGGAATTGGGAAGATCCCCTGCAGGAGGAAATGGCAACCCCCTGCAGCATTCTTGCCTGGGAAATCCCATGGACAGAGGAGCCCGGTGGGCTCTAGTTGCAAAGAGGAGGACTCGACTTAGCAACTGAGCACAAGTACCAGTCTCCCTGGAATAAAGATCGCTGACATCTTCCACTTGTTGGGGGTTTCAGTTCCATAAAGAGCTCAAAGATCCTGTTGTGTGTATCCCTTGAGGCAGACCGGACCTGCCCCAAAGCTGCACTGCTGGTCCCTAGCTGCTCTTCCCTGTCTCTGCCTCCACGCCCTTCCCTGATCACCAGCCGCTGGAATCTTCTCTGTGGGACTCAGGGAAGCTCGTGGAGTCTGGATCCGTTCCCTACAAACAAGGAACAGGGGACGTGGGAAGGCTCCCACGCCCAGGAGCCCCAGTGGCGTCCTGCTCAGTTTCACCACCACCAGGGTCCAAGCTAAAACCTCCTCTCTTCTCAGCATCTTCCCTCTCTCTCTCTCCCTCTCTCTCTCTCTCTCTCTCTCCCCCCCACCTTCTCTCTCTCTATCTCTGGGCAGGGAAGTACTTTCCCCCTAGAAATGAAACACAGTGAAGTCTCCAGAAGGAGGTATTGCACCCTGGAGATCGTGTCACCCTGGAATCCCCCCAGCAGCCCCTGATGGACTCTTTTTAAAAAATATTTGGTTGTGCTGGGTCTTAGTCATGGCACGTCCGATCTTCACTTGTAGCATGTGCACTCTTCGGTGTGGCCTGTGGGATTTAATTCCCTGGACAGGGCTTGAACCTGGGCGCCATGCATCGGGAGTGCAGAGTCATGGCTGCTGGATCACCAGGGAAGTTGCCCGATGGGCTCGGCATCTGCTTTTGCCTCCTGTTCCTGTCCTGCAGGAGGGACAGGGAAAGGCGGCTGTCACTTCATGAGCCCCGAGACTGCGTGCTCTTGGCCCCCACTGTGTCGCAGGGGGTCACGAGGTGACCGGTGCAGAGGTGACAGCCCAGAGTCGCTGGACTCACCCATGAGAGAATGACTCGCAAGGGTCCCTGACTGCCCCAGTAATCCTCAGCGCCCCCTCCGCCCCCAGGACCCACAGGACCTGGTCCCCACGCCCGCGGCTTGCGGCACTCTGAGACGCCTCACCCACCGGAATGCTGTCTCTGAAGCCAGCCTGTGGGGCCTCCTGGTGGGGCCGCATGTCCACTTTTGTGTTCCGGGGCCTTTCCTGTAACTGGTGTTCGCTGAGCGGAGGGGTCAGTGAGACGAGTCATGACCTTGAGACAGTCTGTGCTGAGAAGTTGTGTGTCCTTTACTCCAACCCTTCTAAGGGTTGCTCCACACCATCCCCAGCTTCTTCGTCTTCTCAAACTGTATTGGACTCTCCTCTGGGATCCAGGGAACAAAACGGGACTAGACTTGGGAGAGGCTAGAGATGGAGCTTGGGCTGATCCTACCACCCTGACAAGCCCCCAGGGTGCACGCACGTGTGTGCACATACACCCAACACGCACACTCAGAAACTGACGTCCAAACTCCTGAGCGCAATCCGTAAGCCCCTTTATTCTCTGAGACCCCGACCCTCCCAAATCATGTATTCAGAAACCCAGCTAGGAGATACCTCTGCATTTTCTCGTGTTTTCATTACCCCAATTCTGCGAGGCAGGAACTATGATCTTCACCTCGTTCTCCTCCAATGAAGAAATCAGCTCAGAAGGTTTAAGGGACTTGTCCAAGGTTGTGCAGCTCCTAATTGGAGAAGCCAGGGCTCCAAGCCAAGCTTAGCCTGCGGATTGCTCCTGTGGCCGCTGGGCCAGCCGCGCTTCAGTTCTCATGCCCGGCAGCCACCATCCCTCACCCTCTGTCCTCATCGTATGGAAGCACTTGAAGTCCCCAGAAGCCACTGCTGCCTCACACTTCCTGGCTTCTGCACACCCACCCTCTGCCCGAGACAGCCTTCCTCGGCCCGATGCAGGTCCCCCCTTTCCTGCTGGTCCCTCCAGTTCCGGCCACGTGTCATGGGCTTCCCTCCACCATCACAGGGCTTGCCCGTCGCCCCGTGAGCAGCCGGAGGGCAGAGGTTTTCTTCCGGTTCATTGTGCCGCCTCCCGCACACAGTAGGTGCTCAATAAAACTTCCTGAATTAGCAAGTTGAGTGAAGGGACAAAGGAATAAAATGCATACCCTGGATTACAACTGAGAGCCTCTGTGTGAGACGGGTGTCCAGGGCTCAAAACCTCTAGTGGGGAATGGGGGGCCTGCGTGGGCAGTAAGTAGGGTGGAAGGGCCAGGGAAAGCCGGGAGGAGCAGGTTCTAGGACAGGACGGGCTGTCTGGAGAGGATGCTCTGGGCCTGATGCTGCGTGTTGAGCTGAGGGAAGCGAAGGGGGATGGTGAGAGTCAGGAGGGGAGGCAGGAAGGTCAGGGGCCCTGTGCCTCCTTGGCCTCCATGGGCCTCTTCCCGGTTCCTTCCCATTCATCCTTGCGACAGGCTCCCATGGGGCTTTTTTGGACCACATGTTTTATCCCTTGTCACCAGCCAAACAGCCCTATTCTATTGATTTATTGTCCTTTCCGGTAGCTGGTAGCCTTCCTGTAAACCCACCCCCCTTTCCCACGCTGGGTTTACCCACCATCAAGCCACAGCTCCCAGGTGGCCCTCTGCTCCCCATGCTCCGGCGTGGCTGAGGTCTCCTGGGACCCTCCTGGCCTCAGCCCTTGGAGGGCAACTTCTAGAGTCCACCCTCTCTCATGTCAGCTCACCATGAGCACCTCTCCTGGATCTCACCCTGCTGGGGACAGGACCCTTGCCCATCCCGAATTCTTCTTCCACAGGCCAGCCCTCAATGACACCCCCCCCCACCCAGGGAACAGCGAGCAGAGACGACCCTGGCCGTGACCCAAAGGGAGACTGAGGTCTGGAGAACTAGCCCGGCCTGCATGAGGTCATGCAGATCCTGGGGAAGTGGGTCTGCGGACCCCGACCACGAGCCGTGTGTGACAGTTTTGCAGTCCAGCGCCCGTCCATGGGAGCTGTGTGCTCATGGCGGAAGCTGTGACTCTCATCCCTGCTTCCCTGGGACTCGCGGGTGGTCACTGACGGAGTGCCCAGATTCCATTCCCTCACCTCTGCAACCTGCTTCAGGCGTCACGGTAGGAGGAGGGTGGACTTTGCGGACAGACCGCCTTGTGTCCGTCTCCCAGTGCCTGCACCGACCGCCGGTGTGGCCTGGGCTAAGACACTCCGTGACTTGGAGCGACAGTTTTCTTCTCTGTGCAATGGGATTGCCGTGTCTCTGTGGGCTCAGGGATCACACACAGAGACACCTGGTCCTCATAGCCGTGGACAGAGGCTGACTCCGGGGACGTGGGACCCTGGCTGGGTCAGAGTGGGGAGTCGAGCCAGAGGGGAGAGGGCAGTAAGGGTGTGACTCCTAGATCACTGTCTCCAGTTGGGGGCTTCCCTGCAGGAAAAAGGGGCTTCCCTGGTGGCTCAGTGGTAAAGAATCCGCCTGCCAATGCAGGAGACACAGGTTTGATCCCTGGGTCGGGAAGATCCCCTGGAGAAGGGAATGGCTCCCCACTCCAGTATTGTTGCCTGGAGAGTTTCACAGACAGTGGATCCTCGTGAGCTACAGTCCGTGGGGTCGCAAAAAGTCGGACACGACCGAAGCGACTAAATGCTGCAGAAAAATGGGAAGTGCAAGGAACATCGTATCCGCCTCCTGAGCCTGGGAGAGCTAAACGTCCTGCCCAGGGCTGCGCCCCGGGGGGAGGCTGGGGCTTTGGTCCCAGGAAGGACGAAGGAAGNAAGCGACTAAATGCTGCAGAAAAATGGGAAGTGCAAGGAACATCGTATCCGCCTCCTGAGCCTGGGAGAGCTAAACGTCCTGCCCAGGGCTGCGCCCCGGGGGGAGGCTGGGGCTTTGGTCCCAGGAAGGACGAAGGAAGGGGGGTACCCACATGCATGGGTGGCTGGGGTGGGGGCCACCCCGCTCTCCTTCCCAGAAAGGCTGGGCTTCTGGGGAATGAGCTGGAAAGGCCGTGTGGAGCTGTCTGTCACTCCAGTGCCTCCTGCCAACAAGCCGATCCTGCCGCCCTGGGCTTCCTGGCATGCGGGGTGTCATCAGTCACCATCAGCGGAGCCGGGGCCCCGTCGCAGGGCAGCTGGCACGAGGCTGGGGCCAGGAGGGCACGTGGGGGGTGACGCCAAGGACAGGACATGATGCGTCGGAGGCAGGGTGGTCAGAAATTATAGCAGAAGCCTCTGGAAACAGGAGGCCTGCTTTCTGTCTTCCTCCATTTGGTGATGGTTTCTGCTCTGTGCCAGCAGCCAGGGAAGGGACCAAGGGCACAGAAGTGGCTGAGACGTGTGCCCTCACGGCAGGAGACGGGGGGACCCCAGGGGCTTCCCCGGGAGGCTCAGTGAGCATGAAGGAGGGGCTCGCTTCTCTGGGGAGCAGCTGTGAAATCTCCATAGCGTGGGGGCTCTGCGCCATGCTGGCTTTTTTTTTTTTTTTTTAATTTTTGGCTGGGCCACGCACAGGTGGGATCTTAGTTCCCCAAGTGAGAGAAAGTGAAAGGCACTCGGTCATGTCTGACTCTTTGAGACCCCATGGACCATGCAGTCCATGGAATTCTCCAGGTCAGAATACTGGAGTGGGTAGCCTATATCCTTCTCTGGGGGATCTTCCCAACCCAGAGATCCAACCTAGGTCTCCTGCATCGCAGGCGGATCCTTTACCAGCTGAGCCCCCAGGGAAGCCCCCTATTACTTATTTATTTACTTATTTAAAGGATCATTGCTTTATAGCATTGTGTTGACTTCTACCAGCCATCAGCATGAGCCACCCATATTCACCCATGCCGCCTCCCACTTGAACACCCCTCCCACCTCCCTTCCCATCCCTCCTCTCCGGGTGCTGAGGGCTTAGTTTCTGAGGGCTGTCTTAACCACGCGCCAGCAACTAGCTGCTTTAATGCAACAGCGGCGTCTGCCGTCTCAGTGCTGAAGGCCGTGCTCTCTAAACGCTGTCGGGGCCAGCCCTTCCCCCACTCCCTCCCTCTTCCAGCACCTGGTGTCCTCGGAGTTCCTCTTATCCTGGCTTATCAAGGCTTCCCTCCAGTCTCTGCATCGGCGTCACAAGCCTGTTTCTCCCCTGGGTCGCTCACCCGGGTGTCGGTCATCTTGGAGGGGGGCCTACTCTGATCACCTCATCATCACTTGATCCCATCTGCCAAGGCTGTATTCCCCTCCTCCCCCACCGAAAAGAGACTGTTTCCCACTAAGGTTACTTTCACAGGTACCACAATTAGGATACACAATTAGTTGTATCTTTGGGGGGACGTAGTTCAAGCCACAAGAGGGCGTGTGTCAGAAATAGGAGATCCCCTGGAAGAGGGCATGGCCGCCCACTCCACTATTCTTGGGCTTCCCTGGTGGCTCAGTTAAGAATCGCCTGCAATGTGGGAGACCTGGGTTCGATCCCTGGGCTGGGAAGGTCCCCTGGAGGAGGGCATGGCAACCCACTCCAGTGTTCTTGACTGGAGAATCTCATGGACAGTGGAGCCTGGAGGCTATAGTCCATGGGGTCACAAAGGGTCGGACACGACTGAAGTGACTAAACACAGCACCACAGTTAGGACTTCAGTGTATCTTTGAGAAGACATCATTCAAGCCGTAACAGGGAGTGTGTCAGAAACACATGAAGAACTTTCCAAAGCACCCAGACCTTGCTCCATCTAGGAGTTAAACTTGGAAAGAGGGCAGTGGGCATCTGTGAAGCCCTTGTGCCCATTTTATAGATGGAAGAAATGAGGCCAAGAGCTATCAAGTGAGGCAGAGGGACTTGGTATCAGGAAAGCTGGACCTCAACTGAAATCCCTGAGCCTCGGTTTCACCATCTGCCAACAAAAGGGGTTGGATCAGGCAAGTTCGAGAGATGCTTCTTCCAGTTTGGGGTGTGTGGAGCCCGTGAGAGGCCACGGACACAGCTGGGATGGGTTGGCCTGCAGCTTTCAGGGGTCTGTCCGGGGTCCAGCCCCAGCAGCCGCCCCCATGCCTCGCCCCTCACACTGGAGGGCTGGGGACCAGCGCTAGGAACACAAACCCCATCGTGCCATGGACCGCGGCTCCCGTGGAGGTGCTCTTGGTAAACCTGGCCTGCGTCTCATTAGCATGACTTTCCTGCATTCCTCTCTCTCCTTTGCCACTGGCATCGGCTGCCAAGGCCCCTCCAGAGTGGGCTGTGGAGCCCGACGAGATCTGGGGACACGGCGTCAGGAGCAAGAGCAGGAGGGGGTGCTGTTGAGGGGAGAGGCCGCCCCCGACCTCCCCGGGGCAGGTGACCACTGGGATCAGCAGCGGCGGGCAGACGCCCTCACCCCACCTGCAGCCTCCGGCTTGGCCGCCTCTAACACATGACAGATGGGCACTGGGCTTTCAAAGGGGCAGGATGGAGGGGCGGGGCAGGGGGTCCCGGCTGGCTCCCGGACAAGGGCAATGAATGCAGCCCCCCGGGACGGGGTGGGGGCCGCTGCCTGTCTCTGCCCCTCCCCTCCGCTCCCATCCTTTCAGCCCTCGGCTCCTCCGAGCCAGCCAGCCCGGCTGCCGTCTGGAAAGGCCACCTGCCACCAGTGCACGTGAGCAGGCGGAGGCCGGCCTGAGCCAGGCGGCCGGGGGGCAGCTGCAGCCTGGGGCACGGGGCTCCAGGCAGCCCCTGGCCGTCATCCCCACCTGCGCTTGGGGTCAGCCCCCTCCTCCTGCACCTCAGGCTGAGCCTGCGTCCTCCACTTCTCATCCTCTGTTCACACTCTGGGTTGTTGGCTTTTGGTGACCCTGGGTTTTGTGGGAGCATCAAAAAAACTCACTCGTGATGTTTACCTGTAACCCCACCCCGGCCGCTTCCCAGGCACCGGAAGTGGGAGGGATCCTACCTACCCAGGAGGGACCCTACCCACCCAGGAGGGACCCTACCCTGCCAGACGCTGGCCCATCCTGGACCCAAGATGGTGAATGGACCACGGGAGGCCTTCGGAGCGAGGCCCGCCCCAGGCCCCGGGCAGTGAACACTCAGCCAGGCCTCTGGGCCTGCTTTCTTTAAGTTTTATCCCAGCGAAGCTTCCTGAGACCCAGCAGGCAGGGTGAGGCAGGACTCCCCTCCCGCACTGAGGAAGCGACTGCTCAGAACACTCAGCTTCTGACTCAGTTCAGAAGCGCAGAGCGGGGAGCCTGTGTCCACCCGCAAAGCGCAGGCTGTCTGCCCTAGTGCACTCAGCCCATCAGCTTGGGCAGCAGCTGGGGAGGGTGTTTGTTTGAGGCCAGGATGAGCGTTTGGCCCTGTTCCCGTGAGACCTCCTGGAGTTCCAGTCCACCCTCCGCAACCCGGAGAGCAGGCCCCTGAACTGAGAGGGACCCTGAGCATCCCGTGAGGGGAGGCGGTGAAGGCAGGAGCCAGCACACCCCTGAGGGTGTGAAACANGCCCTATTCCCGTGAGACCTCCTGGAGTTCCAGTCCACCCTCCGCAACCCGGAGAGCAGGCCCCTGAACTGAGAGGGACCCTGAGCATCCCGTGAGGGGAGGCGGTGAAGGCAGGAGCCAGCACACCCCTGAGGGTGTGAAACAGCACTTCGAAGCCCTTCCCAGCCTTCCCCCAGGGAACACAGAGGGCTGGGGGCAGAGAGGGTGCGGGGGACCTAGGGGGCTGCTGAGTGAAGGAGACAGAGAAACACGCTGTAACGAGGCTGTCTTGCCTTCTCTCAACTGAGACGAAACTCATAGGCAAAACCAGCGCTTTCGAGGGAGCCGCTGCGTGGCACTGAGTGCGTTTGCGATGTGAGACACCTACCATCTCTACTTGATTCCCAATCGTTTTCATCCCCCAGCAAGGACACCCACCCCCTGCCCATTAAGCAATCACACCCCACCCCCTTTCTCCCGACCTCTTGGCAGCTACCAACTTCTGTGCTGTCTCTGCGTTCGCCTCNTTTGCGATGTGAGACACCTACCGTCTCTACTTGATTCCCAATCGTTTTCATCCCCCAGCAAGGACACCCACCCCCTGCCCATTAAGCAATCACACCCCACCCCCTTTCTCCCGACCTCTTGGCAGCTACCAACTTCTGTGCTGTCTCTGCGTTCGCCTCTTCTGGGCTGTTTCATACCCGTGGAACCACACCGCGTGTGAAATTGGCTCCACTCTGATGGGAAGAGGGAGAAAGGGGGCTGGGGCCCCCGGCACGCTCCGCCCAAAGCCCCTGCCTACTGGGAAGACCCCGGGCCTGCTTAGCGGAAACTGGCTGGTCCCCCGGGCCCCTGGACGGGGCTTCCTCCACCTGGCTCTCCCGAGCTCCGGGCTTGGTCTCCACGAGGCAACTGACGTGGGGCCCCGGGCGTCTCTTCTGTTAAGTGGGAGGTTGAAGGCGTGGGTCCCAATGACTCCTATACCCCCACCTTCCCCCAAGAAGTCTAGAGGAGAGAAACTTCATGTAACAAAGGCAGGCTGGATCAGAGATCCAGTGCGTGCACGCTAAGTCGCTTCCATCGTGTCCGACTCTTTGTGACTCCATGGACCGTAGCCCGCCAGGCTCCTCTGTCCATGGGATTCTCCAGGCAAGAATACTGGAGTGGGTTGNGCAGGCTGGATCAGAGATCCAGTGCGTGCACGCTAAGTCGCTTCCATCGTGTCCGACTCTTTGTGACTCCATGGACCGTAGCCCGCCAGGCTCCTCTGTCCATGGGATTCTCCAGGCAAGAATACTGGAGTGGGTTGCCCTGCCCACCTCCAGGGGATCTTCCTGGCCCAGGGCTCGAACCCACGTCTCCTATGTCTCCTGCATTGGCAGGTGGGTTCTTTACCACCAGCACCACCTGGGATTCAGAGTCTCTTTCTGAAAAGGAGGAAAGAGACAGATGGATGGCACCTTCTCTTGGTCCAGCAGGGGCAGAGAGGCCTCCATCCCTGCCAGGCCAGTGGTGGAGGGGGGTGCTTCCTGCCGATGACCCGGGCCTTAGAAGGAGGCCAGGGAAGTGCTCAGGGCTGCCCAGGATCTGCTTCCCTCCCACTGGGCACAACCCCCAGGCAGGGGCAGCAGGCAGGATGCTGGCACGTGTGCCCGTGCAGGTGACTGGGGAGGGGCCACGTGCATGGCGGGCAGGCGCGTGCCGGCCCCCGTGTATCATCCAGCTTGTAAATTGCTCGGGGCCTGTAACTGCTGAAAGGGCCATCGAGCCGCGTGGTGTTATTATTTATGATGAAGCGCGGAGGTGCCTGCCAGGGGCTGAAATGGGCTGCACGCTGCACGGGACGGACGGCAAATTGAACTCCAATTTTCTGCTCCGCAGTCTTTGTTACGCGCCACAAAACGCCGGTGCGCTGGGGTCAGCAGCCTGATGAATGCGCTCTCTTCCCGGCGGCGGCTCCATCTCGCAGCCTCTGCGTGGAGGCAGGCTCGGCTTTGCTTTTCCCTCCCCCTCCGGGGCCCCACAGCAGACTCCTTCCCTGGGATCCGGGCTCGGCTTCGCAGGAGGGCAGGCGGCCGTGGGTTCGAAACCCGGCTCTGAAGCTTGGGTCACCTGTCTCCTCTCATGAGAGTCATAAAGGGGGCAGGAAGCGTAAGCAACCCCCCTCCACAGGTGGCCGTGAGGGTTAAATGAGAAAAGACAGGGAGCTCGTCGTGCATTAGGCTTGCCACAAACATGTCCTCTTTTCTTCCCTGAGCTGCCTCCAGCCCCAGCCTGATCTCAGGGAAGGCGAGGTGGGGAGAAAGCACCAATGGAACGCCCATCTGGGAGCAGGGAGGCCAGCTGCCCGGCCTAGCCTCTCCTCTGCGTGTTAGGAAGTCGGTCCTGATGCTAAGTCAGATGCCCCTTCCTCAGGCCCAGCGCTCCATCTTCCCTGAGGTCGTGGCCTTTTTCAAGGGCAGGAAGCAGGCAGAAAGGAGGATCGCCCTTGGGAGGTGTGCCACACGAAGCTTAGGACCGCTGCCCACTGCCCCCAGCACAGCCCTCCTGCACCCCGCGTCAGAGGTGTGCCACACGAAGTTTAGGGCCACTGCCCACTGCCCCCAGCACGGCCCTCCTGCACCCCGCGTCTGGTGGAGGCGTCGCTGGCCGTGGCAGACGCGGCTTCCACCGGTCGTGAGCGCCCAGAAGCATCTCCACGCCGCCCAGCCCTTGTTCTCAGGTCAGAGTGGTACCCACTCGATGGAGAGAGCTCGCCTGCGAGGGGACCTTAAAGAGAAGCAGCTGGAGGAGTCACCGATGGCAGGGGGGACAAGTGTCTTTTGGCCCTGGCCCCGCAGCTGACCCCTAAACCTGAGTTTTGGCAAGCCCCTCATCCCCACCCTGCGGTGGGGGGTTGTCTTAAGTTCCAGCTGTGAAGCTGGGGAATTGCTGCAAGTGAATCACCCCGGGGTCACCAAGGGGAAGACCAGCGCCCTCCACGTGGCATCACGGAGCTTCTTGGGAGGGATTCCAGGAGTCAGGGAGAATTTTATTCTCACCATTTTTATAGCTCTAATGAATCTGAATACACTGAAATGATAATAGCACCGTTAGATAAAAGCATTCTAATCAATGGTATAAGTTTAATCTTTGAACCCTGCAGCTGAAATGTATGGCAGGGCTCTCTTCCCCTCTGTTAATTGCAGAATAAACCCATCGGAAATGAGAACCATCTTTTTTCCATGCAAGACTGGGAATGCTCTGGTGTTATTTACCTGTGTGTTTCCACGGGAGGCCCCCCGACTGTGAGATGGGTTTGCAGAGGTCACACCAAGTAATAATAGGCATAACGGGAGCTCCCCTTGTGTGGGCTCTTCGTGCAGGTGCTGGCCGAGTCCCTTACCCCTCTCCATAGGCTATGGGGTAGGCACCGCTATTATCCCCTTTTTCCATTGTAGGCTCTGAGATGCGGAAGGGTTACAGAGAGACATCCAGGGTCCCGTAGCTGGAGAGTAGTCAAGCCAGAGGGCTTCCCAAGTGCCTCAGTGGTAAAGAACCCACCTGCCAATGCAGAAGACGCATGTCTGATCCCTGGGTCAGGAAGATTCCCCTGGAGGAGGAAAGGGCAACCCGCTCCAGTGTTCTTGCCTGGAGAATCCCATGGACAGAGGAGCCTGGCGGGCTTCAGTCCACGGGGTCGCAAAGAGTCCGACATGACTGAGTGACTGAACCACGACGACAAGCTGAGCCCGGACTCAGATCCAAGTAACCCCACGCCAGGGGCCCGGCCCGTAACCCACTGCCCAGAACCTGCAGAGTGGGAAGAACATAGAGAAACATCAGCTCTCAAGAGGGAGGCGGCCTGGCCAAGCTCAGTCTCAAGTTCGCATGTCTGGTTTTTGGGGTTTTTTTTTCCATGGCTCTGGGGCCTCCTGAAGGTCAGACTCACCACCCAGCTCTGGGGCCCGGGAGGTGAAGGGGCCCATCCGCAGTCTTCCCGTGGAAGACACACGAGCCTGGGCGTCACCACGCGTGCGGCCCCTGTCTGTGTGCTACCTGCTGTAAGGGCCGTAACCCCAGATGTCTGGGGGCCCTGGCGCTGAACATCAGGAAGAAAGTTACAAAGCCCATCACTTTGAGCCCTGAAGAGGGAGCAGGCAGGAGGGAGACTCTCTGGCTGAGGTGCAGTGGGCCGGCCAGCTGGGGAGATGGAGGCGGGGTGCTTGGGACACACAGAGCCCCACCCCTGTTTCCCCAGGCTGGGCCCCTCCGCCCCGCTCGCCGCTCCCCAGGGCCCTGTCGAGGCTCGGGGGCCCTGGCTGCTCTGGTGGCTGGGCCCCTCCTTAATCAGATTAGATGTGTATTCAAACAAATTGATGATCCGTTCCATTAGATGCTTTTTGAACACGCTTTTCTGAGCGAGAAATCCATTCGGCTGCAGCTGTGGAGGCCGAAGTGTAATTGACTGCCGCGCCTTCCCAGGCCCCCAGCGTCAGGAGGTGCCCGGTTTCCTGAAGGTCACCGGTGAGGATTAGATTAAGGAGGGCGAGGGCCTTCTTTCCTGGCTAATGAAGCACTTGGCATGCAGGCAGCACCAGGCTGAGCTGGGCCAGGCATCTGCTAGGAGACAGGAAAGGGGCATAAATTAGCGTCTCATTTGTGGGTGAAGCAGGGAGGGGAAGGGGAGCTGGAGGGGAGAGACCAAGGTGCTGGGGGGCAGGAGCAGGCAGGTGTATCAGGCACGGGTGTGAGAACAGCCAGGGAGCCTGGCACCCCCTGTCTGCCTGCTAGCATCTGCCTGCTGCGTGTGTACCCCGAACATTTCTAGGGGGCAGGCCTCAAACAGACTTCTGCATGGCACCCTTCAGGGCCCCGAGATCCCTGCTCCTGAGCCTGCGCCCCGGCAGCTCCCAGGCTCAGCACCTCCCTGACCTGGGTTTCAGAGGAAAAGGCATCGCAGGCGTGGTGCAGAAGCTCCAGCTGCGCCTACCCCGGTCGCAAACCTTTGCTCAGGGCCTAACAAGCCATCCCGAAGCCAGTCTTGGCTCTTGAGCCAGTTTGAAGGGAGCTGAATTCTGAAAGCTCAGACATGGGACATTCAGAAGACAATGGGCTCTGTAAGGGGGTGCGAGCAAGTCAGGGGAAAATAGGTGGGACGGTGATATTACCTCTGGACCCCATTTCCCCATCTCCTCCTCCTCCTGTGATCACCTCCAGGGGCCTGAAGAGCGAGAAAGAGCATCCATAGGGGTCAAGCGCTGTGTTCTGAACTTGACATACGTTGGCTCACTTAGTTCTCCCAGGAGCCTCTGGGGCAGAGGTTGGCATCTCTTGCATGAACAGACCAGTAAGGCTGGGGAGGTTACTGTGCTCGAGGTCACACTTTAATTGGCGAAAAAAGGGCATTTAAACCCAGTTTCTTGTCTCCCACTGGGACCTTCAAGCCAGCCCCCTGGGAAAGGGTGCGCCCGGGGGCTTGGGTGGCAAGCAGAGCTGTGAGATGGGGACCCCAGGTCTGCCTTTCCTTCCCAAGAAGCCCCCAGGACACCAACCCTGCCTCATTTTACTTGACCCCTCCCACCCACATCTGTTTGTCTTCTGGACCCTTTGAAGTCTTATCCCCAGGCTTCCCTGCCTGCACCACACTAGCCAAGCCCTCCATAATGCTCACCCCTAAGAGGACCGCTCTTCCCTGGGCGATCGTGGCCTATTAGCCTTCTCTGGACCCACGCCTGGCCAGCCCATCTGGTTCACCCTCACCCCCAATCTAGGCCTGAGCCGTGACATTGAAAGCTGGGCTAGTGACGCCTCTGCCACACAGCCAGTGTAGCCCCTGCTTGTGACTTCCAATCCCTGAGAGAGGCTGCCATCCCTCACTTAGCCCCTGGGAGGCCGCAGGTCGGGGTGTGAAGAGTGGGACAGCTCACAGGGAAGCCCCATGTCACCTACAGAAAGATCCCAAACTCTGAAGTCTGCCAGATCTGGGTTACGTCTATGTGGCTAGGTCCTATGACCGAATGTTCCTGAGTTTCACCTGTAAAATGGGAACAAAGATAGCACTGGCCTTGAGAAGTCCGTGTGACTCTTAACTGAAGCGATGGACATAAAGCACTTCATGTGTGGGGAGTTCGCGAGATCGTGTGAAATCAAGGCAGTGGGAATAGAAGTGTGGGGAGAGGAGGGGTGGAGAGGGGCCTGCTGGGGGCCTCCGCCTCCTCTGACCTGTGCTCCAGCCAGATCCAGGGTGGGGACCAGTTAGGAGGCCGCGAAGGTCAATCCAGGGCCACGGAGGTCAGTCTAGCCTAGTGCAGAGGCAGGGGGTGGTGAGGCGAGAAGTTTGCAGGAATCCTAACCTGCACGCTGTCCCCAGCTTTCCAGAGAAGTTGAGATGGCTGAGTAGCAGAGGCTGTGGGGTCTTTCAGAGCTGGGGAGGGGGTGGTCCAGGCTGGGTGCCCCATGAAGCGGGCTCTGGAGGGCACATGGACATCTTTTGGCCAGTCAGCAGCATTAGTGGCGAGTGGAGGTCCTCACCCTGGCTGGCACTCCCAGCCGGCGGGGGTCTGGCTCCAGGCGAGGTGCGGTTCCCAGGGCTGAGCTGGCTGGGAGGTCAGATCCCAGGAGACATGGGGGTAGGCTCCGGAGAAACATGGCCTTTTTGTGCTAGGGGCTGAAGGGAGGGGAGAGGTTAAAGCTGCGACAAGCATCTGTGTGGGACCGTTTCGCCTGGAGCTGGCAGTTGAATAATGACAGTGGGGGTGCTGAGTGGGAATCCGGAGGAACAGGCGGCCAGGGGCCCCTGTTCTGGGGAAGCAGGCGGAAGCCCAGGACCGAGGCCGCTTGTTCGCCTCTGCTGGTGGCTCTTCCTTGAGAAGGAGCTTAGGCTCTGGTGATCAGGGACCCCCCTCCCCACCCCAAGCCGTTCCACACCCTTGAGTCCCGGGCACACGGAAGACCTGTCCTCTACTGCATGACCAGCACGGCTGCCCGTGACCGCGCATCCGCTCCACTCAAAAACGTGTTTGCATCTATGTGCATACATCTGATTATGAATGAATGCAAAGTGAAAGTCGCTCAGTCGTATCTGACTCTTCGTGACACCATGGACTATACAGTCTGTGGAATTCTCCAGGCCAGAATAGTGGAGTGGGTAGCCCTTCCCTTCTCCAGGGGATCTTCCCAACCCAGGGATCGAACCCAGGTCTCCCGCATTGCAGGCGGATTCTTTATCAGCTGATTATAAATAAATAATCCATACCTATAGGGAACAGTGAGGCTTCCCTGGTAGCTCAGCGGTAAAGAACCTGCCTGCCGGGAGAGAGAGACTCAGGGATGTGAGGGCGATCTGGTTGCGACATCCGTCACCCCATTGATCACCAGGGTGACTCGGCTGACTGGCTGGCTAGGCCCGTGTCCCCTTCCTCCCTCTACATGCGTCCCTCCTGAAGCTGCACACTCGGTCAAAGAGGACAGCCATCCCCGACAGAGGAGGACCCGTCTTTGGTCAAGCATACAAGTAGCTGTGCTCTCTGTTAGAATCTCCAAGCCTGCTCTCGAAAAAGAGACGCAGCAAGGTTCTATCCCCGGGTCAGGAAGATCCCCTGGAGGAGGAAATGGCAACCCACCCCAGTATTCTTGCCTGGGAAATCCCATGGACAGAGGAGCCTGGAGGGCTGCAGTCCATGGGGTCGCAAAGAGTTGNTAAGAGACAGGAATAAAAGTGTGGGCCCCTCCCTCCCAGCCCCAGTCCCCCAGTTCTCCTCCCTAAAGCATCACTAAGCCCAGTGTCTTCTGTGACCCTCTGGAAAAAGCCTGTGCCTGTACAAGCAGATCTATTTTTATTCTTGAAGAAAAAAGTGTGCCCAAGTGATAGCCGATTACACACCCCATTCTACACCTTGCTGTTTTTACTTAACAGTAGGTCTCAGGATTTGTTCCAGACCCTTTCGGTGCAGAGAATTCTACTGTTTGGAGGTGCAATCATTTCTTTAACCAGCGCCCTCTTGACAGACATTCAGGTCATTGCCAAGCTTTCACTGTTACAAAACACAGTGTCCCTTGCAAAGCTGACACTTTATCTACGTGTGTGTGTGTGTGTGTGTGTGTGTGTGTGTGTGAAGGAGAAATTCCTTAAAGAGTTGGTGGATGGAGGGGTGCATTTTTAGTTTTGATGGAATTGCCAAGCTGTGTGCATGAGGCCTGGATCTCCGCAGGCTGGCCAGCCCCAGGGTTTTATCGTGTTTTCAAATCTTGGCCAAAGTGATAGGAAAAAAATTATCTTATTGAGTTTGCCTTGCCTTTCTCTTATCGCAAAGTTCAGCATCTTTGTGTTTCCAAGTTATTTGTAATTCTTCTCTGTGAACGGTTCATATCCTTTGCCCATTTTTCTGTTGGTTTGTTCATCTTTTTCTTATTGATTTATGAGAATATTTTTTTATATCAGGAAAATGAGCTCTTTGTCCATGATAGAAGTTGCAAATATTTTCCCCNTCCAAGTTATTTGTAATTCTTCTCTGTGAACGGTTCATATCCTTTGCCCATTTTTCTGTTGGTTTGTTCATCTTTTTCTTATTGATTTATGAGAATATTTTTTTATATCAGGAAAATGAGCTCTTTGTCCATGATAGAAGTTGCAAATATTTTCCCCCAGTTTGTCATTTGTTGCTTTTTGTTTATGGGTATTTTTTTTCTATCCATGCAAGATTTTTATATAGTTGAAGGTATCAGTCTGTTTTTATGACTTTCTGGAGTTTGTGTAGTACTTAAAAAGTACTTGGCAAATTCTTTGCTTTGCTGAGATTGTGTGTTTTTAAGCCCCTGTGATTTTTTTCTAGTTCTTTTAGAATTTCATTTGTTTTTGTTTAAAACATCGATCCATCCAGCATCTATTTCGTGGTAAAGCGTGAGGAGCAGAGTCAGCTTGATTTTTTCCCCTCAAATGGCATCCTGGTTGCTCCAAGGCCATTTGTTGAATAATTGATCTATTCCCCAATGACCTGAAATTCTGCTTCAAGCCTCTCGTGAATGTCCCATACATGCTGGGGTCTGTTTCCAGACTCTCTGGCTCATCGCTTCATCAGTGCATTTGAGGAAGAACACACTGCTTCCGTGATTGCAGCTTTATGATATGGTTCGATGTGCGTGCTAATCGCTTCTGCTTGCCGTTCTTTTTCAGAATTTTCTTGTCTGTTCTTTTGTGATTTTCTTCAGTGTGAATTTTTGAATCATTTTGTCTAGCTTAAGAAATCTTCCATGTGTAAGTTTTCAAAGTGAGGAAGAGTTGACGAGAAGGACAGCTGTGGAACGTTGATTCTGTCAGCCCTTCTCCACTCTCCATTATCCCTTCCCCACTGAGAATGTGGCTGGCAGGGCTATCGTGTACAGTAGTCCCAGGTGTGTGCTGCACAATCCCAGAGCGAAGGATCAGAGGCTACTGGCCTCTTGCAAGAGTGTATGAGCTTCCCCCCGCCTGCCAGGGGATCTGCCCCCCCCGCCTATATGATCAAGAGTAGTAGTAACTGCCTCTCCCATAGCACACACCAGTCACTTTCCTTTCCTAAGCACTTTATGTTTTTTAATTAAAGCCTCACAACAAACATATCCCCAGTTTACAGCTAAGGACGCCGAAGTGCAGAAAGTCAAAGTCATTTGCTCAAGGTCAGTGATCTGCGTCACCCACCTGTGCTGCCGTGATGCAGAAATCTGTTCCTGCACAGGTGCGCGTGCGTGCACACACACACACACACTCAGACACACAGATACACATGCAGAGAGTCATCCAGACACACACGTGAACACACAGACACATACATGTGAATACATACTTACATACATACAAAGATGCATACAGACGCATGCTCAAAGACATACAGACACACACACACACACAGATACACATGCAATCAGAGAGTCATCCAGACACACACGTGAACACACAGACACATACACGTGAATACATGCTTACATACACACAAAGATGCATACAGACGCATGCTCAAAGACATACAGACACACACACACACACACACACACACNGCATTCAGCTTTCTTCAAAGTCCCCTATATGAACACTTAGGTAATCCATTATAAAAATTTTCCATGACATATAGAAAGTCCTTTCTCTTTGCACAAAGTTATCTCTTTAAAATCACATTTTACAGAATCTGAAGGAAGAGTCAAATTAGTAACAGAGTGACCATGTATAAGCCATTTCAGTTCTGAAAGACTTAGTTTTACCTCATTGGCAGAAAGAATACACACATCACAGGACCACTTCATGAAAACAGATGTAATTAGTAACTGTGCACTGCAATCTATGGTGAGGTGCATACACACTGATTTTAATATAATAGTAGTCAGTTCATCTTTCCTGAGGTCATTAACAAAGCCTTGTTATTTCTCATTTCTGTTCAGATGACGAAATCATTGTAGTTTCAGATCCCTAACTCTTACCTCATTATGAAGAGAAAGAGAGGAGAAAGCGCATTAGCCATATTTGATCATGAATCCCCTGTATTTTCCCTCTCTGAACCCCATGAGTACCCCTGCAGAGAACTGCCATTTTAACTATAATTTCAGATCTCAGAGCCTGGTCTTCTTCTCAGTGGGCTCATAAATGTGGAAACTTGAGTGCAAGAGAGAATGTAGTAAAAATTGATGAAAGAAGAAAGTGAAGGCAACTTTGTGAACTTCGTAGATTGTTAATGACAGAGAGTCCGGGGTTGTATGTCACACATCTTGATTTGATATAGAGAAAGAGGGACTGGCCACTCCTCATTGTAGCTTCTTCCAAATGTCTAAACCCTGTCCTGTTCCACATGCCTGAGTGCCCCACTTTCCTAGCCCACATTGTCAGGGGTCCTCCTGTGTCTGAGCTCTGGTGCTTTTATGTGGTTTGGTCTCTAGTAGCTTTTGTCTTCCTTCCCCAAAAGCCAGCAGACCCTAGATGGTGGTTACTATCAGTTACCAATATTTTTATACAGAGTTAAGGCCCTAGGTTCCAAAATTGAAAATACATAGATCCTGCCTTCTGGGAGTCCACGTATTGGAGGGGAGAAATATATGGGGAAAATAAAAGAGACAAAAGCTGTTGCTTTTGCAACAACCACTAAGGAGAATGTCTGATACTACTGACTAAAGACAAGACTGCAGTGTTCAAGGTTCAGGGGACATTTAAAACTACAAGCTGATAATGATACCCATTGGTTCAGTTATTTTCTCTTCTCTTGGAAAGGGTTGGCAACGCAGACCTAGGAGGTGATGATTATTTGTGAATTAATTCATACATAATAATTTTTCAAGATGATGAGATGGGGAATTAATGGTGTAGAGGTCATGACGCGGTTGAAAGAAAGGCTTTTAAGATGCAGTTCGCAGAGGAAATGTTGGCTTAGAAGATAGGCTGTGATCATTCCAGGCAAAGATCCATGCCTGAGTGCAGACACAGAAGTTCGGCAAGACTGTGGCTGAGGAGTCAGGGATCATTTAGAACCTGTGGTTTGGTATGACTAGAGGGCGGGATTCAAGTAACCTATGCTCTTTAAATTTTGATCATAGTAGCATTGGAAGTTTCCTGGATTTTCATCAGCTTAACAAGAAAAACAAAAGGAATTCAAGAAGCAGAGTGCCATGACATGCTTTTCCATTCATCCTTGGAAGCAGTGTGAAGGAGACCTTTTCAGAGGGACTGTAGATTACTCTCTGTGATCCAGAAAGGATCCAGGTTAATATGATGAACCCAATCCACCAACAGCTATCTTACAGAGGAATCAATGTACCAATGACCAGTTTGGTAAATTTACCTAAATTAATGTACCCTAAACTCTTCTCATTTTTTTCTGTTCCTGATGTTTGCAAAAGTTCATATTTGGAAGTGTATCAGAGGCCTGAGTATCATAGACCTCCAAATGTCTGGAGCCCTCCTGCTCTCCCATAGGAGCCCTATTCTCATGCTCCCTGGAACTCCACTCTTTCTGCAAACAAAGAGCTCCAGTTTCCATGAAGCTTTATATCAAACGCATTTGTAAAGACAAAATGAAAACAGGTCACAGATAACTTCAGAAATTGTTTCAAATGTTTTTAATATAATTGGCTTCCCTGGTGGCTCAGATGGTAAAGAATCTGCCTGCAATGAAGGAGACTTGGGTTAGATCTACGGGTCAGGAAGATTCCCTGGAGAAAGGAACCCACTCTGGTATTCTTGCCTGGAAAATCCCATGGATAGAGGAGTCTTGACAGTCCATGGGGGTCACAAAAAGTCAGACATGACTGAGCAACTAACACATTCAATATAGATTGGAATAAACATAAATAGTTATAAAACATTTTGCTTGAATTTTGTAGATTTTATGAATTGATCCTCCAAAGAAATTAGCAAAATAACCCTTAAAAACTAAAATCTTGACTAAACAAAATGCAATTTTAAAAGGATTTGAGAACCAATATAAATATAAACAGATTTTTCTATACGAAGTGATGACATAGCTGTAATGTTCGTGTCCTACACAAGGCCAACACTTCAAAACTGGAAGAGGTGGCTATTTCAGCTGATGCATAAAAATCAATACAGAAAGTCAACCAAAATGAAGAAATAGAGGGATGTGTTCCAAGTGAAAGAACAAGAAAAAAAGTCCTTAAAAAAAGATGATACTCATTTTTTTAAAAAATCCTACAAGAATTGGACACTCTCACATCTTAAAATACATTTAAAAGAAAAGATACTCACAAACTTGGGAGTAAAGTAGATGAATATAGTAAGAACTTCAACAAAAAGATAAAAATATATGTATAAGAAAATTAAACAGAAAACACAGATCTGAAATACAATAACTAAGCTGAAAAATGCATACAAGAGGTTCAGCAGCAGAACAGGTGAAACAGAGGAAAGAATCAGTGAACTGGGACAAAGGCCAGAGCAACTCCCCTAATCAGAGAAGCAAAAGGAGAGAAAAAAAAAAAGAGGAAAACAGTGAAGACAGCTTAATGAACTTACGGGACAATCTCAGGCACTAACATTCACCTCTAGGACTCCTGGAGGAGAAGAAAGAGAAAACGGGACAGAAACTTTATTTGAAGAAAAAAAGCTAAAAATTTCTTTAACCTGGAGAAAAAAAAATGGACATCCAGATCAAGGAAGCTGGTAGTTTAAATAAATCAACTTTAAGAGATTGTGGACTTACCTGGTGGCTCAGCTGGTAAAGAATCCACCTGCAATACAAGAGACCTGGGTTCAATTCCTGGGTTGGGAAGAGATCCATTTCAAAACACATATAATTAAAATGTTAAAAGTTAAAGACAGGGAGAAAATCCTAGACGCAGCAAGAAAAAGAAATTATGTAAAAGGTAGCCCCCATAAGATAATCAGATTTTTTAGCACTAACTTTCTAGAAGGGAAAAATTATTCAAAATACTGTGAAACAGCAAAAGAGACACAGATGTATAGAACAGACTTTTGGACTCTGTGAGAGAAGGAGAGGGTGGGATGATTTGAGAGAATGGCATTGAAACGTGTATACCATCATGTAAAAAACGAATCGCCAGTCTAGGTTCAATACAGGATACAGGATGCTTGGGGCTGGTGCACTGGGATGACCCAGAGAGATGATATAGGGAGGGTGGAGGGAGGGAGGTTCAGGATTGGGAACTCATGTACACCCATGGCAGATTCATGTCAATGTGTGGCAAAATCAATACAATATTATAGAGTGACAAAAATAAATAAAAATTTTAAAATACTGAAAGAAAAAAAATTTTCAACCAAGAATACTCTACCTGGACACTGTAATTCAGGATTGAAAGAGTGATAAAGAGTTTTCCAGACAAGGAAAGTTAAAGGATTCATCAGAACTAAACTGGCCTTACCAATATACATATATATCACTATGAACAAAGCTAGTGGTGGTGATGGAATTCCAGTAGAGCTATTTCAAATCCTGAAAGATGATGCTGTGAAAGTGCTGCATTCAATATGCCAGCAAATTTGGAAAACTCAGCAGTGACCACAGGACTGGAAAAAGTCAGTTTTTATTCCGATCCCAAAGAAAGGCAGTGCCAAAAAATGCTCAAACTACCACAAAACTGCACTCATCTCACATGCTAGTAAAGTAATGCTCAAAATTCTCCAAGCCAGGCTTCAGCAATACATGAACCGTGAACTTCCTGATGTTCAAGCTGGTTTTAGAAAAGGCAGAGGAAC
>SJYV01005629.1:0-10167 GCA_006410875.1 Neotragus pygmaeus | reverse complement strand
CTCTTTTACTTTCATCAAGAGGCTTTTTAGCTCCTCTTCACTTTCTGCCATAAGGGTGGTGTCATCTGCATATCTGAGGTTATTGCTATTTCTCCCGGCAATCTTGATTCCAGCTTGTGCACTAGTTAATCATTATTAGCTGTGAGGGTATGGGCCAGGGACCAGAGAATCCCTTTCAAGTCCTATTTCACCACGCATCAACTGACACCCTTCTGGCCTTGGCTGGATGAGCTCCACCAGCTGCCCCGGCCTTAGGGAGGGCTGAGAGATCTCAGACACTGAAAGAACCTCCCCTCCAGGTAACTGCATTTCTGGGAATGTTCTCCAGGCCTGGCTAGCATCCGACGGCCTCCAGGCATTTCTGGAGACGAATCAGTCCCTTTAGAAATGTTTGCTACAAGAAAAGCTGGGTATCTGCTGGTTTTGTTGTTCAGTCGCTCTGCCGTGTCTCACTCTTCAACCCCATGAACTGCAGTACGCCAGGCCTCCCTGTCCTTTGCTATCACCCGGAGTCTGCTCAAACTCATGTCCTTTGAGTCGGTGATGCCATCCAACCATCTCATCCTCTGTCGTCCCCTTCTCCTCCTGCCTTCAATCTTTCCCAGGATCAGGGGCTTTTTCAATGAGTCAGTCACTCAAATTGGAGAAGGAAATGGCAACCCACTCCAGTGTTCTTGCCTGGAGAATCCCAGGGATGGGGGAGCCTGGTGGGCTGCAGTCCGTGGGGTCGCTGAGGGTCAGACACGACTGAGCGACTTAGCAGCAGTCATTCAAATCAGGCGGCCCAAGTATTGGAGCCTGAGCTTCAGCATCAGTCCTTCCAAAGAATATTCAGGGCTGGCTTCTTGTAGGATGGACTGGCTTGATCTCCTTACTGTCTCGAGTCTTCTTCAACACCACAGTTGGAGAGCATCAATTCCTCGGCACTCAGTCTTCTTTATGGTCCAACTCTCACATCTGTACACGACTACTGGAAAAACAACAACCTTGACTAGACAGACCTTGGTCTCTTGCTGGTCTTCATCAGTAAAGAGAGGCCTCACTAACAGATCGCCAGTCCAGGTTCGATGCATGAGACTGGGCTGGTGCTCAGGGCTGGTGCACTGGGATGACCCAGGGGGATGGGATGGGGAGGGAGGTGGAAGGGAGGTTCAGGATGGGGAACACATGTACACCCATCGCTGATTCATGTCAATGTATGGCAAAAACCACCACAATATTGTAAAGTAATTAGCCTCCAATTAAAAAAAAAAAATCTTTTTTTTTTTAAGAGAGAGTCTTCACTGCAGAGACCCATATCTGCTTCTCATGGCAGGGTGGCGCCCTCCAGTAAACTATAGGACCAGCGTCTCCTTATCACCTCAACCACTGTCTGCCCGCCTGATAATAAACTTGACCTCTCAGAAATGCAGTATCTCTCCTTCTGGCCACCTCAAGGTTCCAGATAAGGCAGCCCTGAGTGAGTTCGTTTCTAGCAGGCATGAGTAAAGCCCTCTCAAAGATGGGCAAAAAGCAATGCATTTTAAAAACCCAATGAAAGAAATCCAAAAGGTGAACCTGAAGGAAGCCTGAGCAGAGAAACTAGGCCCATTGAGACTGACCGGGGAGGGACTTCCCCAGTCATCCAGTGGTTAAGCCTTCGCCCTACAAGGCTGGGGGTGTGGATTCCATCCCAGGTTGGAGTGCTAAGATTTCACATGCTTCATGGCCCAAATACCAAAACATAAGACAGAAGCAATACTGTAAGGAATTCAATAAAGACTTTAAAAAAATGGTCCACATAAAAACAATCTTAAAAAACCAAAAAACTGACAGGGTTCATCTGTGATCTCCAGCCTCTACAATTATTCCCCATGAGGGGCTTCCCCCAGGATCCAGCCCCTCACTCCTATAAGCATAACAAACATGTTTTATTTTAATAACGTTTTCATTTGGGAATGACTTGAGATTTACAGAAAAGCCGCGAAGACAGTACCCAGAGTGCCTGCCCACCCCCCTCACTTAAGATTCCTGTGGGTTAACATCTTACATTACCATGGCACACCCATCAGAACTACATGCCAGCATCAGTAGATGTCTATGAACACCAGATTTTATTTTTAGTTTCTTCCACTAATGTCCTTTTTCTCTTCCAGGATCCCATTGGGGCACCACAGTGCATTCAATCATGATACCCCCTGAGCTTCTGTGGTCTGGGAGAGCTGCTCCTCTTCCCTTGGTTTCCTACCTAGACACATTTTTTGTGGGTTTTTTTTTTTTTTTTTTTNACACCCATCAGAACTACATGCCAGCATCAGTAGATGTCTATGAACACCAGATTTTATTTTTAGTTTCTTCCACTAATGTCCTTTTTCTCTTCCAGGATCCCATTGGGGCATCACAGTGCATTCAATCATGATACCCCCTGAGCTTCTGTGGTCTGGGAGAGCTGCTCCTCTTCCCTTGGTTTCCTACCTAGACACATTTTTTGTGGGGTTTTTTTGTTTTTTTATGACCACACTGCATGGCATGTGGAACTTTCCCAACTAGGGATCAAACCAGGGCCTCCTGCCATGGAAGCACAGGGTCTTGACCACTGAGCCATCAGGGAAGTCCCTTTACCTTGACAGTTGTGAGGAGTACTTGGTAGCTATCAGATAATTTTATAGGATGCCCTCAGCTTGGATCTTTCTGATACTTGTCTCGTGAGTCGACTGAGGTTATGGATTTCCTGGGTGGCTCAGCTGGTAAAGAATCCGCCTGCAATGCAGGAGACCTGGGTTTGATCCCTCCGTTGGGAAAATCCCCTGGAGAAAGGAAAGGCTACCCACTCCAGTATTCTGGCCTGGAGAATTTCAAGGACTGTATAGTCCATGAGGTCACAGAGAGTCAGACATGACTGAGTTACTTTCACTATGGATTTGGGGGCAAGGCGACGCCGGAGGAGAAGGGCCCTTCCCATACACTGGAGCTTTCCTGATGTCCACGTGACTTCTCCCTGGTGACAGTCGCCTGATCACTGAGATTACACAGTGTGCCTGCCAGGTTTATCACTTTTCCTTTCCATACTCTGGTCTTGGAAAGCAAATCCAAGTGCCACCCACATTCAGGGGGAGGGAGGTGGTGCCCAAGGGACACAGCTCACCTCCTGAAGGCAGGGGGAGCAACTTCAACTCTTCAGAATTCTTCTGGAACGAAGACTTGCCTTTCCTCCTTCCCTCACTGACTCATCTACTCATGTATATCAATCAAGGTGGACTCATAAGCACTCAGAGTATGTGTGTGTGTGTCAGTCGCTCAGTCAAGTCTGACTGTGACCCCATGGACTGTAGCCAGTCAGGCTCTTCTGTCCACACAATTCTGCAGGCAAGAATACTGGAGTGGGTTGCCATTCCTTTCTCCAGGGGATTTTCATGACCCCAGGATCCAACCCTGCATTGCAGGCAGACTCTTTTACCATTTGAGCCAACAGGGAAGCCATAAGCCAGTGCTATATGATGGATTTTTTGTTGTGCAAACTGTTCAGCTGCCAACTCTGCCCACCCTACCCTCTTCCACGACTCCTCCTCCAGCCCCTTAAGAGGCCTAGAGAGGTCACCTCTTTGCTCCCCCCTTGACTGGCCCAACTCCAGCCCTCACTCTCCAGTTGGGCTTAGGATCAACCACAGTGCACCTGAACCCCCCCAACATCATCTTGCTTCCTTCCCACTTAGTGTAAGCACCAGCCAAGGGACAACATGGAGACTGAACTCAGCAGTCAGAGGTGGGCAGACATGGGAGCAAAAGCCTGTGCTCCACACGTGCATGTCCATTTCCACAGACATGGGTGAGGTGGGGGCGCTGTGTGTGCCCCCCTGGGGGGTAACACCGGCTGTGAACAGTGTCCTCGGTGGTAAGCCATCTGCACACCGGTGCGTTCTTATGAAACCATGACCACTTGCTATTTTTTCCTTACTCTCATAAAACGTCCAGGTTTGTAACCAAGTTCAGATTTCCTTTCCACGTGTGCCATGTATCCTGACGTTTTGTCTTTCCTATTTTGAGTACAGAGGAAGTCCACAGTTTAAAAATGGAAAGGAGACTTGGCTTCTTCACCTGTGCCTACTTTTAGCATCAAAACCATGGCAACATCATACACATAGTTCATCATACGTTTTCACAGCAGATTTATTCTGCCAGGGATGGCTTTCTGATCTGCTTATTCAAAACCAATGTGAATTTTATATCAAACTTGACTTTACACATGACAATGAAATCCTACACTGTACTGAAAGCTGGAGAGGTCCATGAGAGGTGAAGACTCCCCCTAACCCAGCTTCTGTGTTCATCGGGAGCAATATGAATGTACACACCACCTTGGTTTTAAGTCAGCAAAGAGCAAGGGACAGGCTAAGTCAGGGGCTGGAAGAGAGGCCAGGAAGCAACATGTCTTCGCACACCAGCCTCGATGGGTGTGCGAGCAGGGACACCACGTTTCCACATGTCTTCCAGGGCGGCTGGGGGGTCCACTTCTCCCACCAAGTGCAGCTGCTGTCACAGAAATGGTTCACAGGGAGGCACCCCAACAATGAGAAACTGCGATGGCACAGGATTACAAACCCAAAGGGCAAAACTGAGGTTCCTCTAGGGGCATCGGCCTGAAAAGTAGGCTTCACTGGATGCATGCCCACAGGCCCCCAAACAGGCACAGTTCTTTAAAACATGCTTTGCTGCATTGCACCAGAAATTATTCCTCTAAAAGATGATTTCAAGCTGGAGAAGACTCTTGAGAGTCCCTTAGACTTCAAAGAGATCAAGCCAGTCCATCCTAAAGAAAACCCTCAATATTCTTTGGAAGGACTGATGCTGAAGCTGAAGCTCCAATCCTTTGGCCACCTGATGTGAAGAACTGACTCACTGGAAAAGACTCTGATGCTGGGAAAGATTGAAGGCAGGAGGAGAGGGGCGACAGGGGATGAGATGGTTGGACGGCATCAGCGACTCAAAGGCATGAGTTTGAGCAAGCACCGGGGGATGGTGAGGGACAGGGAAGCCAGGCATGCTGCAGTCCATGGGGTCACAAAGAGTCGGACATGACTTGGCGACTGAACAATGACAACAAATCCCTCCAAACGAGGAGCTGTCACATGTCTGTAATCTGTCACAGACCAGGGTTGTGCATTCAACTTTAAAATTTTGAATAAAAAAGCACTAGGAGAGGAAGAATGACTGAAATGACATCAATCAATGCTGCTTTGGGAAGCTTTTAGATGCCACAGGGGTTGCCTGATTGATAGGGTGGGTAAAAATAATAACACTAATTAAAGAAGTGGGTAAAAAATAATAACACAAATTAAAAAGAAAGACATTTATCACAGATTTCTTAATTATTTTGGGGTGTGCAACTTCACAGCTTAAGCGGCTGTGTTATCATAATATAAGTGTAGCAAAAATTTCTCCAAAAAGCAATATATTTGCACATGGATCTCTGTTCAATGTTATGTGGCAGCCTGGACAGGAAGGGAGTTTGGAGAGGAATGGATACACGCATATGTGTGGCTGAGTGCCTTTGCTGTCCAGCTGAAATGATCACAATATTGTTAATCAGGTATACCCCAATACAAAAATAAAAAGTTTTAAGAAAATTATTATACTAAGTATTCGTGTGCCAAAGATGGAGCCATGCGGTTCTCCAGAGATGGGGGTTGTGGGAAGGAAATTGGGACAAAAGGTACCAACTTTCAGTTTTAAGATAAACAAGTCCTGGAAATGTAACGTATAGCATGGTCACTATAGTTAATTACACTATATTGTACTACTTGAAAGTTGCTAAGAGAGTAAACCTTAAAAATTCTCATCACACACACACAAAAAGGGTAACTGGGGGCTGCCCTGGTCAGTTCAGTTCAGTTCAGTCGCTCAGTCGTGTCCGACTCTTTGCGACCCCAGGAATGCAGCACGCCAGGCCTGCCTGTCCATCACCAACTCCCGGAGTTCACTCAGACTCACGTCCATCACACACACAAAAAAAGGGTAACTGGGGGCTGCCCTGGTAGTCCAGTGTTTAAGACTTTGCGCTCCCAGCGCAAGGGGCCCAGGTTCAATCCCTGGCCAGGGAAGTAGATCCCACGTGCTGCAACCAAGAGTTCCCGTGCCAAAACTAAAGATCTCCAGTTAACAACTAAGACTTGGCGCAGCCAAACAAATAAGTGATGAATGAATTTTAAAAAAAAAAAACTGCAACTGTACCGTTGCTGTTGTTTAGTCGCTAAATCGTGTCTGACTCTTTTGTGACCCTACGACCTACAGTCCACCAGACTCCTATCAGTAGCATTCTCCAGGCAAGAACATGGGAGGGTTGCCATTTCCTCCTCCAGGGGATCTTCCTGACCCAGGGGCTGAACCTGAGTCTCCTCCTTGACAGGTAGATTCTTTACCACTGAGCCACCGGGGAAGTCCAACTATATGGCAATGGATGTTAACTTTGTTTTGTAATATGTATTTGTACTCAATAATTACCTTATACACCTGAAACGTATACAAAGTTGTATGGTAATTATATCTCAATAAAATGGGAGGGGGAGGGATAAAAATAGAGTGAAAAAGTGACTGACTGAAATAGCTGTTTATAGCTTGGATCAATTTCCGTGACTTTAGTCCTCTATCACAACTCAGGAAAGAAANACGTATACAAAGTTGTATGGTAATTATATCTCAATAAAATGGGAGGGGGAGGGATAAAAATAGAGTGAAAAAGTGACTGACTGAAATAGCTGTTTATAGCTTGGATCAATTTCCGTGACTTTAGTCCTCTATCACAACTCAGGAAAGAAAATAACTTGTTCTGGAAAACGTGTTAAGGCGAAAAAGTGGCCCTCATTTTAATAAAATTGACATGAAGGGAGAAGAGGAAAAACAGCATTTTGAAACTAAATATGCATAAGATGTTATGCAAATAAGTTGCGATTTTATATCTATCGACACAGTGAGCTAACAGTGATTTCACAATTACTACAAGTCAAAAACTGGACCCTTTCTATTTACATTCCAGGAAGCTGACGTAGGCAAAGTGGCCTAAAACTTTTCCTGGATCTTGGCGATGGAAAGGAGAGCCAACACACATTCAAGGTGCCCTTATGTTGCGCATGAATTGTATTCTGAATGGAAGGAGAAATCATCAAAATAGTCCTGGCTGCTGCATGAAGACCCCTCTTCAGGGTTAAGAGGAAGGGTGGGGGTCAGTCAGGGGTAAGATCTGGCCCAGGTCCAAGGGGATGACAGAGTGGGGCTTGGGGGTCTAGGTCACATTCTGGAGATGGAGCCAAGCAGGTTTCCTTATGGACTAAACTTGTGAAATATGAATAAGGTGAAACCACATATGACTTCAGTCTATACACCTGACCCCCATGAAGTCCTTAAAAGCACGTCTTTGAAAAATAGCTAATGGCCTAGGATACCCAACATGTTAAAAAAGCCTGGAGAACTTTTCTGCAAAATAGCCCCATACTAAACATTTTCAAATCTGTGAGCCATATGGTCTCTATCACAGCTAATCAACTCCACTACTGTAGCTCAGTTTTCCAGTAGTCATGTATGAATGTGAGAGCTGGACCATAAAGAAGGCAGAGCATTGAAGAACTGATGCTTTCCAACTGTGGTGCTGGAGAAGCTCCTTGGGAGTTTCTTGGACATCGAGGAGATCAAAGCAGTCAATCCTAAAGGAAATCAACCCTGAATATTCACTGGATGGATTGATGCTGAAGCTGAGGCTCCAATACTTTGGCCACCTGATTTGAAGAATCGACTCACTGGAAAAGACTCTAATGCTGGGAAAGACTGAAAGCAAATGGAGAAGGGGATGTCAAAGGATGAGATGGTTAAATAGCATCACTAACTCAATGGACATGAATTCGAGCAAACTTGGGGAGATAGTGAAGGACAGGGGAGCCTAGTGTGCTGCAGTTCATGGGGTCACAAAGAGTCAAATATGACTTAATGACAAAACAACTGTAGCTCAGACAACATGTAAAGGAATGAATGTAGGCCACAGTTGGCAAACCTCTGTTTTTTAAACACACCCCCACCACCAGTTAGAGTATGTGGTATTTTTAATTGATTAAAGAAAACCAACAGGAAGGAACTGTTGGAAGGAACCCAGTATTTATAGCAGTCATCTCTACGGTTTCTATTTTCTTTTGTGATCTTCAAGTATTTTCAAAAATTTCCCCACATGGATATATGTAGTCAGATAAAAATCTACCCCCCAAAAGTGTGAAATTCTACCTTTACAAATCTACAAAGAAAAACAAAGTCAGGATACTGTATTTTGGTGTCGTGTCATTGATCATACTTTCAAACGGAGACTTTTTTTTTAAATATAAAAATACTTATGGAAAAGGTCATCAGTAAATAAATTCTAAATCTGTAGATGACAAGAAAGTAACCTGTCATGCTTCCTAGAACTGGAAAGAACCTGTGTGAGGAACAAGGAAGGCTGTTTTTCACTGCATTGGCTGAGTCCCTGGAAAAGATTGCATCTTGACTTAGCAGTTGGATGGTGTGCAGTCCAGATAAATATTGTGTTGCTATGACCGAAATTGTCCTGCCATGTGGGTCACCCTGTCATATAATTAGTCTCTTATCATATCAGGTGCAAATCAAAGCTGTAGCAGTCGCTGTTTAATGTGGTAACTGAACAAGCCAGAAACTCTCTCTTCCTGGATCCGCCTCTGATTTGAACCAGCCCACCCTGGTGGCTCAGACGGTAAAGAATCTGCCTGCAGTGCAGGAGACCCAGGTTCAATCCCTGGTTTGGGAAGGTCTCCTGGAGGAGGAAATGGCAACCCACTCCAGTATTCTTGCCTGGAAAATTTCATGAAAAGAGCAGCCTGGTGGGCAACAATCCACGGGGTGACAAACTGAGCAGACACGGACACGACTGAGTGACTAACACTTCAGCCCACCGAAGACAACAGAAGGGTCGTCTGGCGGCATTTTTCAGTAGCAAGAGGGACCTCAGAGAATATGGACCATCTCGAGGATCCCCTGCTGTCTCACTGCCTTCATTTTTCTTGTCCTTCACTGCACACAGTGGCAAACCCGTGTGCATCCACCCGTGGAACTGGGCAGAGGGTGAAATTCAACCTTGAAGTTCATGGACACCGTCCTCAGCCTCTCTCGTTCACTTCATCCTGCACACAGTGAGGGTCACGGTTTCCCATCATCTGATACCGTCCTCCCCGCCCAGAAGGCTGGGCCGAGTAGCAGCTCCACTTCCTCCCTGCCCCCGTTCCCCCGACCCTCATCCCAGGTCTTGATCCAGACAAACATGCTGTGGCTCATCTCCATCCCCCAGCCCACTTCCAGGAAACCCACCCCGGCCATCAACCTCTCCTCTGTTGCCAAATGTTCTTTACTTCCAATGCCATTGTGAGTCCTCACCCCCAGCAGTAAACCTGCTGGTGTCTGGTCCCCTCACTGTGCTGGGCACACGGCATGTTCCTTGGGCTGTAGTACCCAGTGACCCCCGCAGGCAGCCCGCCTGGGTCCTGATGCGGCTCCATCACCCACCAGCGGGGTGAGCTCGAGCAAGCAACTCGACCTCTCCACCTGTTTCCTAGTCTGTGCAATGACGATCATTAAAGTATTGGCAACAGGGGCTGCGAAGACTTAAGGCACACGTAAATGTTGTAAGTGGATTAGACTGAGCGTGTAAGAGTAAACGAGATACTGTCATATGCAAAACATAGAGGACAGCGTGGGGGTTCTGACTGTCCTAAGTGCTGGCTTTAAAAACACACACAAGACAGAGATTCAGTCTCACGTTTTCCATGTTGCTCTCTCCAATCACAGTAATCTTTCCTTTCTCTAACTCTCAGCGCAATATCAATATAAGAAATGAATGACTGACTCGATGGACACGAGTTTGAGCAAGCTTCGGGGGTTGGTGATGGACAGGGAGGCCCAGCTTGCTGCAGTCCATGGGGTCGCCAAGAGTCAAACACAGCTGAGTGACTGAGCTGATGTTTAGGTTTCCTCTTCTTCCATTTTTTAAATGTTTTCCATATTTTATTATTTTTTTAATTGGAGAATAATTACTCCACAATATTGTGATGGCTTTTGCCTTACATCAACATGAATCAGCCAGAGGTATACCTGCGTCCCCTCCCTCTTGAGTGCCCCTCCCCACCTCTCCCCACAGTCCCTTCT
>SJYV01005628.1:0-10168 GCA_006410875.1 Neotragus pygmaeus | reverse complement strand
AGGCCCACTTGACTTCACATTCCAGGATGTCTGGCTCTAGGTGAGTGATCACACCATCATGACTATCTTATCTTCACACTTACAAGTACCCTTTTGGATACCTCAGGTTTGTGCTTTCTATACTAGCAATTCTAAAAAATTGAATGGTCTCTTTAAATTATTATAGGCATAATATGTATTTGCATGCTACGTTGCTTCAGTTGTGTCCAACTCTTTTTGACTCCGTGGACTATAGCCCACCAGGCTCTTCTGTCCATGGGATTCTTCAGGCAAGAATACTGGAATGGGTTGCCATGACTACATTCAGGGGATCTTCCCAATCAAGAGATCAAAGCTATACCACTTATGTCTCTTTCACTGGCAGGTGGATTCTTTATCTCGACAGCTACCTGGGAAGGCCAATATGCATAGTACACTTGCAATTATTGATACTCATTATTGAAAATATTTCTGATGGGAGAGAAACTTTGTTTAGACCTGATATCAGTAAGAGCTCTATCTTCTGCTTACAATTGCACACATCAGCTTTTTGGAAGGATTTACCACAGATAATTCTGACTCTATACATTTCTACCCTTGTTTCTCTTGTCTTCCCACATATATCCCACAACAGTATCTCTGGGACAAGTTATATCAAAATGTGTGCACCTGTGGTGGATTCGTGTCGATGTATGGCAAACCCAATAGAGTATTGTAAAGTTAAATTTAAAAATAAATAAATTAAAAAATAAAAAATAAAATAAAAAAAAATATATGACCTCCAATCCTACACATTTCTGAGAAGACACCAGGTGAGGTGGTACAATGGAAAACTTCTAGAAGCAAATCCTACTTTGATTCACAGATGTGAGAGCATACCTCATACTTATATCTCCTAAACTACAAACAGAAGTATGTCTACCCAAAGTAAATGTATCCCTGAGTTTACTTCCCTTGCCTACATCCTCGAAATTTCTGTAGTCACACAAATCTTGTCATACAGGACAAGATAGAATTAGGATCCTAGTAGGAGATAGAATTCTTCACTGGGAATAGTCAAAATGCCTTTGTCTGCAAATATTTTAAAAGCATATGCCGTATGAATACAGTGCTAAGGTCATCTCTGGTCCTTGGAAGCAACCCAAGCAAAAGAAGGCTCTGAGCTTAAGATCAATTAGCCTCATAGTAAGTCTGTCTCTGAATCAATGATGTATGAAACCAAGGAACAAATATTCACTTTGTTGGCCTTTTTCATGAGTATCACAGGAGAATAATGTCAGGTGTAGATTAGTGATAGTCAAATTATACTTCTTCAGGCATGAGCAATGATTAGGGTGTGAAATCAAGCAGATACAAAAAAGCAATTTTAACAGGAAAATAAGATGACAGAGTTGAGGTTCTAAAGAAGAGGTAGGAAGTATCAGATGAAAGAGATGGGAATATGAAAATGAGTATCAGAGTTCAGGATTACCAAATGAAACCACAGATGCCACCACACCCAGAGATGCCTTCTTCATTGAACCCTAGTTTTCTGGTAACACCTGGATACAGCCAAAGGCATTCAATGTAAGAATTTGTCCACTCCCAGAATATGAAAGAGAAGGTGTTAGTCTAAGTGGTTAAACAGTGACATACATCTTTAATCACCCTGGTTTGGTTGACACCCTGGTTTGGTTTGGTTTTCAGAGGAGTTTCTTTCAGATGTGTTACTTTGAATGAGTAATCCAGCTGAGGAGATTAGTGCTTATATGGGTCTATTAGTAATGGCACTGACATGTTAAGAATTTCCAAACATTCTCTTTTAGGACTATCAGACTTTTTTGAGCTTGGGAATTTACAGTCACCAGATATGGAGGGTTAGGGTTAGCATCATCAGAGAGAATCTTTTTATTACCAAAAAGTATGCAATCTTCCCTGACCACCCTCCCCCCTAAAAAACACCTGACATTTCCAGAAAATCATAGCCATACTCTTTGAGTTTAATGTCAAATCTGGGAAGGGAATACCAGTAGTGACATTTAGATTAGAGGCCCAATACTTAGTGTGGGTAGTCTAACTCGTCTTCTTAAAATAATCTTTCCTGGGAAAACTACAAAAATTTACAGGGTTCAGGTAGGAGTCAGATAGCAAACTGAACTGCACACCCCCTTCCACTGAAACAATGTTGCTCAAAGGGATGACCCTAGGTTCACCTGTATTGGAATTTCTAAGGGTGCCAGTTTAAAATGAAAAAATCACCAGCTCACAGAGACTTAAGGAAATGCAAACTCTGCATAAGGGTTTCACAAACATGCATGGCTGACAAGCATCCCAGTGAATTTTTACAGCCTTTGCACCAACACCTGAAAAGTGGCAAAGGCTGCCATTAAGGAGTGAGGATGGACTGAAGGAGGATCCTTAGCCACCATCAAACAGTTCAAGGAATTTCCTTAAATTATATGGCCAGAGTCACAGAGAATTCCAAAGTGAAGACACTCACACTTGAACAGTCTCTTCCCTCCTCCCTGAGCTATGCTTGCTGAAGATCAACATCTTACTCTTTGCAACACCAATGTGACTTTGCTGTTTCCCATTATGGCTCCTTTGCTTTCATTTTCTACCTCTTTTGTCAGATACAGCTTCATTTGGATGTTCCCATGGTCCTCTTGTGGAGAAGGAAATGGCAGCCCACTCCAGTGTTCTTGCCTGGAGAATCCCAGGGATGGGGGAGACTGGTGGGCTGCCGTCTATGGGGTTGTACAGAGTCAGACACAACTGAAGCGACTTAGCAGCAGGAGCAGCAGCATGGTCCTCCTGTGCTTTCTGGACTCACTAGATTGAATGGAATCTCAAATCCAACCAATGCTCAGTGATATTCTCTCCCTCTGTGACATTCCTAANGTACAGAGTCAGACACAACTGAAGCAACTTAGCAGCAGGAGCAGCAGCATGGTCCTCCTGTGCTTTCTGGACTCACTAGATTGAATGGAATCTCAAATCCAACCAATGCTCAGTGATATTCTCTCCCTCTGTGACATTCCTAAAATGTTACCACGTGATTTTGGCTTGATTGGCAATTGAAAGGGAACTCTGGGACACTTCTCTCTTTTTAAACACGGCTAATCATCAAAACCATGGTCCTTATCACATATCAAGCTATATCTCTCTATAATTAGCACCATTCCTCATAGGTCTGCCTTCTGGTAATATACTTCAGGCAATTGAGTTCCTCTTCCACATGACAGCTATGACATACTCTAACTGTTGAGTCTTTAGCTTTGCATGTTTTATAATGTATTCTGTGCACGTGAAATGAGAATTGTCTCAATTGCCATCCCTATGATTATACATTCCTAACCATGCCCTCATTAAAAACTCCAACAAAACTGTCCTCAGAAGAGTTTCTGTTTGTGCTGTTTCAAGGTGTGCATGCTCAATCACTTTAGTTATATCCGAATCTTGGCCGTCCCATGAACTATATAGCCCACCAGGCTCCCCTGTCCAAGGAGGTATTCTCCAGTCAAGAATACTGGAGTGGATTGTCATGCCCTCCTCCAGGGAATGTTCCTGACCCAATGATCAAACCTGCATCTCTGTGTCTCCTGCATTGCAGGCAGATTTACTAGCTGAGCAATTGCTGCTTCAACAGTGGTTCTCAAACCAGGGCAATTTTCTCCCCCACTTCCCACTCTGACTACAGGGAACATTTGACAATGTCTAGAGGCACTGACAGTGCCTACACTTGAGAGGGGTGAAACTGCCTTTTGTGGACAGATGCCAAACATACACACATCCTGAAACACCCAGAATATTGCCCCAACTTCCCCTTTCATCCCTACAAGAATTAAAGAATTAATTAAAGAAGAATTAAAGAATTATCCAGACTAAACTGTCAAGTGTTAAGGCTAAGAAAACTTTGTTAGAAAACCTCAAGTCAATATAGAAAAACGTGTAAAATGATTTACTTGTTACTCACTCTTCCTTGAGATGCGTTTCAAAACAGGCAAAATTTTCACATTCCATGTCACCTTTCGCCTGGAAAATTGTTAAAATATATTTTTACAAGTTAGGATCATCACTGACAATGTTATAAGCTACTTACAAGTTTATCTCAGTGGAAAAGGGGAAAATTCTGGTTCTTTGGACATATTCTGTTGAACGTTTTGTCGATACATAGTCTTCAAGTGGTCTGAGAGAATCATTTGCCCTTGACTTCTAAAACAAAACAAACGAAAAGAACAAAAATAAAAAAAAACAAAGGTCAGCACATGAGAATCTGGCTTGAAGGTAAGATATTCAAAATCAGCCTTCTATAAATACTATCTTTCACTCTACTCCGATAAAATAGACATTAAACACATTTAAATTGCCTATGAAGTAAAGATGAAGCCCACTTTAATTCATTTACATTTTACAATCATTCATGAGGTATTTAATGTGTGCTGGATGCTGGGTCAGACGCTAATGATAGAGAAAACAAAATCTCTATCTTTGACAAAGAGTCTGCTGAGGGAGAGAGAAATATAAACTGTTCTCAGAGCAGATGACATGCCTGTTCCATCAAAAAGATGAATCAGAAGAGTCATTCTTCATCTTCTGCCACCAAATCTTCCAACCCACCGGCATCTCTAAAACTGTATGCTTTTCCTCTGCGGTGACTCAGTGGATTCACTGTCCATGTTCTACATAAACCAACTTCTCTAACACACTGGGTCCCACCTCTGTCTAATCAACGACTTTCCTCAGGTAATTATCTCCTCACTCTTCTCTCTCATTACATCATGGTTTTCTCCTCTTTTCTGTATCACTGACATCATCACAAAGCATGCTATGCTATCAGCCCCAGTCTCATCTTTCTACCCTCACCTCTTTCTGTTCTCTTTGCACTCTCTTAGCTCAAACTATCAGTGTCATTTGATGCAGATCATCTCTGTATCCTCCTTTAAATATATATATTTTAACTTGGACTTTTGTACACCATATATTTCTGATTTTTTTCTTACCTATATGGTTGCTACTTCTCTGTCTTCTATGCTGGAACTTCATCTCCCCAACCTTGAAATGCTATAGACCCCTTACTCAGATGATTCTATCCACTCCAATGGCCTCCAACATATTCTATGTGCTGATGACTCTCAGATTTCTATTTCCAGAATGAATCTTTCCTCTGAATTGTAATACTTTGTACTACTGGACATGGAACAACAGACTGGTTTCAAATAGGAAAAGGAGTACGTCAAGGCTGTATATTGTCACCCTGCTTATTTAACTTCTATGCAGAGTACATCATGAGAAATGCTGGACTGGAAGAAACACAAGCTGGAATCAAGATTGCTGGGAGAAATATCAACAACGTCAGAGATATGCAGATGACACCACCCTTATGGCAGAAAGTGAAGAGGAACTAAAAAGCCTCTTGATNGCAGAGTACATCATGAGAAATGCTGGACTGGAAGAAACACAAGCTGGAATCAAGATTGCTGGGAGAAATATCAACAACGTCAGAGATATGCAGATGACACCACCCTTATGGCAGAAAGTGAAGAGGAACTAAAAAGCCTCTTGATAAAAGTGAAAGTGGAGAGTGAAAAAGTAGGCTTAAAGCTCAACATTCAGAATACAAAGATCATGGCATCCGGTCCCATCACTTCATGGGAAATAGATGAGAAAACGGTGGAAACAGTGGCAGACTTTATTTTGGGGGGCTCCAAAATCACTGCAGATGGTGAGTGCAGCCATGAAATTAAAAGACACTTACTCCTTGGAAGAAAAGTTATGACCAACTTAGATAGCATATTCAAAAGCAGAGACATTACTTTGCCAACTAAGGTCCATCTAGTCAAGGCTATGGTTTTTCCTGTGGTCATGTTGGATGTGAGAGTTGGACTATGAAGAAGGCTGAGCACCGAAGAATTGATGCTTTTGAACTGTGGACTGCAAGGAGATCCAACCAGTCCATCCTAAAGGAAATCAGTCCTGAATGTTCATTGGAAGGACTGATGCTGAAGCTGAAATTTCAATACTTTGGCCACCTGATGCAAAGAACTGACTCATTGGAAAAGACCCTGATGCTGAGAAAGATTGAAGGCAGGAGGAGAAGGGGACAACAGAGAGTGAAATGGTTGATGGCATCACTGACTCAATGGACATGAGTTTGAGAAAGTTTGGGAGTTGGTGATGGACAGGGAAGACCGGCATGCTGCAGTCCATGGGGTCACAAAGAGTTGGACACAGCTAAGTGGCTGAACTGAACCCAGCTCCTGGACACTGTGTGGTAGTTTTCCATCATTCAGAATAAAATCATAGTCTTTACCTTATTGGGCTCAATTTAAATTCTCACCTCCATTTCCTGTCATTTTCTCCTTGCTCATGATGCTCTGTTGGCCTTTTTACCAGTTTCACTTTTTGACCTCAGAATCTTTATAAAGACTGTAACTACTTCCTGAAACAATCTTTCTCCAGGAAATCACATGGCTCATTCCCTTACTATGTTCATGAACTACCCAAATATCATTTCCTAAGAGATGATACTCTTAATACCAACTCTTCTCTAACCCATAACTTGTTATAATTTTTTCTAGCATTTATCACCACCTGATTTTGCATTCTATTTTACTTGATTGTATATTTACTGTTTATTCCACTATTATATAAATGCCATAGCCACAGGATTTTTGTTTTGCTTTCCTTAGAGCTAAGAACTGTCCTTGGAGTCTCTTGGGTGCTTAAATATTCATTTGACTACTGAATGAACTAGTCTCCATATTCAGCGAGATAGCACCTGGTACACGCTTTCCTAACTTTTGTAAACTTTGTTCATTTATCTTATTTACCAAGCTTATAATTTTGGAAGCAACCCTATGTTGTTTATAGGTAACTGGAAATAAGCATTCATTTGTAATACTTTCTATATTGGGGCACATCTTACCCTGAGGTGGAAATCAAACAGTATATGACACAGTGAATACAACATATCACAGCACATCAATTAAGTACAAATAAGTGATTAAAATAATTACCAATACAATCACAATATTTTAAATAATCTCTTTTTAAATAATTTTAGTAATTAGGAAAAATATATTTAATAATTAGGAAAAATTATATTTATATATATTAGGAGTGTGTATATTTAAGGGATGAAACAAGATGACCAAAGATGTCATTCTAGAGATGGGTGCAATTTGAGCTCTTCAAAGAGGAGGACATGGCAACCCACCCAGTATTCTTGCTTGGACAATTCTATGGACAGAGGAGCCTAGTGGGCTACAGTCACAAACAGCTGGACAGGACTGAGCAACTAACACTTTCACCTTCAAAGAGAATTGTAATTGTAATTGTAATTGTAATTGTATATCTTGTGGCTGGTCTTAAATATTTGATATAAGAATCAATGTCTGTCTTTCCTGAATTAGGTTTTGATGTGTTCCCTGACATCTAGGATTTGAAGTGCGATGAGCTGACAATACTGGAACTTTGATTTCTTAGTAACAAATGAAACATGTACTTGAAAAATAGCCTTATAACTGTGTAACCTAAAAGAATCTGAATAATGGTAGCGAGTCATAACCTGCAGAGATAAAGAGATTGAGTTCCCACGGTTCCTGAGCAGACTTAGATTAACTGTCAAACTTCCAATGAAGGAGTAAAGGGCTGCTTGCCTCAATCTTGTTGAGAATGAAGATTTTGACACTTCTTATTTCACATTACAAAGGTAAATAAACATATCTAATGCAGTATATTAAAGCACAGGGTTGGGAGGAAAGAGGAACTGGCTTCTAATTTTTGCTCTTCCCTGCAGAAGTAGTATGGCCTTGAGCCTCAATTTCCCCATTTTTATCATTAATAACAGGTGAAGGGAGTGAGATAAAATAATTCTTTGTGTCTTCTACTTGAGGCCAATCTGCAACATAAACCAAAAAGCCACTTATTGGCAATTCTACAGATTATACAGAATGTGAGATCATTTTTGTGTCTTTTAACATGGATGAAGATATAAAATATATCCATGGCATAAATTTTTTTCATAATATCAATTAGAACAATAGGAAAATCCCCAAAAATCAGCTCCTTCAAAACTCAGAAAATTAACCAATGGTCTGTAATAATCCAAGGAACATTCATTCAATAAAACTGGCTCAGTCTTGGTAAAAAGCAGTGAACTTTGTGGTGTCTTAACTCGCCCTGTCCCCATCTGCTCTTACCACTTCTGTGATATCCTTGAAAACCAACAGCTTTGCAATCTACTGTGAAAATCTTCAGTTTAGCAGTCACTTGATGGAGCAGAATGAATTCAGGGCTCCCTACAAAGTCAGAGAATTATTGTTAGTTGATCTTCCTGACAGCTGCCTGAAAACCACCACTTAAAGGACTTGTATTTATTTCACCTGATTCAGAACTTACTCGATGAGAAAAGCCCTTTGGGAGGGGTGGTATTTGTCTAAAATAATTAGGGGCAATTGTTTAAGATTGCAGCTACCTGAAGTAGTGATAACAGTTGGGAAAATCAAGAGGCTCACCAGAAAATATAAAAGGAAACACTAGAAATTAGATGTCCATATGGGACCAACCTAGATAGCATATTCAAAAGCAGATATTACTTTGCCAACAAAGGTGCGTCTAGTCAAGGCAATGGTTTTTCCAGTGGTCATGTATGGATGTGAGAGTTGGACTGTGAAGAAAGCTAAGCACTGAAGAATTGATGCTTTTGAGCTGTGGTGTTGGAGAAGACTCTTGAGAGTCTCTGGACTGCAAAGAGATCCAACCAGTCCATTCTAAAGGAGACCAGTCCTGGGTGTTCATTGGAAGGACTGATGCTAAAGCTGAAACTCCAATATTTTGGCCACCTCATGTGAAGAGTTGACTCATTGGAAAAGACTCTGATGCTGGGAGGGATTAGGGGGAGGAGGAGAAGGGGACGACAGAGGATGAGATGGCTGGATGGCATCACTGACTTGATGGATATGAGTCTGAGNTTTGGCCACCTCATGTGAAGAGTTGACTCATTGGAAAAGACTCTGATGCTGGGAGGGATTAGGGGGAGGAGGAGAAGGGGACGACAGAGGATGAGATGGCTGGATGGCATCACTGACTTGATGGATATGAGTCTGAGTGAACTCCGGGAATTGGTGATGTACAGGGAGGCCTGGCATGCTGCAATTCATGGGGTTGCAAAAAGTCGGACACGACTGAGCAATTGAACTGAACTGAACTGATGAGGCTTTTAAAAGTTCTGACATTTTCTTGAAAAAGAAGGTCATTTATGTGCAGAGCTGCACTCAGGAAAGACTGTATTCAGGACTGTTTAAATAATAGGGAAAGCCTCAAATAAGTCCTAAGCTCTCACTGATAGCTCTGCATAATCAGGAAGTGAAAGTTAAGACATAGTGTAAATTGTCAGAGCATTTGTGTCCAAACATGCACACAAATCCCCTTAGAAAATACTGGGGGAATTATTGATTCATTGTATTTGAGGAAATCTCTATCCAATCATCAGCTGACCACTGAGGTAACTAAACAGAGACATCAGAGACTACACATGACAAAGAGTACAGAATTGGTTCAGTTCAAACAGAAAGACAGTTCTTTGTGAAGATAGCAAAGAGTGGGTGGGATGTGATTTCTAGAGTAACCACATATTAGTAAACATGCCCAGTTTTCAATAAAAACATCATGAGACATGAAATGAAATACCAAAGTATATTGCATATACAGGAGAAATTAACAGAAACTGTCCCTAAAGAAGACCAGATGTTACTTAATAGAAAAAGAGATTAAACCGTTCATTATAAATATGCTGAAAAAGCTAAAGGAAACAATGTCTTAAAAATGAATGGAAAAAAGAGGAAGATGTCCTAAATAGAAAACAATAAAAAAAGAGATGTAATATTTTTTTAAAGAGTGAAATGAAAATACTGGCATTAAAGTCAAACAATTTAAGCGAGAAAAAATAAAAGTACCAGAAAGTATCAACAACAGCTATGAGCTGAACAAAGGAAAAATTAGCAAACCTGAAGATAGGTCAGTTAAGAATATGTAGTCTGAGGTACCGAAAATAAAAAAGAATGAAGAAAAATGAGCATAAACTCAGATTTGTGGGATAACATGTAAAAAATGAGAGATCTGAAGGAGTGAAGAGAAAGAAAGGGGCAGAAAGAATATGTGAAGAATCAATGGCATAAAACTCCTGAAATGATAAAAAAAAAAAAAA
>SJYV01005626.1:0-19943 GCA_006410875.1 Neotragus pygmaeus | reverse complement strand
CTAAAAAGCCTCTTGATGAAAGTGAAAGAGGAGAGTGAAAAAGTTGGCTTAAAGCTCAACATTCAGAAAACAAAGATCATCCATCCGGTCCCATCACTTCATGGGAAATAGATGAGGAAACAGTGGAAACAGTGTCAGACTTTATTTTGGGGGGCTCCAAAATCACTGCAGACGGTGACTGCAGCCATGAAATTAGATATGACCAACCTAGATAGTATATTCAAAAGCAGAGACATTACTTTGCCGACTAAGGTCCATCTAGTCAAGGCGATGATTTTTCCTGTGGTCATGTATAGATGTGAGAGTTGGACTGTGAAGAATGCTGAGCACCGAAGAATTGATGCTTTTGAACTGTGGTGTTGGAGAAGACTCTTGAGGGTCCCTTGGACTGCAAGGAGATCCAAGCAGTGCATTCTGAAGGAGATCAACCCTGGGATTTCTTTGGAAGAAATGATGCAAAAGCTGAAACTCCAGTACTTTGGCCACCTTACCTCATGCGAAGAGTTGACTCATTGGAAAAGACTCTGATGCTGGGAGGGATTGGGGGCAGGAGGGGAAGGGGGCGACCGAGGATGAGATGGCTGGATGGCATCATGGACTCGATGGACGTGAGTCTAAGTGAACTCTGAGAGATGGTGATGAACAGGGAAGCCTGGTGTGCTGCGATTCATGGGGTCGCAAAGAGTCGGACACGACTGAGTGACTGAACTGAACGGAACTGAAAGATAATGCAAAGTGTCAACCTAAAGAGTTATTTAAGGAGTAAAGTGAACCAGACTTAATAATAGATTGGGTGCAGAGATGAGAGTTGTCAGGTATGACTTCCAGGCTTCCGGCTTGGACCACTTGACAGACACAGATACCAGTCACCGACATGGAGCACCCAGAAAACAGGCAAGTATGGAGGAAGAAGAACATATGTTTGGCTTTTCACATTAGATTTGAGATCTCTCAGAGGCATCTAAGTGGAAGTATTGAGAAGTAATTGTAACTTTATCTCTGGACTTCTTCAGAAGGGAGGGTAAAACTAAGCTTGGGAGTCATCACAGCACTGATGGTAATTGAAGCCATTGGCATGGCTGAGATAGCCCAGGAAGAGTCTGAGGAGTTTGAAAGTGGCAGAAAGGATGATAAACCTGCAAAGGAGATGCAAAAAGTTTTGTTAGAGAGGTGGGAAGGAGCCCAATTGTTTAGTTTCATGTTGCAAATGCTGCTGTGAGGTCAAGTAAAATGAGGAGTGGAGAACATGCATTGGATTTAGCAAGATGGAGGTCAGTGGTGACCTCTGTGAGCTGTCTCGATGCAGTGCAAGGGACAAAAGCCAGATGGCCATGGCTTAACAGGAGAGTGGGAGGTGAGTAAAGGAATCGTGAGGACACCCCACCTGCAGAGAAGTTCTGCTATTAAGGGAAGGGGCTGAGAGGTGTCAGGAGGGGTGTGCCTATTTTTGTTTGTTTAAGATGGGATCTTCTTGGAAGGGGCTTCCCTGGTGACTCAGATGGTAAAGAATCTGCCTGCAAGGCAGGAGACCCAGGTTCAATCCCTGGGTTGGGAAGATCCCCTGGAGAAGGGCATGGCCACCCACTCTGGTATCCTTGTCTGGAGAATTTCATGGACAGAGAAGCCTGGCAGGCTATAGTCCATGGGGTCACAAAGAGTTGTACATGACTGAGAAAGAAATCTTCTTGAGCACGTGGAAATGCCAGGGGTCCATCAGAGACAAGAGAAGATAAGGCAGGAGAAGGGAGAATTTGCAGAGTAAGGTTTCTCAGATGCCGGAAAGATGTGAGTGGCCTGTCCTCAGACAAGAGAGACATTTTCTCTGTTGCAAAGAGCAAGAAAGAGGGGAGAGGAGATGTGTTCCCTCATCTATAAAATGGGGATAATAATAGTGCCTGCCTCTGGGGCCAGTGGGGTGGGGATTCCATGAATGGGTGCTTATAATGGGCTCAGCCTAGGGTAGTAATGGCAGGTAGTTAAAACTCTACAGATAGCAGCCACTACTATTATCTTTCACTCTCAAAGCTCTGATCCACTCTCACGTATGGATAATAATCATCAAACCTCACCTGGTTATAGCACTTAACTCTTTCCAGAGGATTACTTGGATATTCATCTATGTGAGCCTCACAGTGAAACCTGGGAGGGTTTATTTTCCCTATTCTACAAAGGAGAATACTGAGGCTCAGAGAGGTGAAGAAACCTGCCCGAGGTCACAAAGCTGGCAGCCGCAGAGTTGGGAGGCCAGGTCCAATCCCCAAATCCACACCCACTACATCAGCTCCTGCTTTCTCCGCCAAGACGAACTCAGACTTAGGTCTCGCCTCTCCCCCATGCAGCCACTACAGTACAGCCCTGTGTGGGAGCTCTGTTTTCCTCAGTGGTTGCAGTGTCCCCTGGAGAAAGGGCTGGGGAATCCATGGCTCGAATCTACAGCTTTAAGCTCACGAAAGAGAGGATTAAGTTTTGAACAAGGTGCCGAGCCCGGCTTGCTTTCTTGTTCCAGCCGGAGACAGGAGATTAGGGAAGACGATGCCCTATCTGCCAGCTCCATCACTTGTCAGGAGAGAGAAGAAAGTGAAACCTCCTTCCAGACCTGGCATCGTGCTGCCTATATCTCACCCCAGAGGAGGCCCTGCTCATAGTCAGGAGGGTGATTTGGCCAAACTGGTTTGCAGCTTGCAGCCCCAGCCATCCCAACCCAGGGATGTAGCACTTGTGAGAAATATTCTTTCCTGGTTCCCGTCTCCCATCTGTTCCAGGCACAATGAGGTCATAAGGAGTGTTTCCACCTCTAAGTTAAGACCCAGCCCCTTGAACTTCCCTGGTGGTCCAGTGGTTAAGAACCCACCTGCCAGTGTCAGCGACATGGGTTCGATCCCTGGTCTGGGAAGATTCCACGTGCTGAGAGGCAACTAAGCCCGTGTGCCACAACCACTGAAACTGGCACACCCTAGAGCCTGTGCTCTGCAGCAAGAGAAGCCCAGGCAGTGCGATTACAGAGTAGCCCCTGCTTGCCGCAACCAGAGAAAGCCCACGCACAGCGATGGGGACCCGGTGTAGCCCGAAATAAATAAAAACGAAATTTAAAGACCCGATCCCCTCAGCCTGGCCACAGCTTACTTTTATTTCCTCTTCTTCACCTCACAAGCCCCATCCTTGCCCCATACCCTGAATGTTCCTTCCTCCAGGACATTCTGCCAGGCACTCCCCTTCTCCTTTGTTCTAAATGGTGAACCCCTCCTTATCCTTAAAGTAGCGATTCAAATGTCACCTGCAACAAAAAGTCCCATGTGACTTTCTTAGAGAAAAGTCGGAATCTTTATGACCCCCATAGACTGCAGCCCTCCAGGCTCCTCTGTCCAGGGGATTTTCCAGGCAAGCATACTGGCATGGGTAGCCATTCGCTTCTCCAGGGGTTCCACCCGACCCAGGGATTGAACCTCAGGTCGCCTGCATTGCAGGCAGATTCTTTACAGTCTGAGCCACCAGGGAAGCCCTCCTTAGAGAAAAGCGAGTCTTTATTGAGCACCTACTATGTGTGGTCTGCGGGTTAGGCTCAGAGATGCGTCATATCGTGGCCTTGCTTCCAGGGGCTTGGGGTTGCCAGTCTGGTAGGAAGAAGCAGCACAGCTGGAGGTCCCTGGGGATGTGGATGCGAAACTGCTGAGGAGGTGGGAAGTGACGACCCCGAATGGGCAGGCTGGGGGTGGGGGAGTGTTGATCTCAGGCCCCAGGCCTGACAGCGCAGGTGACAGGCCACTCTCCCTGACAAAGCGGCCACCTGTACTTTTCCTTGGCATGCTGGCTCCTCTTGGTGTCTTCTGTCTGCTAACTGTTCACAAACAAGCCAGGCGGAGTGGGGCAGGGGGCACACGTGGTGAGAAGCTCGGCTCTGATGTCAGACCACCTGTGCCACCCTGGGGACATCACCTGACCTCTCTGTGCCTCGTCTCCTCCACAAAATGACAACAGAAATAGGGCCTGCCTCGTACGGATGTTTGAGAAAGTGCGTTACACACGAGATGCTTAGGATGGTGGTACCAGGCACTCAGTGGATGTCGGCTATTTTATTACTATTTATTATTTTCATTGAAAGAAGATTTGGGCCCATTATCAGCTCCCACTGTGCACTGGAGAAATTCACTCTCTCTGAGCCTCTCTCCATCGGGAACATTAGGAAAGTAGTAGATTTCTAGCTCCGATATTTGAGGATGGAAATAAAAGGGGGATAGTAATTATAAGGGGGTAGGGGAGTAGAAAAACCCAGTGAGAAACCCCTCCCCTCCCCCAGGAAGCCTACCGTGTTGGTGAGCCACAACCGGTGAATATCGAGAAGGGAGGGAGTGGCTGGATCACAGAGAAACTCAAATGCCAAAGCAATGCTTCCAAGAGGTGACAGGGCTTGGTCAATAATTTGGAGACCATGTCTAATCACTAAAGAGATAATGGGTCCTTCAGAGAGGCAGCAATCTCCCCATCCCCGGCGGAATGCGAGCAGAGGTTGAGATCTAAGAGAGGATTCAGACATCAGATGGTGGGCTAAGGTCTTGTTTTCTTCTTTTACTTATTTATTTGGCTTTACTTACTTATTTAATTTATTTATTTACCTATTTATTTATTACACTAGACCTTAGTTGCAGCACCCAGGATCTTTGGTCTTTATTGCAGCATGCACAATCTGTTAGTTGCGGCACGTGGCATCTAGTTCCCCGACCAGGGATGGAACCCAGGCCCCCTGCATTGGGATCAAGGAGTCTTAGCCACTGGACCACCAAGAAAACCCTCTGGGTGGGCTAAGGTCTTAGAGGGCATGAAACCCTCTCAGACACTGCAGCCCACCAAGGGTGGCTGTTGCAGGAAGAGGCAGTGACCGTAGTGCTTAAGTGCCACAGCCCTGGAATCACCTGCTTCCTCAGTAAGTGACCTTGGCAGTTGACCCCACGCTCTCTGGCCCCAGTCTGCCCATCTATCAAATGGGGGTGATGGTTGCATCTTGTATCACAGTTAGTGTGAGGATAGATGGGATAGCATGGACCTGCCCCTTTATTGCTGGGATTCCTGTTATCGCTCCGCCTTGGCCTCCAGAAGCCCCATTCTGCTGTCTTGGACTCTCCTCTCTCCCATCCTAGGAGGAAGCGGCCACACTAGAGTCTGGGGCTGACGAGGCTCCAGCCGGAAGCCTCCCTAAGGAGCTTGCCATGGTTACCAGCTGCCTGCAAGGAGAGGCCATAAATCCTGAGCCCAGGGTGGTAGGAGGGAGGGAACCCATGTGTGGGGTGGGAAGGGGGGCAGCTAAGTGGAATTGAATCTTGTTTAAGGAGGAGGCCCACGCCTCCCCGGGCCTGTAATTTACTGCGAGGTTGACAAGATGAAAGCGGAATTTTCAGTGGCATAATCGCTGGGACCTCAGGGAGCCGCGGGAGATGAGCCGCGAGGCAGGCGGTGGCAGCTGAGGCTTTAAGCGAGATCTGGGGTGCTGATCCCGCTGTGATCACAGTGGGGGGCAGCAGACCGGAGGGCACAGGGCTCCGAGCAGGGCCAGCCGCGCCGGCTAAGCCCCTGGCTCAGGCCACGTCTTGTCCGCTGTCGTCTCCAGAGCCGAGGTCAGGCCCCGATTTTTCAGCCAATTTTATGTAGCGGAACGTACCGCCCAGGACAGCTGTGACGGGGCTGCCAACAGCACTCAGCTGAGCGCCTTCTCCAGCATTGCCCTCAGCCAAAGGGAGCTGTCCAGCTCAAGGTCGTGCCCACTGGAGGGGGGGCACAACTCGTGTCCAATATCTGATAGGTGCATGGATTCAAAGGTGGGACCCCTTGGCTCAACTTGGAGCATCCCAACTCCGGAGCACCCCATGGTAGCAGCTGTGGCCTCTGTTGAGACAGCCTCACAGTTCAAGTTCTTCCTCTGCTCAGCATTGCCTCTCTCACCCCTTCCCCCATCTTCCCTTCGGCTCTCCCCATAAACCTCCCGCAGGCACATCTCTACCCTGGAGCCTATTTCCAGGGAACTGGACCTAAGGCTTTCCCTCACCAGCAGGCTTGTTGTAAAACAGCTTTTGTGTGTAGTGTTGGAAGAGCATCACAGAGACTCCTTTTCCCAATGGGGAGACTGAGGCCCAAAGAAGCAGAAAACTTACTCAAGAACACTTGGTGTTAGGGGCAAAAGGTGGGACGCCAGACTCCCAGCCCACTAGCCCAACTCCTCCATTTTACAGATGGGAAGACTGAGGCCCAGAGAGTTACAAGGTACAGGGGAGAGTGGGGGCATGGAGGCAGTGTGCTAGGGTGAAAGCTCACAGCTTTGTAGCTGGATCCTAGCCACACAGTCTTGAGCTAAACCACCCTTCTTAAGTGCTTCTATTTTTCATCAGTAACTAGAGACACCAGTTTCCATCTCAGGAGGATAGGGTGAGGCTTGCTTAAGTAACAGTAAGAGAACTTGTTGTTACTTATTGTACTTACTGGCACTGGCTGTGGGTTGGATGAGTCCTTCACACACATTTTGATGAACCACTGTGAAAACATGTCGCTCATAGTGGGTGCATGATGCTTAGTTACACAACATCCTGACCACCTGGTCCAGGGGCTCCAAGATCAGCTTCAGAATCTGAGAGTGGGCTGTCCCAGACCTAGGACAGACTCTGGGGCCAGAAGTTCTTACATCAAGCCCTAGATCCCCACTTCCTGGCTATGAGTTTGGGCAAGTTACTTCACCTTTCTGGGCCCTGATGTCATCATCTGTAAAATAATAATAATAACTAAAACAGACTGGCACAAATTAAACAGGGTAATTCATGTAAAGTGCTTAGCACAGTGGTCAACAAGCATAGCTTCTTACTTTTAGCTCATCAGATACCCACGTCCTGCCATGTAGAAAGCACCCTATAAATGTTGCCTATTAGTATTATTGTCACTGTTAATGAATCAGATGGGGACCTGGGGATATGGATTTTGAAAGAGTCCCTCTTATTATGCTGCCAATGTGACCCTGCTTCCGGCAGGTCCTCGGACAAGCCCTGGGAACCACAGTTTGACCTTCCATTGTACCGAAGCCCAGAGAGGGTGGGGTCTTGCCCAAGGTCACCCAGCACAGCGGGATCATAGCCAACCTCCAACCCAGTCCACTTGCCTTCCATCCTGGAGAGCTTCCTCCTGCCTGTGCCGCAGAGGGACATATCCCTTAATGTCATCTGCTCGGGTTGCTGTAAAAATTAACTACCCTGAATATGTGCATCATCAATGCAGCTCCAAGACAGAGAAGGGATGGAAATGAGATGTGTCACACACACTCCTGGGGCATCCAGGCAGGCTCTTTAATGGCTCCTTGTAGGGCCCTCCACTCTAGGAGGACACCTCCCCCCAGAGCCTACTGGTCTCCTCTGCTTTGGCCTGGGTTGGGACCCAATGCTAGGCACAGGACGAGTGCCCCAAGAGGCCTTGAATGAGCAGGGCTGAGGGTGGGGCTTCACCCTTGACTCCCCTGGTTCCAGTCCCCCCTCAACCCACCTATGCATCTTACTAGTACATCTTGCCGGACCACTCAGGGTCACCTCAGTTCTCACCCCAGCCCAGATGGCAGTGTTTTACTGTCTGAGTGAAGGTGATTGGTGAGAAATTCTCCCCCAAGCTTGCTAGAGTAAAAGCTGATGTACAGAGGGCAAAGGATGCTGCTGTGGGTCTCAGTCTCTGCCCCTGAGTATCCTTTACAACAGATAAACTTTAATAGAAACAGGTCTGTGGGAACTTCCCTCTGGCCTAAGCCACATATTCCAAGAACTGAGTGGCGGGAGGCAGAGACCCAGAGGAAGTATCCAGGCCCCTGGTAGGATGGACGAACTGGGATCAGGTGTGCGTGATATGAACAGATATAGCAGACAGAACAGCGAGAGACAGACAACCAAGGAGGCAAAATGGGGAGAAGATAGAAGGGTAGGAAGAAACAGACTAGAAGAAAGGGCAGGAGAAAGGAGGAAAGCAGAGGAAAAGGGGGAATGGCTAGAATGGATATTCACACAATGGAGTACTAGACAGCAGTGAAAAGGAAAGACGCAAGAACAAAAACGAATCTTACAAAGAATGCTAACAGGCCACAAGAGTGTATACAGGATGAGTCCATCTATCTCAAGTTCAGAATCAAACCTAAGACTATTGGAAGGCATAATGAGTTGGTAAACTATATAAAAGGCAAGGGTCTGGTTATCACAAAAGTCTGGGAAAAGGGAAGCACTGGATTATAGTCAAAAAGGGACTCAGTAGGGGGCTTCTGAAGAAGGGACCACATTCAGTGTTTTGATCGAAGGGCGATCCACAGGGTTCATTTTCTAATTATTTGTTAAATTCCTCATTTATGTTTGTTATACTTTTCAGTATGAATGTTGATTTCACAGTTTTAACTGGTTACCAAAGTCAAGAAAGAGGAAGAGGAGGCGTGGGGGCACTCAGCAGTGAGAGGGAGAAGGGCCTCCGGGACTCTGCTCGGCTGGCCCCGCGGCAGGGCCCTGCCCCCCATCCGGCCGCATTTATAAAATGGAATAAATATTGACACGGCCAGGATGGTATTCAATTTGTCCTGATCACTGGGCTGCGGTGAGTTCTGACAGGGCGAGGTGTAAAACAGCAGCTTGGATGTAATTTCTACTGTCAACATGATGTACAGCGGGCTCTGCCTGCGGCACCAGCAGGCAGGCAGGGTGGGGGCAGGGCGGGAGCCAGGTGCAGCCCTGGGCACCTGGCATGGAGGGGCCAGGTGGTCACTCTAGGGCAGGTGAGCAGCGGCAGCCAAGGCGTGCGTGTGTGGGTAGGTGTTAGTGTGTCTGCACGTGTGAGTTCGTAACTTTCACGGGAGGTCAGGCTGTAAGTAGACAGTCAGGCCTCGGGTAAACAGTGTCAGGAGGCGTTTGGGGGAGGGACACAGCTCATCCGTAGAGCCAAATGCGGGCCTTTCCTTCCTTCGCAGCAGCCACTAAATCCCTCTTTGCTCATTCTCCTTCCCCACTTTCTGCACAGCCCATTTGAATTCCACATCTACTGCTAGCTGTGTGACCTTGGGCGAGTCCCTCAGCCTCTCCTCTCGCCACTTTCCCTTCTGTAATAGAAATTTTAAAGAGAGCTGCTGTAAGATTTCAGTCAGATCATTGATATAAAATGCCCTGGAACTAAGTGTTGCCTCTTATTATTAGCTAATTGAATGGCACCGTGCCTGGCACATAGTAAAAGTGCTAAAAATGTTATCTATCATTATTCTCGGTGACTCAGAATCAGCTCAGTACATGCACCCTACCTCCCTTTCTCCCTTCTCTATTCTTTTCATCTGCCAAGGCCGTTTCCCCAAAGGAACAAAGACTGGGACAAACCCCACTGTGTCCCATCACCCCCTCCTCCCTCGCCAATTCTGATCAGAATGAAATGGGATGGTGAAGCAGGGTGATGGTAACTTACCTTATGGGGTTATTGTGAGGCGTAAGCAAGGTAATGCCCCAAAAGTGCTGGAACAGTAAGTGATCAATAAACATCACTTAAAAACCAGGGGTCATGCCCGATATTGCTCCCCCATCATTCCTTATGTCTGACCCATCACCAAGCCTGGTCCACTTTATTTCTTAAATAATTCAAATCTGTTGCTTTCCCTCCATCACATAACGGCCTCCCTGATCTATACCACCATCGAATCCTCTTGGGTCCCCTTTTCTGGTCCTGAACCTGTACAGTTTGTCATTTAAGTCTCAAGCCCATGATCTTCAAAATGCAAGTTTGATCATATCTTCTTGCTAAAAAGCCTTCAATGCCCTCCCATTTGCTCTGGAGCTAAAATCTAAACTTCTTAAGACCTTTGGTGAGCCACCTCTCCCCCTCATGTGCTATGTGAATTTTCAGGCCCCTGAATGTGGCTTTGCACCTCCTATTACTTAGGCCCCAGTACGCCTCTGTCATCCTTTACCTTTTAGCTCAAAAGCCCTTTCTCTGGAAACTGCCCCTCGCTGGCCCACCCAGCCCTAATGAGGTTCCTGTTAAACGTGGGAGTCCCCATNATTCCCATCTCTTGAAGAATTTTCCACAGTTTATTGTAATCCACACAGTCAAAGGCTTTGGCGTAGTCAATAAAACAGAAGTAAATGTTTTCATGGAACTCTCTTGCTTTTTTCAGTGATCCACTGGATGTTAGCAATTTGATCTCTGGTTCCTCTGCCTTTTCTAAATCCAACGTTAACATCTGGAAGTTCACTGTTCATGTACTGTTGAAGCCTGACTTGGAAAATTCTAAGCACTGTGGGGATAGGGAACGCTATAAGGGGCCAGTCTGAATCATGTGTTCACGTACAGTGATGGGGGTGGTTGTTAATCTTAACAACAACAACACTGACTTAAACAAGATAGAAATACCTTAAGATTTCTGCTTCATGGAATTTTTAGAGGCTCAGGTTTATTCTCTCATGATGCTTATTTTCCCCCCATGTGGAAATATGAAACATTTATTTTAGGTATCAAAGACAGAGCTAAGTAATCCAATTTTTCTGCAGCATTATAAAAACCATCCCTTTGCCACAGTGTAAGATTTAACTGCATGTGCANCATGATGTACAGCGGGCTCTGCCTGCGGCACCAGCAGGCAGGCAGGGTGGGGGCAGGGCGGGAGCCAGGTGCAGCCCTGGGCACCTGGCATGGAGGGGCCAGGTGGTCACTCTAGGGCAGGTGAGCAGCGGCAGCCAAGGCGTGCGTGTGTGGGTAGGTGTTAGTGTGTCTGCACGTGTGAGTTCGTAACTTTCACGGGAGGTCAGGCTGTAAGTAGACAGTCAGGCCTCGGGTAAACAGTGTCAGGAGGCGTTTGGGGGAGGGACACAGCTCATCCGTAGAGCCAAATGCGGGCCTTTCCTTCCTTCGCAGCAGCCACTAAATCCCTCTTTGCTCATTCTCCTTCCCCACTTTCTGCACAGCCCATTTGAATTCCACATCTACTGCTAGCTGTGTGACCTTGGGCGAGTCCCTCAGCCTCTCCTCTCGCCACTTTCCCTTCTGTAATAGAAATTTTAAAGAGAGCTGCTGTAAGATTTCAGTCAGATCATTGATATAAAATGCCCTGGAACTAAGTGTTGCCTCTTATTATTAGCTAATTGAATGGCACCGTGCCTGGCACATAGTAAAAGTGCTAAAAATGTTATCTATCATTATTCTCGGTGACTCAGAATCAGCTCAGTACATGCACCCTACCTCCCTTTCTCCCTTCTCTATTCTTTTCATCTGCCAAGGCCGTTTCCCCAAAGGAACAAAGACTGGGACAAACCCCACTGTGTCCCATCACCCCCTCCTCCCTCGCCAATTCTGATCAGAATGAAATGGGATGGTGAAGCAGGGTGATGGTAACTTACCTTATGGGGTTATTGTGAGGCGTAAGCAAGGTAATGCCCCAAAAGTGCTGGAACAGTAAGTGATCAATAAACATCACTTAAAAACCAGGGGTCATGCCCGATATTGCTCCCCCATCATTCCTTATGTCTGACCCATCACCAAGCCTGGTCCACTTTATTTCTTAAATAATTCAAATCTGTTGCTTTCCCTCCATCACATAACGGCCTCCCTGATCTATACCACCATCGAATCCTCTTGGGTCCCCTTTTCTGGTCCTGAACCTGTACAGTTTGTCATTTAAGTCTCAAGCCCATGATCTTCAAAATGCAAGTTTGATCATATCTTCTTGCTAAAAAGCCTTCAATGCCCTCCCATTTGCTCTGGAGCTAAAATCTAAACTTCTTAAGACCTTTGGTGAGCCACCTCTCCCCCTCATGTGCTATGTGAATTTTCAGGCCCCTGAATGTGGCTTTGCACCTCCTATTACTTAGGCCCCAGTACGCCTCTGTCATCCTTTACCTTTTAGCTCAAAAGCCCTTTCTCTGGAAACTGCCCCTCGCTGGCCCACCCAGCCCTAATGAGGTTCCTGTTAAACGTGGGAGTCCCCATTACCTTCCCTCTGTGAATCTGCCCCCATCGGTAATTGTATTTACTTGTGAGATGATCAGATTAATGAACATCTTCTTACACACACACACATACACACACACACACAAACACCAGGGGGCAGAGACTTTGATTTGCCCACAGCTACATCCTCAGCCTCTAACACAGTGCCTGGCATAGAGTAGGTGCTCAATAAATATTTAATGAGTCAACGAATGGAACAAACAGAAGGAAATGATGCCATAGAAGGGCGGTCTGCAGGGAGGTGGTGTGGCGGTAACCAGGCAACTGCAATGCATGCCCTTCTGTCCATTCATCCATCAATCCATGCCTCCATCCATTCATGCCTTCTTTCATCCAGTTCACTCACACATTCAGCACCAGCCAGTCTGAGCATGTACACAGGTATGAACTGAAGGGCAGAGAGCAGTAACGGAGGTGCCCAAAGCCAGCTGGCCAGATGCTGAGACAAAGACAAAAGAGAGAGCCTGGTTCTGAGCCATGGCTCAGATGAGTGAGCTCACTGGGGAGGTGGTGGAGCGGAGGCAGAGAGACTGCCTGGGGGAGAGGGCAATTGGGCTGGGCCCCATGATGGGGGTCAGGGATGGATGTGGGGCAACGTGGGAGAAGGGCATTCCTGGCAGAGGGAACAACAGTAGGAGCAAAGAACTAGAGACATGAAAGTGATAAACAGTGGATAATCCCATCTGCCCAGAGAGATAAGTGCATGGAGAGACGCCATGACAGCAACTTCCCCGGTGGTCCCGTGGCTAAGAATCCGCCTTGCAATACAGGTCACGAGAACTGAGATCCCACGTGCTGCAACTACTGAACCCATGGGGAGAACTAGAGAGCCCACATACTGCAACTGAAACCCGATGCTGCCAAATCAACGAATGTAAAGAGTATCTTTGGAAACAAGGCTGTGACAGTGACATGGAGTGGGCCGGCCCAGACCTCCCAGGGCCTTGAGTGGCCCTGTGTGCAGTGGCTCAAGGAACAAGCTTTGGAGCCCACAGCCCAGGGGTCAAATCCAAGCTCCAACTCCTCTGGATGAGTCTGGGGCAAGGTTCATGAACTCTCTGTACCTCATTTTCCTCATTTGATAAATGAGGACAAATAACAGTCCCCACCTCAAAGGATTATATCTAGGTAGAGTCACTGAACATAAAGAACTCTGCTACTCTGAATGCTAACTGATGAACGCCAGGCCCAAGTCTGGACATTACCTTGAAGGCGACAGGGAGCTGGGGAGAGATTTGAACAGAACCTTCCAGACTGAGCTGGGTGGCATGAAGGTGCCTCTGGCAGTATGCCCAGCATAGACTGGGGGCAAGACTGGGGGCCCTTGGACCAGCTTTGCAGATGGGGTGATCCTTTATATGGGTACGTATGACCCCCCTTGTCCCCTCTTTCCCCCAGTCTCCCACATTTTCCTCCCTCGATAACGGTCCAGCTACCAAGCCCAGAAGCTTTGGCATATCCTGAGCCCCCATGCAAACACTCAGAGAGATACTCCCCACCCCATCTAGGAATAGAGCACTGTTCACAGGACACCTGCATCACCCCCCAGGGCCCCAGAAACAGCCCATGGGCTCAACTCACACAGAGCAGGCCCCTATCCAGTCAACCCTCCACACTTACTGAGAACCTGTCACGTGCCAGAAGTTATTCTAGCTGCTGGGATACTGTACGCATGCGTGCTGCCCCTACACACATCATTACTGATGCAAAGGCACACATGTGCTCAGGCATACCCATGCTCACATGCATCAGGGCAGGCTGAGGCAGTAACTGGTCTGCTCTCTCACTTGTGACTCTGCTGCCTTCCATGGAGCAGGGGGTTGGGAAGGAGCAGTGAGAGGTGGGCAGACACAAAGTGACTCTGCCCCATACCGCTCCACACCTCAACAGTTCCTGCATTACTCTGGGGTCCATTCTGGCCTGGAGGAAGAGTACTGAGCTGGTAGGGATCATTTCTCCCCCAGGGGAAGGCAGCAGCCAAGCACAGAGAGCTCTGGGCACAGGATCCAGTGGGCACAGTGCCCTTAGGACTTGGACAGGGCAGACAGGAGCCAGGCTGCCAGGCACAGTTCCCACTGGGAGCCAGGTGGGCATGGAGAGAGGACATATACATGTCAAGCCAGCGTGGGGCAGAGAGAGGGAATGAATGGATGAGGAAATGAATGAACTGCCTCTTCCTACATTACACATCCCCTCCAGGGCAATAGCCCTGGAGCCAGAGTAAGCACCACAACCTGCTATAAGACTCCACTTTTCTTAGAAAGAGGTGCATTCATGGGCTTCTAGCAGTTGTTAAATAAATGCATGAATGGATAAATGAATGACTGAGGGGACACATATCTCTGAGCCCCCTTTACCTGGTCAGGATACTTTTGTACACAGTAGGAGTCCATTATAATTTTATTTAATTTGTAATTAATTATTTCTTTTAATTGGAGGCTAATTAGTAATTTTATAAGATTTTTTTTTTTTGGCCTCACCCCTTGGCATGTGAATCTTAGTTCCCTTACCAGGGATCCAACCCATGCCCCCTGCATCGGAAGCAAGGAGTCTTAGCCACTGGACTGCCAGGGAAGTTCCTCCACTGGTGTTTTTCAAGTGACTAAAAATAATAATAACAATAGCCATTATCATTACATTAGCTTGCATTTATTGCCAAACACTGTGGATCTCTTCACTTGCATCATCTCTTTTATTCCTTACACTGACTCTAGGAGGTAAGCACTGTTACATCCATTTTTCAGATGAGAAAACTAAGACGCTAGAGAAAAGGAGAAAATTACTAAGATCATACATACAGTAAAGCAATGGACCTGGGACTCAAATTCTGTTCTGACTTTGGACCTCATGGTTTCAGGTCCCCTGAATGGTAAAGTCTGTCCCAGAGATCGGGGCTAGGAAGATTATCAGAAGTTTGGGGGAGGAGGCACAGATGAGGAGCCCCAGGCTACATGATGAAGCTCCTCCTGCTTTGTCCTGCCTGTAGGGTCACAGAGCCCTGCCCCTCTCCTTAGTCTTGGCAGAGTGAGAGGCTGAGAAACAAATGTGGGATGGGTTGGATAAGAATCCCTCCCTCTGTCCCCAAGGAGATGCCNATGAAGCTCCTCCTGCTTTGTCCTGCCTGTAGGGTCACAGAGCCCTGCCCGTCTCCTTAGTCTTGGCAGAGTGAGAGGCTGAGAAACAAATGTGGGATGGGTTGGATAAGAATCCCTCCCTCTGTCCCCAAGGAGATGCCAGATGACAAAGAAGGGTCTGGAGCCACTGAGCTCACGGCGCTGCAGCCTGGGCACTAAAAAACCAAGAAAGGACATACTGGTCACTCAGCCCGGATTCTAAAAGTGTACACTGTAGACAGTTGCAGTGATCCCCTCAGGACAGATGGGGCCACAGCAGATCATTGAGGCTGGCAGCTGTTCAGTCAAAGGGAAAGACACGTTGCCCGAGCAGCTCCCAAAATCGATCTGAGGCAAAACTCTCCTGAGTCCCTCCCAGGCCCCAACTCCTTGTTTGGCTCTGGCAGGTGTGTGTAGGAAGGAGCAGGGAAGGGTGGAAGAAGGAATAGACATGATCTCTGCCCTCTAGAAGCTTGTCATCACAGCTGACCCCAGACTTAGCCATAAAGGTCTGAAGGGGTTCAGAGGAAAAAAGAAAAGGGGAGTCTGGAGGAAGTAGGGGCCAGAACTGGATCACGAATGCCCAGAATGGATATATTTGGTGGTTCAACAATACCATCAAGGATACAGACTTTTCCATCATTTTCAGTAGGGCCCTCTGGCCTCACTGTCCCAGAATGGCTGCCAGTGCTCTAGCCATCACTTCATATGTGCAGAAAACAAAAGGTTTCTCCCCAAGACATCTCTTTTTAAAGACTAAAACAATATACATCCAGAAGCTCTCCAGGAGTTATATTTCCTTGACCAGAATTGTGTGTGTGATACTTTCTAGACCAGTCACTGGTGGAGACGGGAGAATGGCTCTTACTGGCTCAGACTAATCACTGTTCCGAGGGGAGTAGCTGCACACATGGCCCAGCTGGGGGTGGATGGATATTAAAACAAAATTGAAACAAGAAAGAAGGTTAGGGGAATGAATTAGTCTTTAGCAGCAAGCCTATCTTTTATATTTCCCATCACTCTGTTTACACATCATAAAACCCAGCCAGACTGCTGAGGTAGGGGGCGGGAGCTGGGGGAGCAGGCAAAAGGGACCTTCAAAAATCCCTAGGGGGGCTGCCACCCACTCACACATGTCTCCACATATTCTCTTCCCAGCCTCTCCTGAACCCACCCCAGTCGCACCAGCACACCCACCCCCTGCCCAAAATAGCTATTCTCAAGGCCACTAATGACCTCTGTTTTGCTAAATCCAATGGTCAATTCAAAGTCTGCATCTGACCTGACCTATCAGTAGGATGACCATACCATTTATCATCCAAGCTGAGAGTAAAAGGGGTAAGACACTATTCCTAGTTATGCCAGGACAGAGGATGTAAAGTGGAACTGTCGCAGGCAAAGGTGGACAGAGGGTCACCAGCTAATGCCTCCCCCCTCCTTTCTTCTACGGGTTTCCAAGACACCTCTTCTCTCCTCGCCTCCCTTCCCCTCTCTCTCCTCTTTCTCAGGCTTCTTTACTATTTCCTTATCTCCCCAGTCTCTACGTGCTGAGATGTTGGACCTCTTCAACCATCCACCCTCACTGCTTCACAAGCTCACGCAGCCTCAGCTCTGAATACCATCCAAATTCCCACAATTATACCTGCAGGCAGGACCTCGCCTCTGAACTCCTGACTGTAAGTGCTAGTCGCCTGCTTGATGTCTCCGCTGGGTATCCAGTAGGCAGGGAACGTGACACATCTGGGACTTGATCGTGATGCGTCCGAACGAGTCCCTGATCACCTCCCCAGGTTGGCTCTGCTCATGCTTGTCTGCAGCCTGTGGAAGGACGCCCCATCATTTCTGTTGCCTAGGCTGCAGGTGTGGTCACGCCCCGTTCCTTTTTCCCTCGCACAATTTCCGACCCACCAACATGTCTTGTGGAGGAGATATGCGCAGGAGGAGCCTTACTTCTCAGCACCTCCTCTGCTCCTGCTTGGTCCAAGCCACGTTTACTCCTTGGCTGGATTATTGAAATAGCTCCCTTGCCACCCTCCTCCCCATCCCAGCTTCCCTCTGTTTTGAATCCACCAGCCACAATGATCTTTTAAAACACAAGTCAGATCGCGTCATTCCTCTGCTCAAACCTTCCTACGGGATCCCATCTCACTCACAGAAATACCCAAAGGAGACCTACAGGCTCTGATGCCAAGCTCATCTCACTGGCTTCCTCTCCTGCTGCCCCTCTGCACTCACTCCAATTCAGCAACACTGGGCTCTTGCTGTTCTTCCTGCATGCCACACACGCCCTGGCCTCAGGACCTTTGCACAGCTGTCCCCTTAGCCTGGAATGCTCTTCTACCCATGTGCACAGCTCTCTCCTTCGCTCACTTCAGATCTCTGTTCAGATGTCATCTTCACCATGGGGTCTTCCCTGACCACCATGTATAAACTATTATTTATAATACTTGATTGAGAGAGAGAGAGAAAATCCCCGCCCCCAACACTTCCTGCGCCCCAGATTTGTTTTTCCCCACGGCGCTTAAACCGTCGTCTGACATGTTGTTTGTTTGTTTATTCTCTGACCCCCACTAGAGGTGCAAAGGCAAGCAGTCTTTCTTTTCATTGTGCCGAGAACAGCATAGAGTGGAAACTCACAAACATCGGTAGAATGAACCAGTGTGCACCAGATACACACACACACACACACTTGTGCTAGCATGCACAGTTGCAGACCCGTGCCCACAGGCATACAGGAACTACACACATTTCCTCGAGAACCCAAGAGCACATGGGTTTTGGGAGGTGAGGCTGATGAGCAGACTGGGTGAAGCCAACACTAACTGAGCCAGGCTGGGGGCTCAGCTTTTCATCCCACGTGGGACTCAACAACTGCACAGTAGAATGAGACATGCGGCCCAGAGAAGGCCACCAACACACCCAAGATCTCACCGGGAGGCCCGGTGGAGCCAACGTGACCCCACGGCACTACAGCTGCCTCCCCTGAAGGACCAGGAATTCCAGGATGGGGCCCTGTACTTGACACCCACTCAGGACAAGCAGCTGGAACCGGAGAGAAAGGAAGGAAGGGAGGGAACAGGCTGGAGTGTCTGCAGCAGCCCCGGCAGGCTGTGCCGAGCAGGGTAGAGTTGGCTCGCATCCAGGGAATCTGGCCAACAGGCCCGAAGGTGGACCCGGTGGGCTGAGGTATGAAGGCCCAGGGAGGGAGGGAGAGATGAGGTTGTGAGGACCTCGCCCCTCAAACAACGCTGTACAAAGGCACCTGGCCCAGGGGCAGGTGGGGCTGAGAGGCAGCCACCCTTGTCCTCCCAAGCGTGCCTCCTGGCCTGGGGCTGATCCACTCGGAGGGGCATCTTTCCCCATCCTCCTAAAGGTGCCCTCCTCCAAGAGGAATCTGAGTCCTGGATTCGAGGCCCCACTCCATCATCAGGCATCCTGTGCAAATTTGGATGACACTCTTGGGAGAAGGCAATGGCACCCCATTCCAGTACTCTTGCCTGGAGAATCCCATGGTCGGAGGAGCCTGGTAGGCTGCAGTCCATGGGGTCGCTAAGAGTCGGACATGACTGAGCAACTTCACTTTCACTTTTCACTTTCATGCATTGGAGAAGGAAATGGCAACCCACTGCAGTATTCTTGCCTGGAAAATCCCAGGGACAGGGGAGCCTGTTGGGCTGCCGTCTATGGGGTCTCACAGAGTCGAACACGACTGATGTGACTTAGCAGCAGCAGCAGCAGCTTGGACTCCACCCCTTTCTAAAGTGGCAGCTGACCGTAGACCTCTGCAGCCTTCCCACAGAGCGCACCCTCTCCTCCCCAACACCCCAAACGTCACCTGCCCCCATCCCTCCTGTGTTTCAACTCCAAGTGCCACCTTCTCTGCGATGCTGTCTCTCCTCCGCGATTCACTATGCCTGGCCCTGCAACATTGAAGGGCTTGCATCATGAAAGTCCCTTATGTCCCTGTGCCATTTCATTTGAACATGGTTTTTTACTGTATAAAGTCCCTCCAAGCCTTTCTCTGCACACTCAGAATAAAATGGACACTGTTTTTCTTCCTCTGGTCCTGCTCAGTCTGGCCAGTACCCCTCTCTCCTTCATCTTCATCTGACTGCTCTGTGCCAACCACAGTGGCCTCCTCCCTGTTCCTCAGCTTCTCCAAGCCTCTGGACCTTTGTACAGACTGTTCCCTCTGCTGTCCCTAGCTCCGTCTCATTCCTCCAAATCAGCCAAATGTCACCTCCTCTGAGAGGTCCTCCCTGATACCTTGTCTATAATAACACACACCCCAACTCTTTCATCACACTCTTCCTTCCTCTTTTCTGCTTTATATTCCTTCTTAATACTTACCACTCCCTGGAATTGCATTGTAGAATTTATTCCTTTGTTACCAGAAGGTCAGCTTCATGAGAGCTGGGACTTTATTTTATTACTTTGTCCCCAGTGCCTAGCGCAGGAACTGGAATCAGGGAGGCACGGGTAAATATTTGTAGAAAGAGTCTATGAATAACCAGAAGAAATGCACCTCTCTCCTGTCACATAGTTGAGGAGCTGATTGCATCTTGCAGTCTTACACAAAGAAATGATCTTTAAAGTGTGTTGAATGAATAAATGAAATGCATTTCTGTCTCCTCACTTGTAGCAGACACTAATGTTTAATGAATGAATGAATGATTGAATCTTAGTGTGTCCCTGTCTTGTAAGAGGTGTTATAAAGAAAGACATAAAGAAGAGAGGGGGATGGGGGAGGGAGAAAGAGCCACAGTGGGGTGCTCGCAAACATTGAGAGATTGCCCCTGTTCCCACTTCCTGCACCCCCACAGCCCTCCCTGAGATGGTCCCTGACTCCCCAAC
>SJYV01005620.1:0-23889 GCA_006410875.1 Neotragus pygmaeus | reverse complement strand
TTGAACTGAACTGAAGAAGCCCATGGAAAAATCTCTGTTTAGTTATGTTATCAGGTTTCAGCTATTTCAAAGCATGAATGAGATCTTTTGAAAGTCCAGGTAAAAATGCTACCAACTTTGTCCAAGATTTTTATCACCTAGCATTTGAGACAGTGTTAAAATGTCACAAAGGTACAAAAGCATAACATATATTCTGAGCCATACAAGGCTTCAGAATATTTGCCAAATAAAGACCTACCTTGAAACTTTTTTGCATCCAGGACTCAAGTAATAAACACAGAAGGAGGCAGCAAAAAATATAGAAAGGTAAAACACCCTGAATAAGTATATCATTGCCATTAAAAAGCCACAAAAGAACTATGGAAGAAAGAGAAAAATGATAACCACCACATGACAGAAATAGAGAGCTAGAGTTGAATGGTATCCACATGACGAAAGACAATGAAAGGAGCCACGTGAACAAATAAAACATGGATACTGACAGGGGTGTATAAAAGTGAAGATGAGTCTCAAGCCAAGGACACCATAACAACAAAGTAGGATGGATAAATTCTAAACTAATAAATTAAATTCATGTCTTTTGGATGGAAAACTGGGAAGAAGAGACACAAAATTTTAGTGATGAAAAATGTAAAATAATATGACAGAGTTAATGTCATGTAATGAGATGATCTCAGACACAAAGAGAAGTCTCTCATGTTGAAATAAAAAATCAGGAGGGAGAATATCTACTTAATAAGAGACACACACAAAGAAGACATATAAAAGTTGGAAAGAAAGGAGGAAAAGATCTACTGTCCAAGATGAGCCAAAATAAAACTAGAAGAACAGCTTATTATCTTTGAAATGGAATTTAAGAAAAAAATTTTTGTAAGGGACAAAAAAAATTATATACTGATTTAAAAAACAAACACTGAACAAGAAAATAGAACTGTCAGAAACGCGCATTCCTAATCCTATAGTCTCAAAGTCTTAAAATGTCCCAGTGGTTGACTTGTAATACTTTGGGAGTAAACTTACACACAGCTTGGATATCTCAAAAGTTAAGAAAGTGTTTCAGTGTCCAGTGGGAACTAAATAAATACTTTGAAATAACCTGAGGAAAGGTCTAATCCACTGAGATATCTTTCTTCCACAAAGGAGATTTCTATTTGAATCACAGGATATATGGACCATGTGAGGGCAAATGAGCATCATTATTTGATGACTGTTAATCGAGTGTCTAGTTGTACTTCAATCAGTCATACATGGGTAAACTTCAACAAATTTAGCAATCAGAAATAAGTTTATGGTCAAATTTTAGTAAAAGAAAAAAACAGTGGTCACATTAAGCAACAGGAAGCAATACAGGAAAATTTTTCCCTGAAGTTTCAACATGAGACTACTTGATTGTATAAATGCCATATTTCATATATGACTTTTGTTACATGGAGTAAATAAAAGGATAACAAAGCAAATTAAAAGATGAGACCAACAATTAGGTTGAACAATGTGAAACTGGTAAAGCTAACGTTCTTCTAAGTCAAGAACTGTTGAATAATACAATTTCATAGGGATCAATCTCATATATAAGATAGCTGTTTAACCTTTTAATGCTGCTCTTTTTCTTTTAAGAAATACATATTTAACTCTCTTTTAGACACATATATATGTATTGGATTTCATTTACTTCAGAGCCCACAGCTGCCTCCTTCCACAGACCATTGCCCTCTGCTGAGAAGAGGGTCCAAATACTGAGTTCCTTGACCCTCTACCCACACCGAGGTCCACAGCCAGTGATGACAGATGAGGGGTATCCAAGGGCAGCTCCTTTGCCTCAAGGGTGGATGACCTTGCAATTTACGTTCCCTAGCACTCTCCCTGTGAACTAGGCTATAGCTAGACTGTCTGAGATCATTCTTTGCCTTCTCCCTGCCCTTCCCAATCATGATATACACTCTCCCTTACAGGATGTTTTTCTAGAGAACCACATCCTCAGCAGATCACAAACTCCAAACCCCGGTCTCAGGCTCCACTGCTAAGAAAACTGGTCTAAGACAGCAAGCAATGGGGATGGGGCAGGTGGCAGCTGAGTGCTTTGAAATGCAGAGGGCCCATTTTTTCCTTAGTGCCTCCATCTGAACAAGATGCAAATGAATGCCTACAANTGATATACACTCTCCCTTACAGGATGTTTTTCTAGAGAACCACATCCTCAGCAGATCACAAACTCCAAACCACTGTCTCAGGCTCCACTGCTAAGAAAACTGGTCTAAGACAGCAAGCAATGGGCAGGTGGCAGCTGAGTGCTTTGAAATGCAGAGGGCCTATTTTTTCCTTAGTGCCTCCATCTGAACAAGGTGCAAATGAATGCCTACAACATAGAAGCATGGTTCATTGATTCTAAAGGGCCAGTATGTTATTTCACAAGAGTTGTGAAATTAATCTTTCTCCAAATATACTTTTCTTTGCTAAAAATTCCATCCAACCTGCCTCCTACTGCACATCTCTTTCAAATCAGCAAATTATTTTCATGGTGATTTTATTAAAAGTGTTACAATAAAAACCTTCAGCTAGGTATCAGCACATGAGTTGAGAGGGAGAGAGATATAAACGGATTATTCTTCATTTCCTGAAAGAAATGTACAAGTCAATTTCTTGTGACTATATTAAGTACATTTTTAAGTGATAACTGACAATGAGTTAACCCAACACACTTCTGGTTTTAAATGCCAGCCTGTTTTTAGGCTTTTGTACTGTTGAGTTGTTCTTTCTGCCCTCTAGTGGAGAACCTAGTAAAATACTGACTATGATTAATACTTTCCTTTTCAGAACCACCAACTACTCATTGGCATTCTCTGGTTTAATGTTAAAAATCCATTAATTTGCTTTAGCCATTTTAAACAGGATATTCTTTATGAACATATTATGCGAATTAATCCATTTCAAAGACAATGTGGCACAGGTCAACAGGGCTTAGGTTTTAGTTTCCTGAAAAATCTCAAAACATTAAAAACCAATTTTGAGTTTATAGAGCTTTTCCACCTACTCCACCCACCTCAAAGGTTTTCTCTTCTACAGAATCTTAATAGTTATCCAATTCCCATTAACTCCAAAAGTTGTCAGAGAAATTTTAGAATTGAGCAACACGGTTTATCTTCCTGATGATAGAAAATAAATTACCTTCGTTTATTCAGACAGAAGGATTTCTAATTATGTAAAAAGAACACAAACAGATGTTATTAATGGGGAGGATAAAAAGAGGTTTTGCTTCCAAAAGTCAAGGTGACTTTCTCCAGTAGCTGTGGCTACCTCAGTGAATTTGTCAGTGTTAGGAAAACAGCGGCTCTCTTAGCCTTTAACTTTGGAACTGTGGCTGCCTGAGAAGGTTGGAGCTTGGGATAAAATATGAAAAGTGTGCGTGGTTCATGATGAACCCAGCCTCTAGCAATCACTCATGCCAACCCACGGCTGTCTCAAACAGCCATCTTTAGTCTTCCGTTTCCTCATCCAGAAACTGAAGGAAGTCACGTGGTCTTGGTGGTTACTTACTTCCTGTCCTGACATCTACATCCCGCCATCTAACTAAAAGAAAGCCTGTGATTCCGGAGCGGAGGCATCCAAGAACATGGTAATGCGGCTTCTTTGACAGATTATTCTGTGTGTCTGTTGGTGGGGAGGGGGTGGAAATGTCTTAAGAAAAACTACCAGTCAGGTACCAGCTGTTAAGCTAATTCTGTGAAATCCTGTACACATCATTTACACTTTCTGAGCCTCGATTTTTCATAGGTAAAATAAAGGGGATAAAATCTACTTTATGATTGTTTTGAAATTTAAATAAAATACTGTCTATAAGGGAAGCAGCCTATAGTCTGTGTTTTGGAAATATCAGCTCCTTTCACACAGAATCTTGGAGACACCTCGTCTCACAAGTTCAGATGGGCCCCCGCACAGGAGGCAGAGCTGTCCGGCAGTGTTACCTCTTGCTAACTTCAAACCATACTTCTGATTCCAGCGGTTTCCTCAACACTCTGGCCTGCTTTCGTTTTCTCGAGTTTTCCCTATTTATTTTCTTTCCCATCTGGAAACCATCCCCACACTGTTCTCTCTGCTTGGATATCCAGATTGGACCCAATTTTCTTTATAAACCTTAGATGAAAAATCATGTCCTCACTAAATATTCCCCGGTTCATCAGATGGGATCAGGATCACGGTTCTATGCACTCATAACTACTTGCCGTCTGTGTGGCAGCTGTCACAATGATCATTTATAATGATGTTTTTTGCTTGTTTAATTTCTGTGTTTCCCCAAATAGAAAAGAGGTGCCTGACAAAGGCCCTTGCTTCCCAATGCATGAGCAACATAGACACAGTGCTTTGCAAGTAAGAGCTACTCAATATGTCTTTATGAAATGAATATAGCACACTTTGTCAACTGCCAGACTCCAGGGTTCTCAGACTTTGTGTTATAATAAAAAAAAGTTTCAAGGTCTATGCTCTTTGTTGTTCTTGGAGAATTAGGCTAGAAGCTGGACAAGGATTTTGTAACCTTGAGCCCAATCACATAACTTAGGGTTCATTTTCTTCTTCTAAAGCTATGCCCAATTGTAAACTACTTATCTCAAAGGAATGCTACTTTATTCTTGAAATGTATTCATAAAAGATTTTTTACATCTTTAGATCTAAATATTTAGAGCTTACATTAGAAAAGCAAGTTTTTATTTCAAAGCCCCCTCAGTCTTTGAATCAGTTGGTAAAAGATAGAATTACTTTAATTTTTCCCTTCTCCAGCTGAGCCATAATCTGCTTTAATTTCTGTTGATTGATTTCTGTTAAAATATCAAAAGAAACCTTGGGGAAAAAAATCTCGTTTCAGTGGAGCTACTAAAATATTTAATGCATGTTGGAAATCTGCCTTTAATATTAATATTTTAAATTATTGAATTTCTGTAGATTCACAGGGTCAGTTCTCGGAGTAGCTATGCAATGATTATGCCAGTTAAGATATTCTCAATCCCATGGTAAAAATATAAATTGTACTAGTGAATTAAATTTGAAAATTAAGATAAAGGAGATAAAACTGGGGGAAAAGAAACAAATGAGAAAAGTCAACATTTATAGGGTGAAATATCCAAGAGGAAAGAAGGGATAGTCGTATCTGGGAAGAAGGCTAAACCCTGTGCCCCTGACTCATCCTGTATATGAGTTTCTTTCCTTCCTTTGTCTTCCTACCTCATTCAAACTCTTGTGCCAACCCCCCAATAATCCATAATATGAGAACAAAAGTCAATAGAATCTAATGGCACCAAAGAGTTGACAATTACAATTGGCTTTCCCCCTTCCCCTCCTGTTTCTAATACCGTGTACTTCTGATTCATAATCCATCTTCTAGGTAAATTCTTCACTATTCTATTAATAATAGAATCTCACCCTTGGCTTATTGTTAAGTGGAGTGATCCTTTACATAAAGAAGACAAATAATGGATGGAATTGAGCTGAAAACACCTCCATTTTGCTCACTGAAGTCTCACTTTTTCATCACAGACAAGTTGTGTTTCCTTTTTATTCTTAACCTATAATATCAGCAGCAGCTGCTTGGAGAACAGCCTAATAAAAATGGATCAGTAAATATTCTTTTGACATATCATAAGGATAAAATACATTTCAAGTAAAATGCTTCATCTTTCTTAGCAAAAATGTAATTCTAATATAAAGCATTGCTAAAGCATTGCTATTTTAAAATCTCTTTTTATGAAAAAGGCACTTCAATTTCTTTAAAAAAATTAAATTATAAAAACTGCATGTTGGCAGTTGTGTCTTTTTTTTTTTCCCCCAAAGAGAAATGACTTTTAATAATTGAAGTAACACACTGGGAAAAAAATATTTGTAACTTACATTCAATAAGTCCAAGAATACTGGGTATATAAACACTCAATCCAACTGTAAATGTTACAAGCACATGGGGACAATTTTGACTAAGAACTCAACCTTACATTTTACAATGTACTCTAATTAGAAGAAAAATTCTGTGACTTATTTTAGTATATATACTATTTAACAGTTGTGTTTCCTTTAACTTACTAGAGGTTATGAGAAAAAATCAATTATAATCAAACACTTGCAAAAATGTCAGTATAAACAAGTTTTCTTTCTAACGTTATTTTTCATATTGAAGTTCATTTTCTTGTTGAATCATTACAGAATTTAAAAAGCAAAATAGGAAAATGTTGCTATCATAGAGGAAGCATAAAATTTTCAAGGGAGCAGAAACTTTAAGATCACTCAATTCAGTGGAAGTTCTGAGTTTAGAAGTTTCAAATGAGTCCCATTAATCTGTATTTTTCTAAGATCTTCAGGTAATTCCAATACAATCAGCTCAGGTGATCTCTGAGAGTAAAAGTTTTGGAACCAATCCCAATACTGTATTATTACAGCTGAGAAAAAAAAGAAACCCACAGGAAAAGAGTGAAGCATGTGGCACAATAGCATCTATATAAATTTAATTATAAATACACAAAATAATAATGCAATTTTGAAAGAAAATATACTAGCAACAATAGTGTAGTTGCCAGGGGGAAGAAGGAAAGCAAAATGAAAAATTAAAATGAGACAGAATATATATGTGAATAAATTTTGAAGGATAAAAGTACTGAATAGATTGTAATAAAAGGAGAAAGTCAGTTTTAGATGAGAGTAATGTCCTACTAGCTACACTGATGGATTGTTTCTTTACTCCAGCATCAGAATTCTACAAACAGGCAGCATGCTGAAAACATATAAAACTGTGTACTTAAGGTGAAATGTGAAAGCTGCATGTACCAGTTGATCATGGTAACAATTCTAGGCTACAGATTCTATTTTTATTGCTATTTTATAGGTAAGAAACTAAAGCACACGTTTGAATTACTTTTCCAAATATAAGCATAAAGCAATTCATTTATTCAACAAAATTTTCAGTAACTGATGTCTTTATTATAGTCTGAAGACAAACCTTAAGCTGGTTTTCACTGTAAGTATACCCACTGATCCGGAGCAGGCAATGGCAACCCACTCCAGTGTTCTTGCCTGGAGAATCCCAGGGTCGGGGGAGCTGGGTGGGCTGCCATCTATGGGGTCGCATAGAGTTGGACACGACTGATGTGACTTAGCAGCAGCAGGAGCATACCCACTGATCAAGTCAAGGCACTTCTGCTAATGAGAAGTTTCAGTAAAAATAACTAAAATCACATTATTTAAAACATATTTATTATTGACTAAAATGGTTTGTTACATTAATATACCTGTAAAATACTGACTTTCAAAAAACCTTTTAAAATGAAATATTTTTTTAAAACGGAAAATACATCAGTATGCTTTAAAAATGAAAAAGATGAATGTTTATCCCACAGAGAGGTTAATGCTTTCTTGTCTCTGTGGGAAACCTTTAAGTCTAGCAATGTGGTCAGCAGCCCAGGGGTCTGAAGCAGGAGTGAGAGCGGAAGTGGTCATGACCTTTGGGAGACAGGAGTGAGCAGTGAGGTCAAGTTTCCTGCCCCAGAGCTGAACCTGGGAAGCCTGGGTGATAACCAGGAATCCTAACCACTGCTCCACCAGGGAATAGTGGCTGGAATAGAGCCACTCTGGCTCTTGTCCCTCTTGAAAATAAGACTTTTCAAGGATACAGCGCTGTAAAAACAGGCACAAAACTGATGATGAGAGGCACAGCTCAGTCATCTCTGCCGGGGAGGACATGCAGATAAGCAGTTTATTTATTTAAGACAGAGGCGAAGCAGATACACACACCCAGAGAAGAGTTCGGGCGTCCTCCTGAATGAGGAGGGGGAAGAAGATATTTACATCATCATTTATCTGTCACTTATATCAGGCAGTTCCTCCTGGCCCTTGTTTTCCCCTAGCCAATCATCCTGCTTCATTTCCCACATCTGACGTGGTCCAGGGCCCTCTCAGACAAGAATGGCATCCTTTAGCCAAGATGGATTCCATGGCAGGGCATCGCTGGGAGATTCACAGTGCCTATTATGGAAGAGCAGCCCCTCTTTTTTTTTTTGACCCCCAAGGAACTTTTCCACACATGTGCAGTCAGGGAAGTCTCCTTGACCCTAAGAATGACAGATGTGGTCATCTTATCTCTTTACTCCAGCAGAGCTCAGCTCCTGCCATGAACTTTTTCCTTGAAGTATCCAGGGAAAACAAATCTCCAATGTACTCAGTTTGACAAATTCTAGCTGCTGGGCCATGGAGCCAATCTACCTCCCACCTCAGTCATGGCTGGGAAGAGGATTCTGGACAGGAAGAAAAGAGGTAGAAGATGAATAACTAACTCTCTTCTGCTGCGAAGGGAAAGCTACAGTGGAAGGAAGGATACGCTAGAGATAAGCACTGGAATATTCAAATGGAAAATGCTGGAACCAATCCTTGCATAGAAAATACAAAACAGAATTTAATGGCAGAGGAACCTGCCATTAAGGAGGGCATGTATGTAAACAAATCAGCTATACTTAGTCCTCCATGGACAAAACCAGACCAGAAATAACATGGAAAGTGGTCACAAACAAGGCTTAAAATTTTTTACAAAACTGAAATAAAATGGCTGGACAGTTACACACACAGCCCCCTAAATAATCTAATTTTTTTTAATGACAGAAGATATCCTCAGAATGCCCGTGAATTTTCTCCTGGGGCTTCAAAGCTGTCACTCTGTCGATAAAAATCGTATTCTTCCTTGTAAAATCTCTCCAGCTTTCCCTGTAAATAGAGCCTTCCAGAGTAGGAAATCCCAGCCTTCCTCCTGCCAGCAGATGAGAAAAGCCATCTGACAGCTTAGTTCTGTCTCCTCCCAGCTCTAATCATCGCTGGCATGTGTTTGCTTGTTGCTGGTGTAAACTGGCAGAGCAGAGACTCTAGGGAAACAAGGATAAGAAAGAGCATCCTGTCGACACAGCCTATGGTTGTGCTAAATGAAAGGTCAAAAACATAGCTGGGATAAGAAAAGAGGGAAAAGTGCACAAGGCCAAGAACTTCAGCTGGAATATGAAAGTGGGCCACAAGAGTTGGAATTCTGGCTATTATAAACAGTAAAACCAATACAGTATTGTAAAGCAAAATAAAGTAAAAATAAAAATAATTTTTAAAAAAAGAGTTGGAATTCTGGGTTGACTTAACAAAACAGGGCTACCTCAGAGCTTGTGAGAGTGGAAGATAGAATAAATGAGGCAGAGGCTGGAAAATAGATGTTTGGGAGAGCAATAAGCTTTCCACAGATGCATGTTAGAGGTATGTAGGTTTTCTCACCTGAGGGTCAAGAAGGTAGCTGAGACCCCAGGGCAGTGTGTCAGTGAGGCCAGAGAAGAGGAGTCTTTCTAAATGAACTGAATTCTCAAAAATAGAGGGTGGGGAGCATTAGACCTAAACATAAAAGATGTGCTGTGAGTGGGTTGTTTTTAGCTTTGCAGATAAACATTTTTAAATACATTGCAAGATGGGGGGAAAAATGGCCAAATGACTCTAGATGAGAGACAATTTTAAAACTGACTTGGAGGTCACAACAGAATTTTAGATAGCAGGCAAATTCACAAATACAGACTCTTGCAGAGTTCCTACAGCAAAGGAGGCACGAACAGAAGAGGAGAGAATATGTGGAGGCTCTAAGCTGATGGTTCTGAGACCCGCTCCTAGCCTGTAAGTAACAATGTTTTCCAACATGTGCTATGGAGGTTCAGGAGTACTGACTTAGAGCCAAGAAGGTCATGCTGTGCAGGTGAAGAAAGAAGGATGCAGTAGCACATTATAGGACTGATGGTCATGGACCGACAGGACTGCGGACACCCTGTGGATTCCAGCATCCACATTCAGGTGCAGATGATCAGAGGTCTCCCGCCTCCACATACCATTCCGTTCAAGGCCCTCTGTAAGCTCACTGGAAACTGGAGGTAGCCCTCAAAAATAGTAGCTCCTTAATTGATGTAAATTGTACTGAATGTACCCATAAACCTCTAAATTGACTCAGATTTAGCTTCCCTGGTGGCTCAGAGGTTAAAGCGTCTGCCTCCGATGTGGGAGACCCGGGTTCGATCCTTGGGTCGGGAAGATCCCCTGGAGAAGGAAATGGTAACCCACTCCAGTATTCTTGCCTGGAGAATCCCATGGACAGAGAAGCCTGGTAGGCTACAGTCCAAGGGGTCGCAAAGAGTCAGACAAGACTGAGTGACTTCATTTTAGCTTCTGCTTAAAATAGAAATAATCTGAAATTTATACCCAAACATCTTGTGCTCCTAGTGAATAAGTTGAGTCACTTTAGTATTTGTTCATCATTAGCACATATTTGTTGCTCTACCTATAATGTGAAAAATATCATATCAAGCATCTCATGTCCTGGATAGATACTAAAATAATCACATCAAATAAGTACATGATAACCTTTAATATGCATGAGATACCTTGGCACAGGCAAAGGTTATAAAAACTGAAAGAAAAATACCACTTTGAGTGCTGATGCAGGGGGAAACTTCACAGAGGAGGAGGGATCATTTGATTAGATCATGAAATTTGAAAATAATTTTCATAAGTAAGGTGAAAAGCAGGAAGGTATTTTTATATGGGGAGAATGAGTGAGCAAGTTGAATAGCAAGAAATTCCCAAGGCACACCTGGAGGAAAATAGCAGATTGGCTTAAGCAAAGTGGAATACTAATAAAAGTGTAGTAAGAGGTAAAAACATGACAGACATAAGAAGAATCCAGGCAGCTTGGTGAATGACTAGCTATGACGACAAAGCAGAAAAAGCATAATAGGTGAATTAAGCTTCAAGTCTGGGGGCTGAGCATTGTGATATTAATGACATGTAGGGAAGCCAGAACAGAACTGGTTTGAGGTGACATGAGATGATGAGTTTGAGGTGACAACATGACATCCTAGGGGAAATCACAAGTAAGCAGCTGAAGGTATAAATCTGGATCTCAAAGGAAAAACAAAATTGGAAATGTGGACTTGAGGATTATCAGTACAGCTAAGATCATCCCAGAAGCCTGTGAGTGGGTGAGTGTCAAGTGAGACAACTAGAGACAAGACACAGAGGAAGAAATGCCCACCAAGACAATAAAGAAGGAACAGTAAGGGAGTTGAAATGTACGTATTACCCCAACAGCAGAGTGAGGTCGGAGATCCAAGAGTGAATAATCAACACTGTCTATAGCAACAAGGGATAAAAGAGAAGACTTAGTTAAATTCAGCTCAGTTTGTTGACAAGCAGTTTACCCTTGAGAGAAATCGCAGCAGAATGATAAAGGTGAAAGACAAAATGATTTCAAGAATGAATTAAAGAATTTTGTAGAGGCAGATGAAAATAATGACCACTGACCCCTTTGAGAGAAAGAAAGTCTTGAAATTACTAGGTTTGCAACATTGTGAAAGAAAAGGATGGGAAAGTATTCATTTTAATTTGTGTTTCAAAGTTTCTGCACTCAAAGAAGAGTCCATTGGAAAAAGAACAAATGGAAATGTAAGAAAGTAATGGGAGAGCCTTCACTTTCACTTTTCACTTTCATGCACTGGAGAAGGAAATGGCAACCCACTCCAGTGTTCTTGCCTGGAAAATCCCAGGGACAGGGGAGCCTGGTGGGCTGCCATCGATGGGGGTCACGCAGAGTCAGACACGACTGAAGCGAGTTAGCAGCAATGGGACTGACAATTCAGGAAGAGCTGAGTCATTGGGAAAGACCCTGATGCTGGGAAATATTGAAGGCAAAAGAAGAAGAGGGCAGCAGATGATGAGATGGTTGGATAGGATCACTGACTCAATGGACATGATTCTGAGCAAACTCTAGTAGATGAAGGACAGGGAAGCCTGGCGTGCTGCGGTCCACAGATCACAAAGATTCAGACATGACTTAGCAACTGACCAACAGTTAGTAACAAGATCTAACTCTTACATGATCCTCATGTCTCAAGCACTATTCTAAATAGTTTACACACACTAGCCCATCTTATCATGTTCTAATAAGGTAGGTACTATTATTATCCTCACTTTATAGATGAATAAACAGAGACATTTGGTGGTGATATAATGTACCCAATATCACCACCTGGAAAGAATGATGTCAAGAAATGAACTCGGATGGACTGATCGAAGACATTGCATGCTTATCCACTGGGTTATGTTAGTTGCAAGGGTTAAAGAAGGAAGTAAGAGTAATGACTCCCTTCATGAGGTAGAGGAAAGAGAGGATATACTGGTATAACCAAGATAAAAGGGAAAGTGCCTGAACATCATCCTATGTGATAGGATGTCATATAAGGTTCATCATATGAACTTATGAAAGTAGGAGAAGAGATCAGGGATTAGTGTAAAGATTTAGGGCAAGAGAGGAGTACACACTACAGATCCAACAGAAGAATAAAACCTATCAAACATTTTTCTGTCGCTACCGTTGATATAGAAGCCCCAAAGATAGCTATGTAAGGTCAAGTTCAGTGTGGATCTCTGGGGGAGGGGTGGGAAGGTTTGAGTTTGGAGATAAACCTAGCAGGTAAGGCTGAAAGTAAAGCCTGGGAAGGATGTTAGGATATTGAAGATAAGTTAATTTAAATGACTATATTTTACAATTCCAGACAAGTTATTTCATTTAGTACACTGTTGGCCATTACAAGTTTAGTAAACACAAAGGTGAAATTGAATAATCCATATACATTTTAATAAGAGCAATTAAAATATCAGACTAAGCAATTGAATATTCCATCAAGAAATGCTAACATTATTATTATTATTATTTCAGATGTGAATATTTCTTTATTCAATATCAATAAATCTCAGACATTGAAAGACAAAATCTACTGTGAAGTTTTTATAAAATGAAAATAGTTGTCTAGCCTCAAATGGCTGTGATATATTTTTCTTCACAGGCAGACCAAGAAAAGGCTAAAACATGGATGAAATACTGACTTTATCTTTGCTGCATGTCTCCAGGAAATGCTACCAAAATGTCAAAGGAAAAACTATTTGGAGCAATTGATATTTATAAAATACAAATATAATCCCTGTCNTTTTTCTTCACAGGCAGACCAAGAAAAGGCTAAAACATGGATGAAATACTGACTTTATCTTTGCTGCATGTCTCCAGGAAATGCTACCAAAATGTCAAAGGAAAAACTATTTGGAGCAATTGATATTTATAAAATACAAATATAATCCTATGATGCTCATCAATGACATTATAAGAAAATGGCATGTTATCAAAATATTAAGTCTAATAGCTAAATGAATTTCATAGATGTTGGCTAGTATTAAAATAGGGAGAATTTAAAGCAATGTAAAATCATTTACAAATATTATACTCTCCATGAAATACTTTTTCTAGGCCAAGAATTAGAAGCAACATAATGTCATACAAATGCCATCCTGAACTTAGCCTAAAAACACTTTGTTTGCAGAAAATGATTACTTTTTAAAAATTTGTCACTTTTTCCATAAATTTTTAAAGTTGATATGTTGTATTTTCATTTCTTATTTAGTTCAAGAAATTTTCTTTCTCTTTCTCTTGCTTTTTTAGCCGCATGGCATGTGGGATCTTAGTTCCCCTACCAGGGATTGAACTTGCTTTCCCTGCAAAGGAAGCTCAGATCCTCAACCACAGGACTGCCAGGGGAGTCCCAGAAATGAATACTTTAAAAATTTAATTCAGGGTTGACCATTCAATCATGATAAATGCTATTAAATATAAAAAGCAAAATTTTCCTAATTATTGTGTTAATTTTTTGGATGATTTTTTGGTGTTTAGATTGGATTGATGAACAGTTGTTTTTTTTTTAATGCTTTAGGGTTCAAGGAATATTAATTAGTCAACTGTATATACTCTGGAACATATGGTCTTGATTGATTTCCAAGTATAGAGGTATATTTCATTAAATATAGAGATTTTTCAAAACAAATGCTTTAAACCAAGATTTTGAATTTAAAAATGATTTAACTGCTGATTGCTTTTGACTAGTCAATTCTTTTAGAAAAGTTTCAAAATCTGAGAGCCTGTGCTAGCCAGGACGTCCTTATAGTAATGCTCAGAAGAGCAAATGATGCTTATACCTAAGCCTCTTGTGCTACTGACTGCTTGCTTCTAATAGAATATTCATGATTACATTCCAAAGCCAACTATAAAATTTTTGCTTTGTTAAAAATATATTTTAGGTACTGAACACCTCATTATTTTTTACATGTCTCACCACTATACATTATGAGGCAAATAGATTCATTTTAAAGTAAAATATCAATATTATGTTACAGATATCCATAGAAATTCTAAGTATTCCATTGCACACTGACTGCAATTATAAATGCTTCCTCATCAAGGCACTGTCATTTTGAGACGATTTTAAGAACTTTGAACTGAGACTAGAAGATAAATTAATAATGGCCTCTTGTCAAGCTTTGAAGCATGTCTTGGGATTTCCACTTTGGGATTACATCATGAAACAATAAGCAGTGCAAATCAGGAAATGACTCTGAAAGGAAAGAAATATTTCACACTTTCCCAAGGTTAATTATTATCTTTTTGTAAGGACATGTGCCTTCCCACAAATATTTAATATTCTTAATATACTTCAATATTTGTAATATATGTTTTCCCCACATTTAAGCATGAAGAAGTTCAGAGCATGGGGCATTCTCACCTTATTATATGCGTTGTGACTAAACAAGGTCTGAGAATTCTCCTGTTCATCACTCAGGGAGAAGGAGGACAAGTGACTGAAGGGTCCGGGGGTAAGACAGTCAGCATGCGGGCGGGTCTGTGGTCGCAGTAGGGACTTAGCAGGAGGATGGAGTCTAGTCTGATATAAAGGATGGAGAGAAACAGGCTTGGGAGGGACAGGCACATCCTGGGAAGAAGAAAGGCATAAAGAGGATGTTAGTGGGCAAAAAGTTATGCTTACTGGAAACTGAGTCTAAGTACTATTGATGCTGGGCTTCCTTGGTGGTTCAGATGGTAAAGAATCTCATTGAAATGCAGGAGACCTGGGTTCGATCCCTGGCTTGGGAAGATCAAGTGGAGAAGGGAATGGCTACCTATTCCAGTATTTTTGCCTGGGAAATCCCTTGGACAGAGGAGCCTGGCCAGCTACAGTCCATGGGGTCACAAAGACTCAGACAAGACTGCGTGACTAACACATACCCACTATGGACAGTGCATCAGAATATTTTACTAGCAGGAAGTACATCTCTCCTTACACTTTGAATCCTCACAAGACTCCTGCTTTTACAGTGCATTGTCTGTCTCTTCCAGTAATTTCTGTAGCCTGCCCACCTCCAGCCTCTTCTGCAGAACTGAACTAGTATCTGCAGTGAGTCCTGATGGGACCACATTTGTTTAAGGACAGAACTCATCCCAAAGGTGGGAAGATGGGACTAAAGTCTCTAAGGAAGAGGTAAGAGTGGAATTTAACTTAAAAGTACTTCTCATTTGGTCTGGAAGAAACTGGGGGAAGAAAGTGGGAAGGCATCATAGAGAATATCGACTCATGATTTAATCCATAGTGCCATGAGTTTTGGGGTTGGGCTGAGTATGAGGAAGAAATCAGAGAAAGATGAGTCTAGAAAGAATGAATGAAGATGTTCATTCCAGGAAGTGTGTTATTTTGGGAAGAAACTGGAGAACAAACAGACAAACTCAACTGTAGAGGAGAGAGGCAATGAGGTTTTAACCAAAGAGGCTCTTTCCACCCCTGGAAAGGGATGCCTGTGGAAGTCTTGAAGGAAGTAAGAACTAGGAGGTGAGACCTTCAATTATGTGAAAGGAGCAAAAAAAAAAAAAAAAAAAAAAAAAACCACCATGGGGGGAAGTCTCGAGCTTACAAAGAAAACTCAAAAGAAGGGCCTATATACATATTTATCATAAAAGAAAAGAGTTACTAATTGCAGACCTTTTTTAAGCACCTCTTATATTCCTGAAATTTTTACTGTAAGATAATAAGTTGACAGTGATTATCCTACAGTAAAATTCCTTAGGGCACAAACCTTATAAAATGAAATCTGTTTTATTCACTTTTGTAACCTCAGCATCAAGCATAATGCCTAATGGAGCAGATGTTCAATGCAATAATGACTAAATTTTCAAAAGAATATGATATATTCAAAGAGGTCAAGAATGCATTCAACTATTTCATTATTTTTCGGTTCTATTAGCAATAAATGAATGTATTTGGCTGTGTGAAATGGAAATTTAGTACAAAATAATGCACATTACTCAAAATGACATTCAGTTAAACAAGAAAATTCAACTTTTAAAACTATTCAATTAATATTTTTTCTGTTAGCCAAATTGATTTTGTCAAAATCATGATTGATTAAGTCCTAATTGGTTTTCTAAAATTTATGCTGAATCTGTTTGTGGTATCAGAAGATGCCTCCTGCAATGGGGTCAAGCTTATTTTAAAAACTTACTTCAAAACATACTTTAAAAATATTTAAGCAAGTTAATCACCCTGATACCAAAGCCAGACAAAGACAACACAAGAAAAGAAAACTACAGGACAATATCACTGATGAACATAGATGTAAACTCCTCAACAAAATTTTAGCAAACAGAATTCAGCAACACATCAAAAAGTTCATACAGCATGATTAAGTAGGGTTTATTCCAGGGATGCAAGGATTCTTCAATATATGCAAATCAATTTATGTGATACACAATATTAACAAATTGAAAGATAAAAACCATATGATCATTTCAATCAATGTAGAAAAAGCCTTTGACAAAATTCAGCACCTATTTATGATTAAAACTCTTCAAAAAATGTGCATGGAAGGAGCCAACCTCAACATAGTAAAGGCCGTATATGATAAGCCTACAGCAAACATTATTCTCAGTGGTGAAAAACTGAAAGTATTCACCCTGATTAGGAAGAAGACAAGGGTGTCCACTTTTGCCACTATTATTCAACATAGTTCTGGAAGTCCTAGCTACAGCTCTCAGAGAAGAAAAAGAAATAAAAGGAATCCAGATTGGAAAAGAAGTAGTAAAGCTCTCACTGTTTGCAGATGATATGATACTGTACATAGAAAACCCTAAAAAGTATCAAAACATTACTAGAGTTAATCAGTGAATTTAGCAAGGTTGCAGAATACAAAATCAATATACAGAAATCACTTTCATTTCTATATACTAACAATGAAAAATCAGAAAGAGATATTAAGGAATCAACCCCATTCACCATTGCAACAGAAAGAATTAAGTATCTAGGAATAAACTTATCTAAGGAAATGAAAGAACTGTACACAGGAAATTATAAGACACTAATGAAAGAAATCAAAGACAACATAAACAAATGGAGAGATACTCCATGTTCCTGGGTAGGAAGAATCAATATTGTGAAAATGACTACACTACCAAATGCAATCTACAGATTCAATGTGATCCTATCAAATTACCAATGGCATTTTTCACAGAAGTAGAACCAAAAAATCTCACAATTCATATGGAAACACAAAAAACCCTGAATAGCCAAAGCAGTCTTAAGAAAGAAATCTGGAACTTGAGGAATCAACCTTCCTGACTTCAGATTATACTACAAAGCTATAGTCATCAAGACAATATGGTATGGACAGAAAAACAGAAATATAGACCAATGGAACAAGACAGAAAGCCCAGAAATAAATCCATGCACCTATGGGTACCTTATTTTTGACAAAAGAGGCAAGAATATACAATGGGGCAAAGGCAGCCTCTTCAATAAATGGTGCTGGGAAACCTGGACAGCTACACATAAAAGAATGAAATTAGAACACTTCCTAACACCATACACAAAGATAAACTCAAAATGGATTAATGACCTAAATGTAAGACCAGAAACTAGAAAACTCTTAGAGGAAAACATAGGCACAACACTCGATGACATAAATCAAAGCAAGATCCTCTATGACCTAGAGTAATGGAAATAAAAACAAAAGTAAACAAGTGAGACCTAATTAAACTTAAAAGCTTTTGCACAGCAAAGGAAACTTATTATAAGCGAGGTGAAAAGACAACCCTCAGAATGGGAGAAAATAATAGCAAATAAAACAACTGACAAAGGATCAATTTCCAAAATATACAAGCAGCTCATACAGCTCAACACCAGAAAAGCAAACAACCCAATCAACAGTGGGAAAAAGACCTAAACAGACAGTTCTCCAAAGAAGACATACAGATGGCTAATAAACACATGAAAAGATGCTCAACATTGCTTATTTTGGGAGAAATGCAAATCAAATCTTATTAGTTTCTGTTTTTTTACCTTGTGTTTATTTTAAATATCAAACAAATAGAAATCTACATTTCACTTCCCTATGAGCCACATTACTGAGTTATTTCACTGGTTTTAACCATCGTTCAGTGCTTCTCTTGGAAGTCCCAGGTATATAACCTAAAATGCCAAATCAATTAGGACTGTCATAAATTTAGCTCTTCTTTGCCAGTTTGTACAATTTTCAGTATTTTCTTTTGTCTAATCCCATTGGCTAATGCCTCTAACATTATTATTGTTAAATAACAGTCATGTTAATGTGCAATTTTAATGGGAGTCTTGTCGTATTTGTCCACTAAAGGTAGCTTTTAGATTAAAATGTATTCTAATAATATTTTATTTCTCAATCAACTGTTTCATTATTTTATCAACTAATTACATTTCTTAATTGATGTGAAAAGTAGTTAATATGAAAACTGAGTAGTAAGCACAAAGAATAATTGTGTAAGAAAAAGTCAGCATTGTTGTTGATGATTTACAGTGCCTAGGAAAAGAAACTACACAGTCTCTGGTTTATAGTCTGGGTTCAGCTTTTTTTCCTTGAAAGCTTTTTTAAATTAATTTATTTTATTGAAGAAGAGTTATAAATTTTCTTCCAAGGACTATTTTAGGTATGTCTGATAAGTTATAACAGATGATTATCTCATTATCTTTTTTCAGGTAGAAATTTTATATTTAATTTCTTCTTTAATCAAATAATTTGCTGAAAAGCCAATTTTTCAATATATAGCTGACAGGGATTTTGTGTTTTCTAAATTTGTTATTAATTTTATCAGAGAAAGTTCTCTACCATTTTTTTCACGGCAATTAATATTTTTACTGAGGTATATTTTATTAACAATGTTATAAAAATTTTAGATGTACAATATGATGATTCACAACTTTTAAAGATTATTCTCCATTTACAGTTACTATACAATATTGGCTATATTTTGTTGCAGGATACAGTTGAACTACATACATATTAATTCAATTTGCTTAAGAGGATCTATCTTTACTTAGTTTCCTATATAATCTATCATAACCTGAAAAGTGAGATCTTTATCCCCAATGTATTTTCACTTTTTCTCACCTTATGTCTTGCCTTTGCCTTATGAGTGTTGATGCTATATTCTGGTGTTTAGATACCCTAATGATTGTATCTTCCATGTGAATTTTATCTTTTAGCATATTGTCTTATTTAACGAAATTCTATTTAAGAGCCTCTTGATGAAAGTAGAAGAGGAGAGTGAAAAAGCTGGCTCAAAACTCAACATTCAAAAAACTAAGAACATCGCATCTGGTCCCATTAATTAATGACAAATAGATGGGGAAACAATGGAAATGGTGACAAACTTTATTTTCTTGGACTCATTATAGATGGTGACTGTAGTCATGATATTAAAAGTCTTACTCCTTGGAATACAAGCTATGACAAGCCTAGACAACATATTAAAAAGCAAAGACATTACTGACAAAGGTCAGTATAGTCAAAGCTATGGTTTTTCCAGTAATCATGTATTGATGTGAGAGTTGGACCATAAAGAAAGCTGAGCACTGAAGAATTGATGCTTTTGAACTGGGTTGTTGGAGAAGATTCTTGAGAGTCCCTTGGACTGCAAAGAGATCAAACCAGTTAACCCTAAAGGAAATAAGTCCTGAATATTCATTGGAAGGACTGTGCTGAAGCTGAAGCTCCAATACTTTGGCCACCTGATGCAAAGAACTGACTCATTGGAAAAGACCCTGATTCTGGGAAAGATTGAAGGTGGGAGGAGAAGGGGAGACAGAGGATGAGATGGTTGGATGGCATCACCGACGCAATGGACATGAATTTGAGTAATCTCTGGGAGTTGGTGGTGGACAGGGAAGCCTGGCGTGCTGCAGTCCATGGCGTCACAAAGAGTTGAACACAACTGAGCAATGAACTGAACTGAAGGAAATTTTGGCCAGGAGTCAGCCTTCCCAATATGAAGATTATAATCTCTCCTTCTTTGGTTTGTAGCACCTAGAACAAAACTTTGTCATCCTCAACTCTTCTCATTCACTGGGTTTTACAGTCCCAGCTTTTGTTTGTTATCCAATCTGACAGGCTTTTCTTTTCCCTTTATAAATATTTTGTTTATCTCCACATTAAATGAATCTTTCCTGGACTGTAAGTTTTTGCAAGAGGTTCATATGAGGAAGGGACAGTTACCTGGGATTGTCTTTGTGCTCCAAAGATACAGGCTTTGGGGTATGAGTCTCTTTAGCCTTTATTTTTCCTTAAATAATGAAGACTGTCATCTGTACAGTATTTTATGTGGCAACTTATCTGTGTTCAGGCTGCCACAGAGACAGCCTCCTACAAATATGACTTGCTCTGTGATTCACTCTATAGCCTCACCTCTTCTACGTCTCAGAACAAAATCAGGTCAGGGATCTCCTGTTACCATCACATGCACCCATGCAACGACAAGTGCTTGGGGTTTACATATTAAGGCGTATGCCACATGTTCAAGAAGGGTGTTTACTGACTGTAACCTTACTCCATTTCCTCCCAGATTCACATCTGCTCACACTTGGCACTGATCTTAGCGGCCTTTAGTTGTCGCCTCAGTTTTTTGTTTGTTTGTTTCTCCTCCTTTTTGCTTCCAGATGATGTCAATGATAAAATGTGATTCATGGATAACTTGATCGTTGTCATAGTCAAGAACCCCCTTTACAGTTTTGAAAAACACTCATAATGCATCATGAACTTTTTAAAACAGTTCGCCATAAGGAGATAACTTGAACTCTGGATGAGCCAAAACATTTTCTTGGTTCTTCTCTATATCGTTATTGTAAATTATGTAAATATCTTTTATATCCATGTCCCTATATTCCTATTCCTATATATAGGAGTCTTTACTATATGTATAAAATCATATGCATATATGTAATATATGTTGTGTGCATCTGTATCTACATTTTCCTTTTCATCATAGCTTACCTATGAATATTTATATAATTTGCAACCTTATAACACAGTCCATTATATATATATATATATATATATATATATATATACACCATTGCTGATTATACCTTCACAGCTTTCTCAAAGAACAATGATTTCATTAAAAGCACTTATTTTAGAAAATAAAATATATTCTGACTTAATTTTCCTTTAAGTATTTCATATTTAGAACACAAATGCTAAAATGAGAATATTTTTACATTTTTACTTTGATCCAGCTGCATAATAAAACTCTAGTATAGTGTAATTTGCTCATTACTTTTTCAAACACTCAGAGGTGTTTTCTATGCATTTTCTAAAGGCATTTGATACAAAGGAGTAAATTTCAGTTCCTCATTCTTTTGTTTTCTATGTGTCATATTACAATGTTTACTGCAGTAGGAAAAAATACATATCCCCAATGAAACTGGATTTTTAATTTCTTCCTTTATTAAGGTTCCTCAGAAAAGATGTTGTCATTTACTTAAGGAAAACTTTAGTAGTTAGTGCCCCTTGCTTTTAACTAGCAAGCTCTGGTGGTTGGTGATGGACAGGGAAGCCAGGCATTCTGTAGTCCATGGGGCCACAAAGAGTCAGACACAGCTGGATGACTGAACTGAACTGAACTGCCTTTAAACATTCCTGAAAATTGCACAGCATCTCCAAGTCCTAGATGCCTACTTTGTAAATGCCTTGCTGATTATGATGCCATAATAAAATTATTATTTAAAATTCAAAGCAAAAAAACTATAAGCTGAGGGTTAGGTATGCTAATAATTAAATAGTTACAAAACAAAAACAAACTCACAGACAGAGGACAGACTTATGGTTTCCAAGGGAGAGGGGGTGGAGAAGGGATGGACTGAGAGTTTGGGCTTAGCAGACACAAATTCTTATATATATTGAATCAATAAACAACAAGGTCCTACTGTTTATAGATTAGGGAACTATATTCAATATCCTATGAATGGAAAAATATGAAAAAGAATTTAGTGTATAACTGAATCACTTTGTGGTATTCCAGAAATTAATACAACATTGGAAATCAACTATACTTCAATCACATTTTAAAATATAATGAAAGTAGACATAAAATCTTATTTCAAATATTAACATATATTAGGGAATCTAGAGAAATGGTATTGATGATTTATTTGCAGGGCAGAAACAGAGACGCAGACATAGAGAACAAACTTGTGCACACAGAGAAGGAAGGGAAGGATGGGACAAACTGAGAGAGTAGTGTTGACATATATACACTACCATGTGTAAAATAGACGGCCAGTGGGAAGCTGCTGGATAACACAGTGAACCCAGCCTGAGGCTCGGTGACGTCCTAGAGGGTGCAATTGGGGGCGGGTGGGAGGAAGGCTCAAGAAGGAGGGAATATGTATATACTTATGGCTGATTCGTGCTGTTGAACAGCAGAAACCAACACAACATTGTAAAGCAATTATCTTCCAGTTAAAAATAAAAATTAAAAAAATTAATAATTTCACATTTGGCCTCAGTTCAGTTCAGTCACTCAGTCATGTCCGACTCTTTGCGACCCCATGAACCGCGCACGCCAGGTCTCCCTGTCCATCACCAACTCCTGGAGTTCACTCAAACTCATGTCCATCAAGTTGGTGATGCCATCTAGCCATCTCATCCTCTGTCATCCCCTTCTCCTCCTGCCCTCAATCTTTCCTAGCATCAGGTTCTTTTCAAATGAATCAGCTCTTTGCATCAGATGGCCAAATTATTGGAGTTTGAGCTTCAACATCAATCCCTCCAATGAACACCCAGGACTGATCTCCTTTAGCATAGACTGGTTGGATCTCCTTGCACAGAAGAACTGTACAAAAAAGATCTTCACGACCCAGATAATCATGATGGTGTGATCACCTAGAACCAGACATCCTGGAATGTGAAGTCAAGTGAGTCTTAGGAAGTATCACTATGAACAAAGCTAGTGGAGGTGATGGAATTCCAGTTGAACTATTTCAAATTTGGACTACTTCTTGTAAAATTCCAGTAGATTATCAGTGTTTATAACTTATATTTATGACTGATAGCAGGCTTATCCTAGACCTAAGTGTTAAATGACCTCTGGTCACTTCTTATCATTTTTTTATTCATTTTCTATATGAACAGTGGTATATTCAATCTAAATTATTTTGTAGAAGTTATTAAAATAAAGGTATTTGCTTACTGTATGAAGAATATTTATTTTAAAATAGTTGAAATGATAAATCTTGCATCCAGTTGGGCACACAAACTGCAATAAAAGCCAGCTGAGGACTTTCTGTCCATTGCACAAAGCTGAAGAGCCCTGACCCTTGCCTGGGAAATCTCACTTAGGATATACGTGAGTGGCAACATTCAGTCCTACAAAAGAGGCTAATGTAAAATCACATGCATCAACAAAGCTTAAAATCTTTCTTACTCTTAGAGAACCAACTTATGCTTGCCTAGGGGGAAAGAATAGTGGGGAGAAATAGTTGGGGAGTTTAGTATTGACATGCACACACTGCTATATTTAAAATGAATAACCAGCAAGGTCGTACTCTACAGCACAAAGAACTCTGCCCAATGTTATGTGGCAGCCTGGATGGGAGGAGGGTTCGGGTGAAAATGGATACACATATATCCACCTGAAACTATCACGACATTGTTAATCAGCTATACTTCAATACAAAAAAAAAA
>SJYV01005619.1:0-13405 GCA_006410875.1 Neotragus pygmaeus | reverse complement strand
CTCACCAGTTGAGGGGACACCTGCCGGGACAGGATTGGCAGATAGACTTTACTCACATGCCTAGACATCAGACTTTCCAGTATATGCTGGTCTGTGTCGACACCTTTTCTGGATGGGTAGAAGCATTCCCCACTGCCCGGGAGACAGCCGATACCATCACCAACACTCTTAACACACCTCATTCCACGGTTTGGGCTCCCCAACTCCATTCAGTCTGATAACAGGCCCACCTTTGTTTCTCAAATCAGTCAGCAAATAACCGAGGCATTAAACATTTCTTGGCACTTACATGTCCCATACAGGCCTCAGTCATCAGGCAAGGTGGAACGGGCCAATGGCATCCTCAAGACTCATCTGACCAGGTTAACAGCAGAACTCCGTCTCTCCTGGGTCAATCTCCTGCCAGCAGCCCTGACCTGCATACGGACAACTCCTCATGCCAAGATNGGCCTCAGTCATCAGGCAAGGTGGAACGGGCCAATGGCATCCTCAAGACTCATCTGACCAGGTTAACAGCAGAACTCCGTCTCTCCTGGGTCAATCTCCTGCCAGCAGCCCTGACCTGCATACGGACAACTCCTCATGCCAAGATGGGTTTGACACCTTTTGAACTGCTGTACGGTAGGCCATATCTACTGACCAGCCTTCCAGATCCCCCAACCCCTCCTCTGGGGACTTACTTGCCCTACTTCACCCTCCTAAGGTTCCTACTCAGAGAACACGCTGACCGTGTCCTCCCTCAACCAGTCGGAGACCATAACCAGGAGATCCGGCCCCCCACTTTGGCACCAGGAGATCAGGTCCTCCTAAAAATGCTGACACCTCAACCCCTTCAGCCCCGGTGGACTGGGCCTTTCACAGTGGTCCTCACCACCCCTACACCAAGCAAACTGTGGGGACACGAGTCCTGGTACCACATCACATGGCTTAAGCGGGCTCCACTACATGGCCTGCCTCCTCCCAAACCCTTCGAGACTTACACCTCTAAAATCTCTGGCCCTACCAAGATCACCATTACTAAGACACCCTTGCCTCCCGCCAATGACTAACATGTCCCATCCAATGCTNCTTTGTCTATACAGACCTTTGTGAGCAGAGAGATGTCTCTGCTTATGTGCCTGTACAAATGGACAAAGTATGTGTTTTGTTGCAAAATCCATCAAAGCACAAGCAACCCAAATGTTCAATAGAGCAAATTAGTTATGACTCACGTATGCAATTAAATGCTATGCACTTAATGAAAGGAATGAGGAAGCTCTAACATGACATGTTAAGTTTTTACAATAAACTGTATAATGAAAAAAGAATTTTTAAACAACACCTAGACTCTCATATTCCTTTCCATGAGAAAAGGGTTCTGATTTAGCAATACTGCAGTTCACTGATGCCTGTGGTTAATGATCACAGTTAAGTCAGGGACATTTTTGTTAGGTGCAACAAGCAATTTTTCCAGCAGTTAAGCTTCGTCGGACCATGCTATTTTGAGATGTTCCGTGGTGGTGTACATGCCTGGGGGCAGGTGTGCCACCATACTTGTTATGGTTAAAAACTTTATAGAGGCTAGAATTGGAAATAGCAAATAGTCATTAACAGAATGGCAAGTGGGTTCTCCTTTTAAGTCTACTGAGAAGGAGGCCCATGTGTTATTTAGGTGCTCTGACATTCATTTATTCATTCAACAAACATTTCCTGAACAGCTACTATGCAGCAAAATGTTGCCCTTGGGGCTGGAGTTAAAACCCTCATGTAAGGACAACACTCAAAGTATGACCGAGGATATGATAATAAAAGACAGCAATCTGCATTGTCACTATAATAATGATAAAGAGGAACCCTTGACAGCATCAGAAAGGAGTTCTCTGAGAGCAGAGGCTGTATTGTTCACAGCATCTGCATTCACAGCACTCTAGTCCGCGCTTGGCACATAGCTGGTTAATGTCTGGAATTTGCTAAATGAATGAGTGAATGAACAAATGAATTGATAGAATCAGGGTTCTAACAAATAACAGAAGAGGTACTTCCCCGGTGGTACGGTGGATAAGAATCCACCTGCTTATACAAAGGACACAGGTTCGATCCCTGGTCTGGGAAGAGTCCACGTGCCACAGAGCAACTAAGGCTGTGCACCAGGACTTCTGAACCTGTGTGCCTAGAGCCCGGGCTCCACAATAAGAGAAGCGACCGCAATGAGAAGCCTGCACCCCGCCACGAGTAGGCCCCTCTCGCCGCAACTGGAGAAAGCCCGCACACAGCCACCAAGACCCACTGCAACCAAAAATAAATACATTAAAAAAATGTAACAGAAAACACACTCCAGTTAGGATAATTTGAGGAAAGACTCTTCATGAAGGGGCATGTGAGTGCCTGTTGGAGAAGCACATGGAATGGTACAGAAACGCAGGTGGAAGGACGGATGTTGTCACACCTGTAGGCTGTAGGAGGCGAGAGGAATTGGGTTACGGAACTGGGAGGGAACTGGATTCACATCCCTGTCTCCTATTGAATCGCCTGGGGAGCCAGAGGGCAGGGAGCCTGAATGTCTCCGTCAGGCTGCGCACCTGAAGGTATTTACCACACACACCCGGGGGCCTGGTTCTTTCCTGCACTGCTCCACTCTGAGAGGAGGGGTGTCATCGCCATGTTGCCAAGGAAACAGGATGGAATTAGCTCGGTCCCTTGCCCCAGCTATCTTTAGGAAGAGGCAGAACTACTCTCCTAAGAAATGCCAACATTTGTGGAGATTTTAAACCCAGGTGGCCCAGAGCTTGGGGCCCACAGACAGACTGTATAGTTGGGAGGGAAATTATTACTGCTACTCTGGGCCTCAGTCTCCCCATCTGGAAAAGGGAATGATTCCCATCTTCGAGAATTCTTGCGATGATTCAATAACCGTGATATAGAAATTGGCACATAGTCAATAAAAGGAAAATGTTGACCTGCGAAGTGTGTGAAGCATGGTTTTGGGTGGGAGAGTGTGGTTGTTCATTTTTGGTTAATTACTTTATACTTGTGTTCATCAGTTTTTTGGCCCCAAACAGATAACGGTTAGATACCAAAGCAAGTTGCTTTCCCCACTCCTCTCTGCTTTCTTTCCCTCCCTCCTCTCTCTCTCTTCCTTTAACCTGGGGCCTTTCGGTATCCTCTGCCTCAGTTTTCTGTGTTGGACCCTAGGCTCCTGGGCCATCCTCTGAGTGGCCACGTGGCCAGTGCCTGCCACAGCTGGGGAGTCGTCCTCCACTCGGAATTCAGGGGCCTCTTCCTCCTCCCTGCCAACAGCCGCTCCCTCCGGGGAGCCAGGAGAACCAGGAGAGAGGGCCCAAGGCAAAGATGTGGATCGTCGGAGACTTAGATGCGACTGGCCTGCTTCCTCCTGCAATTCTAACGGATGGGCTTCCAGGAGCGAACACTCTTTGCCATTTATTCTATTAATATTTATAACAATTCCTCAAAATGGATATCATCCCATTTTACAAAGAAGGGAAGTACGGATCACAGAGATTAAGTAAATTTGGCCAAAAATCATACATATGGCAGAGCCACAGAAAATGTGAATGACTCTGAATCTCCTACTTTCTTATCCTTTCTTAAACTTTATGGAGCCTTAAGTATATTTTCTGAAGACTTAAAGAGCTTTAATTTTCTAATCNCCTCAAAATGGATATCATCCCATTTTACAAAGAAGGGAAGTATGGATCACAGAGATTAAGTAAATTTAGCCAAAAATCATACATATGGCAGAGCCACAGAAAATGTGAATGCCTCTGAATCTCCTACTTTCTTATCCTTTCTTAAACTTTATGGAGCCTTCAGTATGTTTTCTGAAGACTTAAAGAGCTTTAATTTTCTAATCATAAAAGCAATTTGTTGTTGTTGTTTAGTCACTAAGCCGTGTTTGACTCTTTCCTGACCCTATGGATTACAGCCCACCATGCTCCTCTGTCCACGGATTTTTCCAGGCAAGAATACTGGAGTGGGTTGCCATTTTCTTCTCAAGGGGATCTTCCTGACCCAAGGATTGAACCTACCTCTCCTGCATTGGCTGGCAGGTTCTCTACTACTGAGCCACCAGGGAAGCCCTATAAAAACAATATTGGATTATAATAGAAAATATGTAAAGTAGGAAGGACATTTTCACATAGCTGCAGTCATACTGTCTGTATGTTTGTGGATTTTTTTCATGTAACATAATACATGCCTTGTTCCACAGTCCTAGAAATTCTTTGTAAACCTTATTTTTAGTGGCTGCTAATAATTCCTTAGTTGGGTACACTATCATTTACTTAAACAATCATCTATTGTCAGACCATCCAGTGGTTTCCAGTTCCTTGCTGTCAGCAACGTTGCTGCAAAGAGCATCTTTTTATTCAGAAAGCTTTTTCTGTTTGCCCTATTTCCTTAAGATGGTTTCTCAGAAGTGGAAATACTGGTTCAGTTACCAGTTCGCGTTCTATGTCTCTTCGTACATATTGCCAAGTTGTTCCCCAAAGGGTGGCCCCGGCAGTGGGGAGAGCATTCTGCGGGTACTTTTCCGCTCTTAACNCCTGTCCATCACTATCTCCTGGAATTTGCCCAAACTCATGTCCATTGTGTAGATGAGGCCATCCAACCATCTCATTCTCTGTTGTCCCCTTCTCCTGCCCTCCATCTTTCCCAGCATCAGGGTCTTTTCCAGTGAGTCGACTCGTCACATCAGGTGGCCAAAGAATTGGAGCTTTAGCTTCCACGTCAGTCCTTCCAATGAATCTTCAGGACTGATTTCCTTTAGGATTGACTGGTTTGATCTCTTTGATGTCCAAGGGACTCTCAAGAGTCTTCTCCAGCACTACAGTGCAAAAGCATCGATATGTCAGTGCTCAGCCTTCTTTATGGTCCAGCTCTCACATACACACATGACTACTGGAAAAACTTTGTCTATACAGACCTTTGTGAGCAGAGAGATGTCTCTGCTTATGTGCCTGTACAAATGGACAAAGTATGTGTTTTGTTGCAAAATCCATCAAAGCACAAGCAACCCAAATGTTCAATAGAGCAAATTAGTTATGACTCACGTATGCAATTAAATGCTATGCACTTAATGAAAGGAATGAGGAAGCTCTAACATGACATGTTAAGTTTTTACAATAAACTGTATAATGAAAAAAGAATTTTTAAACAACACCTAGACTCTCATATTCCTTTCCATGAGAAAAGGGTTCTGATTTAGCAATACTGCAGTTCACTGATGCCTGTGGTTAATGATCACAGTTAAGTCAGGGACATTTTTGTTAGGTGCAACAAGCAATTTTTCCAGCAGTTAAGCTTCGTCGGACCATGCTATTTTGAGATGTTCCGTGGTGGTGTACATGCCTGGGGGCAGGTGTGCCACCATACTTGTTATGGTTAAAAACTTTATAGAGGCTAGAATTGGAAATAGCAAATAGTCATTAACAGAATGGCAAGTGGGTTCTCCTTTTAAGTCTACTGAGAAGGAGGCCCATGTGTTATTTAGGTGCTCTGACATTCATTTATTCATTCAACAAACATTTCCTGAACAGCTACTATGAAGCAAAATGTTGCCCTTGGGGCTGGAGTTAAAACCCTCATGTAAGGACAACACTCAAAGTATGACCGAGGATATGATAATAAAAGACAGCAATCTGCATTGTCACTATAATAATGATAAAGAGGAACCCTTGACAGCATCAGAAAGGAGTTCTCTGAGAGCAGAGGCTGTATTGTTCACAGCATCTGCATTCACAGCACTCTAGTCCGCGCTTGGCACATAGCTGGTTAATGTCTGGAATTTGCTAAATGAATGAGTGAATGAACAAATGAATTGATAGAATCAGGGTTCTAACAAATAACAGAAGAGGTACTTCCCCGGTGGTACGGTGGATAAGAATCCACCTGCTTATACAAAGGACACAGGTTCGATCCCTGGTCTGGGAAGAGTCCACGTGCCACAGAGCAACTAAGGCTGTGCACCAGGACTTCTGAACCTGTGTGCCTAGAGCCCGGGCTCCACAATAAGAGAAGCGACCGCAATGAGAAGCCTGCACCCCGCCACGAGTAGGCCCCTCTCGCCGCAACTGGAGAAAGCCCGCACACAGCCACCAAGACCCACTGCAACCAAAAATAAATACATTAAAAAAATGTAACAGAAAACACACTCCAGTTAGGATAATTTGAGGAAAGACTCTTCATGAAGGGGCATGTGAGTGCCTGTTGGAGAAGCACATGGAATGGTACAGAAACGCAGGTGGAAGGACGGATGTTGTCACACCTGTAGGCTGTAGGAGGCGAGAGGAATTGGGTTACGGAACTGGGAGGGAACTGGATTCACATCCCTGTCTCCTATTGAATCGCCTGGGGAGCCAGAGGGCAGGGAGCTTGAATGTCTCCGTCAGGCTGCGCACCTGAAGGTATTTACCACACACACCCGGGGGCCTGGTTCTTTCCTGCACTGCTCCACTCTGAGAGGAGGGGTGTCATCGCCATGTTGCCAAGGAAACAGGATGGAATTAGCTCGGTCCCTTGCCCCAGCTATCTTTAGGAAGAGGCAGAACTACTCTCCTAAGAAATGCCAACATTTGTGGAGATTTTAAACCCAGGTGGCCCAGAGCTTGGGGCCCACAGACAGACTGTATAGTTGGGAGGGAAATTATTACTGCTACTCTGGGCCTCAGTCTCCCCATCTGGAAAAGGGAATGATTCCCATCTTCGAGAATTCTTGCGATGATTCAATAACCGTGATATAGAAATTGGCACATAGTCAACAAAAGGAAAATGTTGACCTGCGAAGTGTGTGAAGCATGGTTTTGGGTGGGAGAGTGTGGTTGTTCATTTTTGGTTAATTACTTTATACTTGTGTTCATCAGTTTTTTGGCCCCAAACAGATAACGGTTAGATACCAAAGCAAGTTGCTTTCCCCACTCCTCTCTGCTTTCTTTCCCTCCCTCCTCTCTCTCTCTTCCTTTAACCTGGGGCCTTTCGGTATCCTCTGCCTCAGTTTTCTGTGTTGGACCCTAGGCTCCTGGGCCATCCTCTGAGTGGCCACGTGGCCAGTGCCTGCCACAGCTGGGGAGTCGTCCTCCACTCGGAATTCAGGGGCCTCTTCCTCCTCCCTGCCAACAGCCGCTCCCTCCGGGGAGCCAGGAGAACCAGGAGAGAGGGCCCAAGGCAAAGATGTGGATCGTCGGAGACTTAGATGCGACTGGCCTGCTTCCTCCTGCAATTCTAACGGATGGGCTTCCAGGAGCGAACACTCTTTGCCATTTATTCTATTAATATTTATAACAATTCCTCAAAATGGATATCATCCCATTTTACAAAGAAGGGAAGTACGGATCACAGAGATTAAGTAAATTTGGCCAAAAATCATACATATGGCAGAGCCACAGAAAATGTGAATGACTCTGAATCTCCTACTTTCTTATCCTTTCTTAAACTTTATGGAGCCTTAAGTATATTTTCTGAAGACTTAAAGAGCTTTAATTTTCTAATCATAAAAGCAATTTGTTGTTGTTGTTTAGTCACTAAGCCGTGTTTGACTCTTTCCTGACCCTATGGATTACAGCCCACCATGCTCCTCTGTCCACGGATTTTTCCAGGCAAGAATACTGGAGTGGGTTGCCATTTTCTTCTCAAGGGGATCTTCCTGACCCAAGGATTGAACCTACCTCTCCTGCATTGGCTGGCAGGTTCTCTACTACTGAGCCACCAGGGAAGCCCTATAAAAACAATATTGGATTATAATAGAAAATATGTAAAGTAGGAAGGACATTTTCACATAGCTGCAGTCATACTGTCTGTATGTTTGTGGGTTTTTTCCATGTAACATAATACATGCCTTGTTCCACAGTCCTAGAAATTCTTTGTAAACCTTATTTTTAGTGGCTGCTAATAATTCCTTAGTTGGGTACACTATCATTTACTTAAACAATCATCTATTGTCAGACCATCCAGTGGTTTCCAGTTCCTTGCTGTCAGCAACGTTGCTGCAAAGAGCATCTTTTTATTCAGAAAGCTTTTTCTGTTTGCCCTATTTCCTTAAGATGGTTTCTCAGAAGTGGAAATACTGGTTCAGTTACCAGTTCGCGTTCTATGTCTCTTCGTACATATTGCCAAGTTGTTCCCCAAAGGGTGGCCCCGGCAGTGGGGAGAGCATTCTGCGGGTACTTTTCTGCTCTTAACTGGCTTTGTATTCCTTCCCAAAAGCCTCATAAGGAGAATGGCCCAGAGCGTGGTGGAAGTGATGGAAGATGCCAAGGGAAAGGTACAGGAGAACCTTCTGGCCAATGGAGGTAGGTCCCTGAAGCGCGCTTACGATGGTCCTTTCTCAGCTTATTGCCTTCCATTCGTGGTCCCAGCTGTGGCCACACAGGAGGACTGAAATGACATGGCACCACGGAGGCTCCAAACCGACGCGCTGGGCAGAGGCTGGCCACACTTAGAGCACAGTGGCACCGCTGTTTGGAAGACTCCCTTATGATCCTTCAGTCTCATTTCTAAAGCCCCTGGCGTTTCTCACCTGTAGCTGAACTCCTCAGTGAAATTTGAGATGAAAATGGATTCAATGGAGTTTAGGGGTTAGTTGGCCCACCCACCTTCTCTATCAGCCTCCCTTCTATCCCCACACCCTAACCTATTTAATCCTATCCCCAAAGGAGGCTGGAATGCCTCAAACTGAATTCTTTAGCTGTGCCCAGTAATTAGATGAGGGTTAGACCAGAAACACTTTGTGTAGCGGGTTTGCATTTGGAATTTCTATCTCCTACACTGATAGGATAAGCCTGTAGATTCCAAGGATCTTTCGGTCTATGTATTAGGGCACAGACAATTTGAGTGCCCTTAAAATGTGCAAGACAAAACCTCTGCGGCTTTGGGAACCTTAGAATTAGATGTTTCAATATCTGTAGAGATAATTAAACCCATGGCTCTATGCACCAGTATACTGAAAATGAAAGCATATATTCTATATTTAATATGTCATTTGGTACATATTATTAGTATTATACATTATTATACATACATAATATTATACAATATTACAATATTATACATTATCACATATATATAATATTTAAAATATATAAATTTATTACATATATCTTCATGTTTTTTTCCCCCGGAACCTTTTTTTTTTGGTTGCCACATGGCATGCAGGATCTTAGTTTCCCAACCAGGAATCAAACCCATTCCCCCTGCAGTGAAAAGGCAGAGTCCCACCCTCTGGACCATTAGGGAGCTCCCATCTGGGAACCTTGGAAACCGTTACATTTGCTTGATTAAATTGATAAAGGGAAATGTTCGTATTCCTAAATCAGAACTTAGTTTTGTATGTTACTGCAGTCTAATGACTCCACCCTCTAATGTTGCAGGTTTGAAAGAAAAAATGAAGTGTTTAAAGAGTAGGTCGTGTATCGTTTGCTGTGTGTGTCTGTGTTCAGTGTGACGCCCACGTGCCCCTGGGAAGGTGGAATCTCAGTCTGGTTGTAGGGATACAGTGACCAGGTGACGGCGGATTTCTCAAGTGACAGCCTCGCAGCTTGGTCACAGTGTCCATATAACACAGACAGCAACAGTTTCTTCCTTTCCCCCTCTTGCTCGTGTCTCCCCTGCCTCCCCAAGCAGCACCGCATGCCTCCTGGAGTTCAGTATTGACTTTGGCATCTTTTTGCTTGTGGTTTGCTTCTTGCCTTGATGGCCATCCCCAGCACCCTCCTGCCTGTGAGGGCTGGCTGTTGGGTGGACCCTGACATCCTTAAATGCCAGGCTTAGCTTTGTGTGGCCTCAATGGGGGTCTCTCATACACTCTTGAAGCCTCTCCTGGGAAAGCCTCTGTGCTCAAATAGGCCATTTCTGGTTTCCCCATTAGAAGGTGTCATTTGCATTGGTTTTTCTTCAACCTGCTCAGACTGGTGGAATTAGAGCCAGCAAATCCCATTAGGTAGGACATACACAAATCTTGGCAGACCAGAAGTTGCCAAAATGCCTTCCCAAATGCAATCTGTTAATTACACTGAGATTCCTCACCTGTGTACTAATCCAAAAAATTGTTTTGTTGAGTTGATGAACTGATCTTATTTCCCAGCAGGTAACTCATAGGGCCCTAGACGGAAATGCTGACTTAGGACTACTTTTCTATCTGAATAACCTGGTCTTGAGGATTCGAGAACTGACTCATTTGAAAAGACCCTGATGCTAGGAAAGATTGAAGGCGGGAGGAGAATGGGACAGCAGAGGATGAGATGGTTGGATGGCATCACCGACTCAATGGACATGAGTTTGAGTAAACTCTGGGAGTTGGTGAAGGACAGGGAGGCCTGGTGTGCTGCAGTCCATGGGGTCACAAAGAGTAGGACGTGACTAAGCGACTGAACTGAACTGAGGATTCGAGAATTTGAGCTCACTTGACAATAATGATCAAAATGCTTACATTCTCTTCAAAATTCACCTCAGTTAAAATTAGGTGTCATTATCACATCGTTTCCATCCTTAGTGTCCTCTCAGGAGGAGAGAATTCAGTGTTATTTGTTTCCATCTGTTTCATTATCTCTAGGCCTCCTGGGAGTCAGGTCCCTATGACTTTCTAAAGCTGGTCTGGTACCCAGCCCTTTGCAAACAAAAGTCAGGGACCCTCGGGCAGCGTTCATGGCCCCTCTTGAACATTCATCATGCAGCAGCATAGTAAAGTCTCTGAAAAGCAGTGCAGGCAGGACACCTTCGAGACAGTTTGGCTCAGGCTTTCCTGAGAGCCTCCCTGCAGTGCAGGAGCCCCAGGGTGGAGTCCTGGGTCAGAAAGATCACCTGGAAAAGGGAATGGCAACCCACTTGCCTGGAGAATCCCACGGATAAAGGAGCCTGGTGGGCTACAGTCCGTGGAGTGGCAAAGAATCAGACACAACTGGGCGATTAACACTTTCAACTTTCTTGATATTATTCGGATGGACGAGGAACTATTTTTCTTCTAGAGAGCACCCAGGGAGCTAGTAGTGATAGAATTAACTGCAGGAACTCAGGGTTTTCCCAGCAGGTGGTATTTTAATCTGATCTCTCTGAAGTTACCCCCCAGGTCTTCTGGGCTATGTTTCCTGGAGGTCCAGGAGCCCCGGCCTTGGAGCGGTCAGCCTTGGCCCTTTGTGACCTTGGCAAGTCACCTCCCTGGGTCTTAGTTTTCTTGCCTCTATGGACTTAATCCCGTTCTAGTTCTCGGCCTGGGCACCTTTTGTTTCCGGCTGTTCTTCGCTTCTTGCTGCGCTTGAAGCGGGAAGGACACAGGCGTGTGTGATTGCAGCAGAGCTGAGCAAACATGCCCTGGAAACCTCAGGGTCGGAACCACCTGATGGTCCGTCTGGCTGTCTGGCCTCCATTGGTGTGATCACCAGTCCTTTGTTCCTCTGCTGCCGGGAAGGCTTTGTTTGGGTTCTTGGATGACATCACTGTTGCTCAAGGGCAGCTGTCTGGGTGTTTTGAGTGTTTTGATTCGAAGTGAGCCCGCCTGGGTCATGGTGTGACCTCACAGGCCTTTGATCCAAGCACGCACTGCCTCCTGGAGGCCAGGCTTCTGGGATTTCAGCCAGGGGACAGGAGGGGAGGGCAGCCTGTCATTACAATCAGGCAGAGAAGAGGCTGTGGTTTGGGAGCACCCAGAGGGTCCAGGGCTGCCGCTTTCTAAGGCTGAGAACCGTCCTCAGACCCCACTCTCACCAAAGACAATGTACGAGGGGCAAGGTCCTAGTCTACGTGATCCGGGCAAGGCGCAGTGTCTGGAACTGGTGCTCCCGAATGGGGAGAGGTGATGTTGGATGAGGAAGTCACAGTCACAACCCAGAGGTCCCTGGAGCAGGGAGCTTTTCACTGTCTCCTTATCTTCCCTCCTCCTTCATCAGATACTGACACTTGGCCATTGAGCGCCAGGCACTGTGCTGGGTTCTGAGCATCCGGAGATGATCGCCCTCCAGGAGCCTGCAGTCTGGGGATCAGATCCACAGTGCCTCATGTGCTGTCATGGAAACCAAGGGTTTGGGAGCCTTCACGAGGAGAGGGTCTGAGTCGTAGAGGAATTATAGGCATTCTAGTGGGCAAGAAGATGCATTCATTCTCTTTGGGCTGAATGCTGGAAAGCCTGGAGTTAGTAAAAATACATGGAGACAAGAGCTTGTCTGAAAGGTACCTCTTCTAAGCAACTTGGCTAGTGTTAGGACCGTAATCAGGGTTATTAGGAAGATTTTCATATGAAGCACTTGCCCCTTGCTGGACACTGTCACAGAGCTCTGGGGACACAGAGATAGTCAACTGCCCTCAAGGAGCCTGAAAGGGCAGGGGAATCAGCCATGGTTGTGTAGCGTCGTTAGTGTGAAGGAGTTGGCCAGCATCCACAGGCTCTTTGGCCAGCGTCCACAGGCTCTGGCCGGCAAGGGGAGGGAGGGTTGGGCAGGCTTTCAGGGGTCTCCATCCTGATCTTTAGGACAAGGGTAGCTGTGAGAGGGAGAGGGGCTGGGGTGGCTTGGCTTGGGTGGTGTGGTGTGCCCACGGGGTCTGGAGGGGGCAGTGGTGGGGATCGCCAGAGCACACATCTGCCTGGCATCGGCCTAGGGGGATGTTCCCTGGTCTGTTGTGGCGGGGAGGTGTTGGTGGCTCCCACCAGGCAGCAGGTGACCAGCGTGCGAGCCATGTGGCCGTCATGCCTGTCCAGTGCCTGGCCCACAGTGGGGTCAGCAGCAGCATCAAGGGTGACCCCTGACCTTCAGTTCTGCCACTGACCATGCCCCTGCCATCATCCAGACCTTAACTCAGTCCTCACAGGCCTGGATCCTCCCTGCAAAGTCACCTCCCTGCCCTAGTGTGGCAGTCTCCCAATCCATATTAATACTAAATTAGTACCAAAATCCCATACGAGTCAGTGCAGGCTACCATATCAAAATACCCAGACTGGAGCTTAAACCGCGGACATTTATCTCTGAGGCTGGAAATTCAGGGTTAGGGTGATGGCAGGTTTGGTTCCTGATGGGAACCTGCCTCCTTTGCTGTGTGTTCACACATCCCTTCCTTGGCGGGAGAAGGCACACAGGATGGGGCGGGGGTGGGGGTGGCTCTCTGGCGTCTCCTTCTAAGGGCACTTAGTTCATTGGGTCAGTACCTCACCTTTGGTGCCTCCGGGGTAGTCTCAGGAATCTCAACACCACTGGAATCTGAAAGTGAAAGTCACTCAGTCGTGTCCGACTCTCTGTGACCCCAGGGACTATACAGTCCCTGGAATTCTCCAGGTCACAATACTGGAGTGGGTAGCCTTTCCCTTCTCCAGAAGATCTTCCCAACCCAGGAATCAAACCCAGGTCTCCTGAATTGCAGGAGGATTCTTTACCAGCTGAGCCACAAGGGGAGGAGCCCTTGGAATCTGAAGGGCCTCTCTAAGTCCCGAGAT
>SJYV01005618.1:0-11347 GCA_006410875.1 Neotragus pygmaeus | reverse complement strand
ACCAATGATGAGATGGCTGGATGGCATCACGGACTCGATGGACACGAGTCTGAGTGAACTCCGAGAGATAGTGAAGAACAGAGAGGCCTGGTGTGCTGCAGTTTATGGAGTCACAAAGATTCAGACACGACTGAGCAACGGAACTGAACTGAACTGAACAGTTAACATAGATGTTATTGTGAAAAATCTAATTTAGCCTTAGCAAAAAAAAATTTTTTAATCATTGTTATCAACCTTTTTTTTTTTTTTTTAGGTAGACAAAGTCTTGTTTTATTGAATGAGTGATATACATAATTGCCAAGGCTACTGTGTAAACAAGAAGGGTTGAACTTATTTCTTGGTCTCTTCTTCCTTGGACAGAACCTTGATGATTTCCTCCTTCTTGGCCTGGAGCCCCTCTTCAAAGACCTTTCTGCTTCTCTAGCCGTAGACCTGAAAGGCCTAAGCCTGGTGGGCCTGAAGCTTCTTACAAGTGTTGTCCACCTTCGGCTTATGGATATGTTCTGTGAAAACACACTTGAGTTTGAATATATTACCCATCACTTTCAGGTAGAGGCTGTGATACATATGGCTGCCATTATTCTTAGATTTGTGGTATTTTCTGAGTAGTCTGTGTGCAATTCTCATCCTTCTCATCCTCTTCATCCAGGTTACTTTATTCAGCATTGGATACCCTTTCACATACCTATGCCCATATGCCTACCCTTTCGGCAGCCCAAGGTGTTTTATCCAGCTTCAAGCCCAGAAATGAACAGTGACAGGCTTNTTCTCATCCTTCTCATCCTCTTCATCCAGGTTACTTTATTCAGCATTGGATACCCTTTCACATACCTATGCCCATATGCCTACCCTTTCGGCAGCCCAAGGTGTTTTATCCAGCTTCAAGCCCAGAAATGAACAGTGACAGGCTTCTAGATAGCCAGCCCATCTAGGATCAGCTTCGGGATCTGCTGATGGGAGTTGGCACTGGATATTTCATTGGTCTCAATGGGGTCCAACCTGCTCTTTTTCTTGCATTGGAGCACACTGAAGCCTGAGCATGATTGTGGCTCTGGCCACAGTGGCAAAAGGAAAGCCCAAGTTATCAACCTTTCATTGATATTCAGGCAACACCCTAGGATTAGTTAGGATCAAGTTCGACTGTAAATGACAAAAAATTCAGATTAACAAAATCTTTAAAAACATGCCGTTATATTTCTTGTGAAAAGACGAGAAGCAGGCAGTTCATTGTTGTTATATTTCATTGTGTGGGGGACTTGGTTCCAGTTTCCTCTTTTGTTTGGGGAGCGTGGGGTTTTGCTTTTTTGTTTTCTTTAGGTCTTTACTATGCTTGATCCTCATTCCAAAGGTCATCCTGTTCTCTGAAATGATTCAAGAGGTTTTTTCATCAAATTCTCCTTTTAGTCGGCATAAGGAAAAAGGAATACACCAAGCATACTCATCCCACACTGCCTCAGTTCCACTTTGTGGTAGCTGTACACTACGTTTCACAGACCCCAGGCACATGACCACAGCCAGATAAAAGGTTGCCTAAGAGGTGCAGTCTTATTCTCCTGGCTATAATTGGGAGCTGATTTATTCTAGAGGAAGTACAAAATAGATTCTTGGAGATAATCACGAGTCTCTTCCATATAACCCTATATGGCAGTATCTACCTATTTAGGTACTAAATGTGTAGTTAGTAACTTAAATAGGTCATCTGGAAATATCACTGTTCAAAAACCGTGGATGTTTGTCTCAGGACNCAATAGCAGCAGCCATAACATAACCACCAGTTCAGTTCAGTCCAGTCACTCAGTTGTGTCCGACTCTTTGCTACCCCATGAACCACAACATGTTAGGCCTCCCTTTCCATCACCAACTCCTGGAGTTTACTCAAGTCCATCGAGTTGGCGATGCCATCCAGGCATCTCATCCTCTGCCGTCTCCTTCTCCTCCTGACCCCAATTCCTCCCAGCATCAGGGTCTTTTCCAATGAGTCAACTCTTCCATGAGGTGGCCAAAGTATTCGAGTTTCAGCTTTAGCATAAATCCTTCCAATAAACACCCAGGGCTGGTCTCCATGAACAATGGACTGGTTGGACTTCCTTGCAGTCCAAGGGATTCTAAGAGTCTTCTCCAACACCACAGTTTAAAGGCATCAATTCTTGTGCGCTCAGCTTTCTTCACAGTCCAACTCTCACATCCATACATGACAACTGGAAATACCATAGTCGACTAGGTGGACCTTTGTTGGCAAAGTAATGTCTCTGCTTTTTAATATTCTATCTATGTTGGTCTTAACTTTTGTTTCAAGGAGTAAGCATCTTTTAATTTCATGGCTGCAATCACGATCTACAGTGATTTTGGAGCCCAAAAAAATAAAGTCTGACACNTTTTTTTTTTTCAGGCTGACATGATTACCCTACTTTAAGAAACTTAAACATGTCTGTGAACTTCATGAAATTTACTCAAAGAATACTCCTTGAGAACATCTTTTACTATACCAAATACTTTCTCCTGTATAAGAACTAGTGAGAGAAATTTCCTTGTGGCCTCAGGACACAAGAAAGGTGAGGAGGTTTTGTGCATGTTTTTGTAAGTAATTTTCAATTATTTTTAGATATAAAAGATTATTATGCATTTAAGCATGAATTTGTAAGCTGTTTGATGATGTGGAAGCCTTTAAACTGAAACAAGTGTTAGTCATTCAGTTGTGTCTTACTCGTTATGACCCTGTGGATTGTAGCCCTCCAGGTTCCTCTGTCCATGAAATTCTCCAGGCAAAAATACTGGATTGAGTAGCTATTCCCTTCTCAAGGGAAATTTCATCATGCAGGAATCAAACCCAGGTCTCCTGTATTTCAGGCAGATTCTTTACTCTCTGAGCCTTACACTTCTAATTTTTGAATAACAGCTGAAGCTATTTTCATCTCTATTGCCACCCAGTGGTAAAATATAGAAACTTTTCTCTATCTATTANTTTCATCATGCAGGAATCAAACCCAGGTCTCCTGTATTTCAGGCAGATTCTTTACTCTCTGAGCCTTACACTTCTAATTTTTGAATAACAGCTGAAGCTATTTTCATCTCTATTGCCACCCAGTGGTAAAATATAGAAACTTTTCTCTATCTATTATATCTTTGCTGATTACAAAAACCTTGACATTTTCAACCAGTGTTTTGATATTGCAGATATTTTGATTCTGTTCTTAGACATACAAGTACTTTATACAATATTATATATTTTTCCCTGAGAAGAAACTACTCATAGTGCAAACCCATCACCCTAACTCTTTCATTAAATATTTTCCAATATTTATTTTTCTGTGCTGTGTTTTGCCTTTGAAATCTTAATTACAGATTGTTGAGTTAATCATTCTCCTCCATTATGGTCTCATGGACATCGTTTGTTCCAGCAGTCTTTCTCTGTGAAATATTTGATTCATCTGTTTATCCCCATAGCCTTATCTTTCCCACATTCTAATATATAAATATGTTATCCTGTTAGGTATTCTTATAAAATGTACTATATTTGATATGTACAACTTTAATTTCTACAAATGGCATTACACNTCTTTCTCTGTGAAATATTTGATTCATCTGTTTATCCCCATAGCCTTATCTTTCCCACATTCTAATATATAAATATGTTATCCTGTTAGGTATTCTTATAAAATGTACTATATTTGATATGTACAACTTTAATTTCCACAAATGGCATTACACTGTATATACTTCACCTATTAATATTATTTCATTCAGCACTCTTTTAAAGATCTTCCCGTACTACTCTGTGTTGAGTCTGTTGTCTCTATTTGCTACCTAGAATCCCATAATAAAATGAACATCTATAATGCTTCTAACACTTCACTACCATAAAAACTCTGAGATAAACATTTCTATATATGTTTCCTCTTCGAGCTGGGTAAATATTTTCCATTATTCATAATCAGAAGTAGGATTTCATGGTCAATATGAATGCCATTAGACAAGTTACTAAGCAAACTCTCCAGAATTACCTCATCACCATCAGTTCATGGGAATTTACACTCACTGGCTTGGCCATAACGTTCTTTCAGGTTTTCCATGACATTAAAAACTCAAACAAATATTTTGGTTAACTCAATTATTTCACATTGAAAGGTCATTGTTGAATCACGATGCCGGGATTCTTGGCCCCCAGAGGAGAAGAATTTAATCTGGGGCCAGAGACGAGGCTGGATCTCTCAGAGCTTTTATGTAATAAAGTTTTATTAAAGTATAAAGGAGATAGAGAAAGCTTCTGACATAGACATCAGAAGGGGGCAGAAAGAGTGCCCCCCTGCTAGCCTTTAGCTGGATGTTATATAGTCACCAGCAGTCTGTTAATGAAAGAAAGGAACCCCTCATCCCTAAGATGTATTTTGGGATAACCTTGGCTCCAAATGGTTTATCTTGGGCCATAAAATGATTAACTTGAATCTAAGAAGGGCAGATCACCATACAAATAGTTTCATTTACATAGATTAGAGGAACAATATCGAAGTATAACATACTGGTTTATCAAGTAGGTTCTGAGCCCAAAAGGCGGAACCGACTTGAAGACAGAGTTTGGGGTAAATAGCATAGCTTAAGACAAGTATTTCCATAAGAAAAAGGCAACGGTTAACTTCAAGTGAAACCAGGTGTCATCATGGCAACACAGAATTTTAAGAGAAACCTCCTTTTAAATTTGTATAGAGAAGGAAAAAATATCACTAGTCTGTTTCCTCCTGTCTCTTAAGAGAGATAAATGTTTGACACTTGCAGGATTTTTTCTCCATTTGGAGACCCCTGGCCTTCCTGTCTGTTACCCTCTCAACATCCCTGCAAACAATGGGCTGCTGCAGCTTTTTAATTTTGCAAATTAAATGGTATAAAATGAGATCTTATCTTTATTTGCATCTCTGTAGCTATTAAATTTCAACTCTAATTTCAACAAAAGTATTATATGTGTTCTTTATTAATGTAATTCATTCAGTGCTCTTTTAAAAAGTTTCCTATATTATTCTCTGTATATATGCACAAAATACATATATGCATTTTTTTTCAAAATTTCAAATACTTCCCTCAAGTTTTTGCCCACTAATTTTGTTGGATATATACATTATTGAGGAGAAAGTCCTACTTTTAGAAAGCAAATTCAACAATTTTTACTTTTAAATTAATCCTTCTGGGTGGTGGGAGAGAGGGAAGAAACATCAATATACCTTGTGGCACAGAAGAAACAATATGCAAACAGGGGCACACTTATGTCACCCCCACTCCTCCTGGACATGTCCATTCCTATCCCCCAAGAAAAGGCAAACCCAGGACGACTGCCCAGAAGAACCTAAGTTAGTTACAGGCTCTGATAGAAACTAAGCCCTTAGGAGTCAAGGCTGGGAAGGATAGACACCAACACTTAGGCCCCCTTAAGTGTCCACTACTTAACTAATCATGTATATGGCAAGGGAGGAACAACACACCATAGGCCAGTTCTCCCAAGGCTCTAGAGTTTCAAGTCTGAAAATCTAACTTAAGAAATAATTCTGTACTAACAGTATACTCCTAATATTCTGCCATATTATATACTATTAACTTTCTAGTATTATCTTTTGCATTTAAGATTTTATTCCATTGTGAATAAAACTTCACTCTTCTATTTCAAAAACTATTTAGACCTACATAGTCATTTATTCTTCCACATGATATAAAAAAATAAGTTTATTAAGTACCTAGAAAAATTCACCTGGAATTTTAACTAGGAATTTACTGAAGTTATAGAATAATTTAAAGAAAGAAAATTGTAATTCCTTGTAATAATAACTTCTTCCATTCAACTTCTAAAATTGGAAATACTCTCATGATCTTTATAGTTTTTAGAATTTCTCTGCAGAATACTGTTATATTCTCTCTTTATCTGATTTTTAGCTATTTTATAATTTTTGATGTTATTATAAATGGTAAAGAAACAAAGTGACCCCATGGACTGGAGCCTACCAGACGTCTCTGTCCATGGATGGTATCTTATTGTATTTGTTTATTACTTTTATTTTTTAAAGTTTATTTATTTTTAATATTTATTCTGTGTCTACATTCCTTGCTAAATTTTCATGTTAGCTCTAATAATTCACTTTTTATTCCATTAGTTTTATAGGTAGAAATTTTATCATCTGAAAGAATACCAATTCTCTAGAAATCCTTTCAGTTTATATTTGTTCATTTTTAGATAATTCCTGAGTTCTTTTTATTCTCAATATTTTACTTATAAATAATCATATAATCTTCAAATAATACTTTTTAATTTTAATTATATTTATATTGAATTGTAGTTGACGTACAATGTCATATAAGTAATAGGTATACAATACAGTGATTCCCTTTTTTTTTTTCATTTCCATTCCATTTATTTATATATTTATTGGCCACACCTGGGGGCATGTGGGATCCTTCTTCCCTAACCAGGGATCCAACTCATATCCCTAGTAATGGAAATAAACTCTTAACCACTGGACTGCCAGGGAAGTCCCCATTTTCATTAAAGGTTAAATTTCATTTATAAAATATATAAAATTTACACAATTAAATTTATAAAATGTATAAACTCAATTTATGAAGTAGTGGCTATATTCTTTGTGTTGTACAATATATCTTTGTAGCTTTTTTTAAATTTATTTACTTTAAATGAAACAAAGATGAATAATGATAAAAGGTACAATTCACAAAGAAGATAAACATCATAAACCATTAGACACCTTAACAACAAAGAAACAGATACATAAACCAAAAATCAGAAGAAACATAAAGAAAAGGAAAAAATATAATCATAGTGAGACATTAACATGCAGAAAAGATAAGAATAGGAGCATCTTGAATGGTGCCATTAATAATTTAAATATAATAGATTTATATCTAATTAACTTATATTAATCATATACACAAATATATTTAAAATTTTGCATCTCATATGTTGTTATTAGATGTACATAGGATATTCAGAAAAACTGGCAAAAAAGATAAGCATTACTAACTTTCAAAAACAATTTATTTGTGTGTGTGTGATTCAATTATACATATATACATTTGCTATTTTTGAAATTATTTTCCATTATACATTATTACAAGATATTGCCTATAGATACCTGAGCCATACAACAAACCTTTGTGGTTTGTTGCACATCTAATTTTTTAAACTAGAAATCTAGCATTCTAATCATACTAAGTCAAAAAAAGTGGAGTCAAAATGTCATTAATTTTTTAGTTAGGGAAAAATTCATAAGTTTTCTAAATTATGTGTATTATACTTATTATTTATACATATGCATACAAAAGCTTTTTTACTGTGCTTGATAAAGGCTTAAGAAAGAACATCAAAAAAAAGAAAAGAAAGCTGTATAAATTGGAAAACATGAATTAAATGAAATGGGAGCACTGAATATAAAATTTAAAAAATGAAACAAACTAAATAAAGGTAAAAGATCCTCATACAGTTCAGTTTCTTTTTAAAATGGCTGCTTACTAGAAACATATCTGGAGCTCTGGCAAAAAAAAAAAAAAAAAAACCATGCCTGGACAATTGTACTTTTTTTTTTAATTCCAAGATAATTCTGATATGCATCTGGATTTTGAAAAGTGATTACAGGTTTTTCTATTAAATGGCAGTCTTGGTGATATAGAATTCTATAATTTTTCTGTTGACCATGATACAATGGTATAAAGTGAGTAATAATTACATAATCACAATAGTGAAAGATGTTTCTCAGTTTTCACAATCAAAACATAAAAGATAATAACAATTGTGAGCCATAACAGGAACATGATTAGCCTTACAATATAAAATCATTACATACAATTTGGAGGGTCAAGCAGAGTGATGTGGTAAATGTCAATGCATACATGCACAGTTTTCATCTGCTCACCCAGTCTATGTCTTTTGGTTGGTGCATTTAATCCATTTACATTTAAGGAAATTATCAATATGTATGATTCTATTACCATCTTCTTAATTGTCTTGGGTTCATTTTCTGTAGGTAGGTCTTTTCCTTATATTGTTTTCTGCCTAGGGAAGTTCTTTTCACATTTATTGTAAAGCTGGTTTGGTGGTGCTGAATTCTCTTAACTTTTGCTTGTCTGGTAAGCTTTTGACTCCTCCATCAAATCTGAAGGAGAGTCGTGCTAGATAGAGTATTCTTGGTTGTAAGTTCTTCCCTTTCATCACTTTGAATATGTCATGCCATTCCCTTCTGGCTTGTACAGTTTCTGTTGAGAAGTCAGTTGATAGCCTGATGGAAGTTCCCTTGTATATTATTTGTCATTGTTCCTTTGCTGCTTTTAATATTTTATCTCTGTCTTTAATTTTTGTCAGTTTGATGACTATGTATGTTCCTCCTTTGATTTATCCTGCATGGGACTCTCTGTGCTTCCTGGACTTGATCAGTTATTTCCTTTACCATGTTAGAGGAACTTTTCAGCTATTGTATTTTCAAGTATTCTCTCAGATCCTTTCTCTCTCTCTTCTGCTTCTGGAATCCATACGATGTGAATATTCATACACTTAATGTTGTCCAAGAGGTCTCTAAGGTTGTCTTCCTTATTTTTCATTCTTTTTTTCTATATTATGTTCTGCAGCAGTGATTTCTACCATTCTGTCCTCAAGGTCATTTACCTGTGCTTCTGCCTCAGTTATTCTGCTATGGATTCTTTCTAGTGTTTTATTGATCTGTTTATTCTCTAGTTCTTGTAGGTCTTTGATAAACATTTCTTGCATCTTCTCAATCCTGGCCTACTTTCTTTATCTGAGATCTTAAATCATATTCACAACCATTATTCTCCCCAGGTCAGTATGTGCCCAATATGCTACTGGAGATCAGTGGAGAAATAACTCCAGAAAGAATGATGAGATGGAGCAAAAGCAAAAACAATAAACAGTTGTCGCTGTGACAAGTGATGGAAGTAAAGTCTGATGCTATAAAGAGCAATATTGCACAGGAACTTGGAATGTTAGATCCATGAATCAAGGCAAATTGGAAGCAGTCGACCAAGAGATGGCAAGAGTGAGCATCGACATTTTAGGAACCAGTGAACTATAATGGTCTGGAATGGGTGATTTTAACTCAGATGACCATTATATCTACTACTGTGGGCAAGAATCCCTTAGAAGAAGTGGAGTAGCCATCATAGTCAACAAAAGAGTCCTAAATGCAGTACTTGGATGCTATCCAAAAAAAAAAAAAAAAGAATCATCTCTGTTCGTTAGGAAGGCGAACCATTCAATATCACAGTAATCCAAATCAATGCCCCAACCAGGAATGCTGAAGAAGCTGAAATTGAACAGTTCTATGAAGACCTACAAGACCTTCTAGAATTAACACCCAAAAAAATATGTCCTCTTCACTATAGGGGACTGGAATGCAAAGGTAGGAATTCAAGAGACCTGGAGTAACAGGCAAATTTGACCTTGGAGTACCAATGAAGCAGGTCAAAGGCTAACAGAGTTTTGCCAAGAGAACTGATCATAGCAAACACCCTTTTCCAACAACACAAAAGAAGACTCTACACATGGACATCACCAGAGGGTCAATACCAAAATGAGATTGATTATATTCTTTGCAATCAAGGATGGAGAAGCTCTATACAGTCACCAAAAAGAAGGCCAGGAGCTGACTGTGGCTCAGATCATGAACTTCTTATTGCCAAAGTCAGACTTAAATTGAAGAAAGGAGGGAAAACCACTAGACCATTCAGGTATGATGTAAATTGAATCCCTTACAACTATACATTGGAAGTGACAAATAGATTCAAAGGACTAGATTTGATAGACAGAGTGCCTGAAGAACTTTGGACTGAGATCCATGACATTGTACAGGAGGCAGTGATCAAGACCATCCCCAAGAAAAAGAAATGCAAAAAGGCAAAATGTTTGCCTGAGGAGGCCTTACAAACAGCTATGAAAAGAAGAGAAGCCAAAGGAAAAGAAGAAAAGGAAAAATATACTCATTTGAATGCAGAGTTCCAAAGAACATCAAGGAGAGATAAGAAAGCCTTTCTCAGTGATCAATGAAAAGAAATAGAGGAAAACAATAGAATGGAAAAGATTAGACATCTCTTCAAGAAAATTAGAGGTACCAAGGGAACATTTCATGCAAAGATGGGCTCAATAAAGGACAGAAATGGTACAGACCTAAGAGAAGCAGGAGATATTAAGAAGAGCTGGCAACAATACACAGAAGAAGTATTCAAAAAAGATCTTCATGACCCAAATAATCATGATGGTGTGATCAGTCACCTAGAGCCAGACATCCTGGAATGCGAAGTCAAGTGGGCCTCAGGAAACATCACTGCAAACAAAGCTAGTGGAGGTGATGGAATTCCAGTTGAGCTATTTCAAATCCTAAAAGATGATGCTGTGAAAGTGTTGCACTCAGTATGCCAGAAAATTTGGAAAACTCAGCATGACCACAGGACTGGAAAAGTTCAGTTTTCATTCCAACCCCAAAGAAGTGTAATGCCAAAGAATGTTCAAACTGCCGCACAACTGAGCTCATCTCACACACTAGCAAAGTAATGCTCTAAATTCTCCAAGCTAGGTTTCAACAGTACGTGAATTGTGAACTTCCAGATGTTCAACCTGGTTTTAGAAAGGGCAGAGCCTCCAGAGATCAAATTGCCAACATCTGCTGGATCATCGAAAAAGCAAGAGAGTTCCAAGAGAGTTGCTTTATTGACTATGTCAAGGCCTTTGACTGTATGGATCACAACAAATGGAAAAATTATTCAAGAGATGGGAATACCGGATCACCCCACCTACCTCCTGACAAATCTGTATACAGATCAAGAAGCAACAGTTAGAATTGTACATGGAACACATAACTGGTTCCATATTGGGAAAGGAGTCCATCAAGACTGCAAATTGTCACCCTGCTTATTTAAATTAAATGCAGAGTTCAGTTCAGTTCAGTTCAGTTGCTCAGTCATGTCCAACTCTTTGCGACCCCATGAATCGCAGCACGCCAGGCCTCCATGTTCATCACCATCTCTCAGAGTTCACTCAGACTCACGTACATCGAGTCCGTGATACCATCCAGCCATCTCATCCTCGGCCGTACCCTTCTCCTCCTGCCCCCAATCCCTCCCAGCATCAGAGTCTTTTCCAATGAGTGAGTCAACTCCTCGCATGAGGTGGCCAAAATACTGGAGTTTCATCTTTAGCATCATTCCTTCCAAAGAAATCCCAGGACTGATCTCCTTCAGAATGGACTGGTTGAATCTCCTTGCAGTCCGAGGAACTCTCAAGAGTCTTCTCCAACATCACAGTTCAAAAGCATCAATTCTTCAGCACTCAGTCTTCTTCACAGTCCAACTCTCA